>NW_004624775.1:4203441-4223530 GCF_000247695.1 Heterocephalus glaber | reverse complement strand
ATTTGTTTCCTATGTTGGGATTCCATCATGTTCCTGAGCTCCTCTCTAGATTTATTAATCATGTCTTGCACTATGAGCACAATCTCTGCTGTTATGTGAGAAATTATTTCTGATTTCTTTTTTTCCAGATCTTCTCTTTTTGCCAGTTCAGGATGTCCAGGTGGTTGAGTATTAGAGTGTTCCATCTTGTTTCCCTTTGGGATTTCTGTAGGTGATCTGAAAGTCTGGTTTTGAGAGTTGTTTTTGTGTCTTCTCGTTTTGATTGGGGAGGGCAGATGTGTGCTGTTGGGGCCCATGGGGCTCACTTCCTTTGGGCTACGAGCAGTGGAATGGCAGCCCCGAAGCCCCTTCCTCTTTGCTGGGAGTGGTGGAACTGCAGCCCGGAAGCCCTTTCCTCTGCCTGCCCCCATTTTTCCTTCCCCTTTGGACATTTTCTCCCTATTTCACATTATCTATGATACATTTTGGTCCTCACTTACACTTTCATTTTCTCACACCAGAGAAACAATTTGGTATTTCCACATGTGTTTCCTATTTATTTCACTTAAGAATATGGCATCAATGTTCATCTATTTAACTATAAGTGTCTCTAGTTTATCATTCTTTATGGCTGAGTCATACTCCATTTTATAAAGAAAGCCACGTCTTCTTTATCCAGTCACCAGTTGATGGGCATGTGGGCTGTTTCCAAGATTTAGCTAATAGAAACTGTGCTGTATAAACATGAGTGTGCATGTATCACTGTGGCGTGATTCTTTTAATTCTTTTGGAAGTTAGCCAGCAGGTGAATACCTGGGTTAAATGGAACCCCTTATTTTAGTTTTTTGATGAATCTCCACACTGATTTCCACAGTAGCTGCACCAGTTTACACTCCGACTGACAGTGGAAAAAGATCCTTTTTCCCCACAGCCCAGCCAGCATTTGTTATTGGTTAATTTATTTATAATAGCCATTCTTTCTTGAGTGAGGTGGAATCTCAGTGTAGTTTTCATGTGCATCTCTTTAATGATCAGTTATGATGAATAAGAAAAATAGTACTTATTTAGGATTTGCAGAGACTGAAATGTCACTGGTTTCAAGACTTGGCATAATTTTATTGCTGATATTTTAGATTTAGATACCCTGACATTTGCAACCCCATTGGACTATTATCTCCCTGCTGTATATAATGAAAGCATGGAGGATACTCTCTTTTCTATGCAAATATAAACCTGCATTATTTCTAATGTTCTTTACCATCAAGCTTCCAGAATACCATTTCTGAAGCTTTCTACCAAAATAAATTTAAACTTTAATATTCTACAAAAAGAAGATCAATATTTTCTCACCAATTAAACCTCTTCTTGCAGGAAAAAAAATTACTAGGATGATTACAACCTGAAAAGTTAGAAATGAAACAAATCAGGGTACTTAGATATAAAAGGTAGTCTTAGTTTGATTGTTTGAGAGTCTCACTGTCTGTCCACACAAATACTTAAAAACAAGGTGTAAAGGGCTGGGAACTTAGCTCATTGGTTCCACCACCTGTTTTGCAAGCAGATCATCCAGAGTTTGATTCCCAGTACCAAAGAAACAAAAACAAAACAAAACAAAAAGAAAACAAGGTGTACAGTTCACTAATGCACATAATTCTCTAGTATAGACACATCCCATTACAGAGAAAAAAGGAAAGAGAGTTGTCATTTTTATTTTCTTTTCAGAAGTGTTGGTTCAGCTTGTTTGCCTATTTTTGATGGGATTAATTGTTGTTTGCTGTTAAACTATGTTATTTATATATTCTGGTAGCTTACAAAAATTTTTCCCTTTCTGTGGGCTGTCCAATCACTGCTGTTTATAATGCTGTATAGGAACTTTTTAATTTGATGTAATTTCATTTATTAATTCTCACTATTATTTCCTGATCTATTTAATGTACTGTTCAGGAAGATGTTGCATATACTTTTCTTGAAGTGTTTCCCATTGCCCCACCCCCACCCCAGTAGTTTTGAAGTTGTAGGTTTTACCTTAATGGCTTTGATTTATTCTGTGTAGATTTTTGTATAGAATGAGAGACAGGGATCTATTTTCAAACTTCTACAGATTCCTGAGAATCATTTATTGAAGAATTTGTCTTTTCATTGATGTAAATTTTTGGATCCTTGTCAAAAATCAGTTGGCTTGTATATTCATGGGTGTATTCCCACCTCCTTTGTTCTAGTTCATTGGTGTATCCATCTATTTTATGCAGATGCCATGCTGTTTTTCTTACAATGTTGCTATAGTATATTTTTAGTAAAGTATTGTCATGTCTCTAGCATTGTTCTTATTATTCACAAATTGCTTTGGATATTTGTGTTTTGTTGTGTTTCCATATGAATTTTAGGACTTTTTTCTAGTTTTGTGAAGAATATTATTGATACTTTTATGGGGACAGTACTGAATCTGCAGCATGCTCATTTTAACAACATTGATTCTTCCAATCCATGAACATAGTATGTCTTAATTACTAGTGTCTCCTTCAATTTCTTTCATCAGTATTTTATAGTTTTCATTATAGATTTTCTTTCCTTCTTTAGTATTAGGTTCATTTTGAGGTAGTTTTTCATAGGCTGCTGTAAATGGGATTGTTTTCCTGATTTCTTTCTCAGTGAGTTCCATTATTTGTATATACAAAAGCTGTTGATTTTTTTGTAAGCTGATTATGTATGCTACTAAATTGCTGAGTTGTTTTTAGTCCTACACAACCTTTTTAGATTCTTTACAGTCTTGTAGACATAGAACCACATCACATGCAAGCAGATTTTCTTCTTTTATATCCCTTTTCTTTTACTTGCCTGATTGATTTGGCTGAAGTTTCCAGAACTATATTTAATAACAGTATTGAGAGTGGATACCCTTGTCTCATGAGTGATTTTAGATAAAACACTTTTAGTTTCCCCCATGCAGTAAGATATTGTGTTGGCTATGGGTTTCCTAGATATGACCCTTTTAAGCCAAAGTATGATTCTTCTATACTTGGTTTCTTCAGAGTTTTCATCATGAAAGAATGTTGAATTTTATCAAGAATTTGTCTGTACCTATTTAGAAGACCATGAACATGGTTTCAATCCTTGAGCCTTGTATTACCTTTATTTATTTCTTTTTAATTAAGTTTATTGGTACATTTTAGGTATAGATTATAGTTACACTCATCATTGGGAATTTGTACCTGTACATAATATATCTTAGTTGTTATTTTTTTCCTATTCCTCTTCCCACCCTTTAACCCCTCCACATCACCCTACTTACAAAAGCTTTGTTTCTGGTTTTTTCTTCTTTTCTCATTTTTTCTTTCCTTTCTTTCCTTTACCTTGGCCCCCCTCACTCATTTCCCTTTCTCTTTGAATACTTTCTTCCTATTTCACCATATCTATTATACATTTTGGTCCTTGATTACACTTTCAGTTTCTCACAACAGAGAAACAATTCGGTATTTACACATGTGTATCTTATTTATTTCACTTAAGAGTATAGTCTCAAGGTGCATCCATTTAGCTATGAATGTTTCTAGTTTATCTTTCTTTATGCCTGAGTAGTACTTCATTTTATAAAACAAAACACATCTTCTTTATCCAATTACTGGCTGATGGGCATTTGTGTTGTTTCTAAGATTTAGCTATTATAAACTGTGCTGCTATAAACATGGGTTCACATATATTGCTGTAGTATGATCCTTTTAATTTGGGGGGGAAGGTACCAAGAAGGAGAATAGCTGGGTCAAATGGAACCATTAATTTTAGTTTTTTGAGGAATCTCCACACTGATTTCCACAGTGGTTGCAGCAGTCTACACTGCAGCTGAAAATGGAGAAGGGTTCCTTTTCCCACACCCCTGCCAGCATTTGCTATTGTTTAATTTCTTGATAAGAGCCACTCTTTATGGAGTGAGATGTAATCTCAGTGTTGTTTTCATTTGAATCTCACAAATGACAGGTGATGTTGAATATTTTTTCATATGCTTATTTGCCATTTCTACCTCTTAATCTGAGAAATGACCATTCATTTCAAGTGCCCATTTTTGTACTATCTATTTAAATTTGGGGGGATTTTGATTTTTTTGAGTTCTACTATTCTAGATAGTAGCTCTTTGTCTGAAGAACTGCTGATAAAATTTTTTCCAACATTGTGGTTTGTCTCTTCACTCTGTTCACATATGGTAAACCAATCTTGCATCCCTGGAATGGAACCTAATTGATCATGTTGTATGATATTTGAAATGTGATGTTGAATTTAATTTGCAGCATTTGTTTGTGATTTTTTTACAGCATGTTCATCAAAGATATTGGCCTATAGTTAGTTTTTTTATTATTGGTATTTTCTTATTGGCTTTTAGTAGTTTAGGGTATGATATGGGTAGTGTCTAGATTTCCCCCAAAAGCCTTATGCAATCATAGGTGGGGTTTTTCAGAGGTGGTTGGATCTAGGCTGTATAATACTGAGATCAAGGATGTGATACTAAGATTGATTCACAGAGTGATGCAAGGATTAAGGGTGTGAGTGCTACCCACTCTAATGGTGGGTAGCTTGGATGAGATATAGAGGACAGGAAGAAAATGGCTGCTTGTTGCTCAATTGTAGCTTAGTGCTTTTTCTTTTTTTTTCTGTACCAGGGATTGAACTCAGGACTTTGCGCTTGCAAGGCAGGCAGCAGAAACACTGAGCTAAATCCCCGACCTAAAACTTATGTTTTTTGTTTTTGCTTTTTTTGGTACTGGGGGTCAAACTTGGGACCTTGCACTTGTGAGGCAGGTGCCAAAACCACTGAGCTAAATCCAAAGCCCTAATGCTAAACTTTTTTTTTTCTTTTGGTACCAAGGATCGAACTCAGGTCCTTGTGCTTGCGCAGCAGGCAGTGAAAACACTGAGCTAAATCCGTGGCCAATAGCTTAATGCTTCTGCCTTTTGTATTCTGCCCATCCTGAACTGTTTCTCCTCTGTGATGCCTCTCTGCCATGCCACCCTGAGCCAGCTGATTATGTACTAAAACATCTACAAACTGTGAGCCAAAATAAACCTTTACTTTTTAACTTTTGTTTTTGGTATTTTATCTCAATAATGAGAAAAGTAACTAAAGATAATGCTGGCTTTTCAAAATTATTTTTTATTTTATAGAACAGTTTGTCAAGTGGCCAATAATCGTATACCAGTGTTTGCATTTGTAGCTGTCAAGGAAATTCAAATCAAAATCATATTGCACTTGGCAGGAGTATTGCCATGAGTTCAAGGCCAGCCTGGGCTACACAGTGAGTTCAGGGCCAGCCTGAACTATACAGTAAGACCCTGTCTCAAAAAACAAAACAAAACAAAACAAAAAACAAAAAAAATCCAAAGAAAAAATCATACTGAGATTGCATTTTACTCATTGGAATGGCTATTAAAAAAATGTAAAATAACAAATGCTGTCAAACATGTAGGGAAAGAAAGAACACTTATACACAGTCAGTGGAAATATAAATTATTACAATCATTATAAAATCAGTATGGATGCTCCTCAGAAAACAAAATCTAGAACTACCATGTGATCCAGCTATACCACTCCTGGCTATATACATGAAGGAATCAAATATGCATATTAGCACACAATAGATCCCTAAATCCCTATGTGTTGTGCCACTATTCACAGTATTCCAAAGTACAGAATCAGCCTAGATACATAGCAACAAATTAATGGACAAAGAAAAGGTGTATATATGTACACAATGGAGTATTATTTATCCATAAAGAACAAAATCATGTCATTTGCAAGAAATGGTATGAGAGCCCATCATATTAAGTGAAGTAAACCAGACTCAGAAAGGCAAATATCACATATTTTGTGTCATATATGAAATCTTGAAAAGTAAAAGACATCAACAAAGAAGGGGACTATTGTAGAAGAGAAAACAGATTGATGGGAAGAAGGAAGGGGTAAGTGTGGACAATAGGCAGGCTGGATACAATCAATGTACTTTATATGCACGTGTGAAAATATCACAGTGAAACCCATTATTTTGCACAACTAATAAATGCTAATAATTACAATAAAAAGAAAAAGAAAGACAAAAGATAATATTTCTATCTGAATCAATTATTCTAGAATTAATTATTCTAGAAATGAACTTAATGTTTTTATAGGTGCCCAATCAAATACTTTAAAAACCCATTTTAATGCTAAGAAAGACTAATTGATAACTGCCAAGTGATAGGCTCTAAAAGGAATCCAAAACTTCTAGACTATTAAACTAGGAAGATTTTTAGAAGTATTTATAGAAACCTGATTCTAAAGATGAGCAAATAGAGAGCTAGAATTGATCGGCCATGTGAATACAAGGACCAGGTCTTATAAATCATTTTTAATTCTATACAAACATTGATGACTAAATATTTTTTGTAGTATAAGATTAGTGTGAAACTATCTGAAATACTCTTTGGTAACACAACTTCTCAGAAGTATACCATAATTGTGAAGTTTATAGTAAAATACAAATATGAATATATTATTGTTTTTAAAAGCTCCTTATCCTTGATAAATTTATTTAAACTTTCTAAACCTTAACTTTCACATCTGCAAAATGGAAATATAATATTATCTGTTTCAAAGTACTACTGAAAGACTAATAAGAAAGTAGAAGAAAATTTAGTGTATACCAGTAAGTATAAGTACATATTAGTGATCCCTCTTATTCTTTAGAAGTATTAACTAGTAAATATATGGATATAAAAATTATGAGTTGTGACATTTTATTGCTAGAAATTTTTGAATTTTGAATAGGCTCTATTTGCTCCATTCACTTACTACTATGTGAGAGGTAATTTAGTTCCAGATACAAGGAATTGCTTCCCCTTAGCCTTGCAGTTGAAAATCTACAATCAGATAATTTTCTAAATTAAGGTATAGTTAATGAATAGAATTGTATTTTTGTGGTGTACAATGAAATATTTTGATATATGTATACATTGTGAATGGGTGGATGAACCTAATTAACATACTGCTGCCTCACTAATATTTTTGTGAAAATATTTAATAATCTATTCTCTAAGAAATTTTCAAAAACTCAATAATCAACTAGTTTTTCTTGAGATATCCTTTATGACAGTCTCTTTTTTTTTTTCTTTTTCTTTTCTTTTTTTTTTTTGTATCAGGAATTGAACTCTGGACCCTGTGCTTGTGAGGCAGGCAGCAGAACCACTGAGCTAAATCCCCAGCCCTATGACTGACTGTCTCTTTTTCACACATCATCGTTTAACTGATCTATCCTACAGAAATAAGTGAATCAATGTTATTCTCATGTTACAGATGTCACATCTAATTAGAGAAGTGAAAAATTTCTCATGGCTTCACAGCTAGTAACCAAAATACCTCACTGCTGGAGTCAAACTTAGCTCATTGCTGGAGGGTTCCTTTCCGTGACCCTTCATCATGTAATAGTACTTGGTGCCAGTGGCTCTTATGTGCTTCTGAAGCACTTATCAGTTTCATCTCAGATATGAACAGTGGACAGTGCATTCTCTCAATTTTCTTAAAACTAGCAAACTCATAATTCTTTGACACTGCTGCTGAATCCTTAAGTTTTCTTAGTAATTTACAACTTGCTTTTACCATTTTCCTTTAAGTATAAATGATTTCAAACTACAAGGTCTTGTCTTCCTGATGTCACAATTTCCTTTGGTCCAAATCACAGAAGAATGGAATTGTATGTTTCCAACTACATAATTCTTATCCATGTTCTTCCCAGTTGCTAGAGTTTCTCTTCCTTTCTTTCTATTGAACTGCTAGGAATGTAGTTCTAAGAAATGAAATTCAAAATCGGACTTATACGTGCTATAAACCACCTCCAGCCCACAGGAAGCTGCCCACAAACAGAGCTTTCTCTTAGAAGGTGGCAGTGTTTATGAACAATCACACCATGTTACAACGTAAGAACTTGTATACATGCGCCACCCCTCAGCCTCTCCTCACCTCTCACCTAAGCAGTCCTGAGGGTAACTTTCTCTTTGGTATGAAAAGAGGCTCCAGAGACCACAGTGGGTGCCTTATAGGTCCTGATGGATATCAGGAAATAACAACAGGATGAAGAATAGATAGAGGCAGAGTTATCAGAATAAGAACATAGGAACTATACACCAATTCTGGCATCCCCTTATCAAATAATCATACATAATTAAATTGGGAATGGGAAAATGATTATTTTTAAACAAGTACTAAAAGTATTATTTTGGATACTGGAAGAATGTAAGCAAGCTAGCTATTCATACCATACCCAGGGGCTCAGACAGAACTCAATTATGCTTCAGATTAATGTATCGGTCAGTTCAAAGGTTACACAAACAGCTGTTTCTCAAGGAAGCACACTACAAAGCTTAACTGTTCATTGGAAAGCCTGCAATGGTCTCAGTGGATTCCCAAAGGAGTCACTCTTATTTGTTTCTGATTGGGAGATATCCAAAACTGACTCCGTGCTACCGATGACCTTTATTGCTAGGGCAGGAGGGTGAAACTCTGGAGCCAGTGTGATTTTACCAGTCCCTGGGAAAGAATTAGAAAAAAGAAAAGCCACACACCCACACACAACATGTCTTCAATGATTCCAAAATTATGCACAAACCTGCATTTCAGATGGATGAAAAAATGTTGGAAAGCCCAAAAGGTCATCTTCCTCATTTCTGCAGAGATGTAAAATAACTTAAAATAGCACCTATGCAAGAATGTGGTAAAAAGTCAAGTTTGATTTGATCCAAAACTTTGTTAGTTAAAAATTGAATGGAATGGAGTAAGTTATATCTTATTCAATGTTTATTATCGTTCTTTTGATGACTTTCAAACTCTAAAGTTGAATAATTTCATATTTAAACATGTAACAAAATAAGAGCAAAGTAGATTCATAAGAGAAAGACAAAGAATTTGGAGTTGTAGATTGGGATATGACATATATTTGAATATGATTATATTTAAAGTAAAAATTATTTAAATTCGTGTCTCAGAAAAATAATATAACATCTTGAATGGGCCCTAGAAATTTTTAGGGATTTCTTCCTGGTGATGTTAAGTGTTTTAAGAAAATGATCCAATTTTTCTTTATCTCAGATATTCATTATTCACTAACTGTAAGACACTGATTAGCAGTTGTTAACTATTATCTTCATGTAACTTCAACAAAATAAATTTCAAGTTTTTTATTTTGTCTCACTTAAGTTCTACATTATATTGAGTTTAATATAAACTATCATGAACTGTATTCTATTTCTACAAAGTCACTCAATATGCACTGAAATAAAAATTGGATTCTTGCTCACTTATTAGAAAAAGAATTTTAAAAGAATAGAGGAGAAAATGTTCTTAATAAGATATGGTTCCTACCTAGAAACTTCTAGCAGAGAACTCACAATTCCCAGGGAGGGGAGAGACAGATTCTGGATCAGCTATTGACTTTCTACACATAATATCTATATATGCATTTGAATACTCATTAGTTTAGTGAACAACTATTTTCATATTCTTAGTGTGAGGGTATTAGGATGGGCATTTCCATTCATAAAATAATTGTATAATTCTTGGTTGGTATCAGTGAAAAGTCAATAACAATTGCATATAAAGCAATTACTAAGACATGTAATTGGGACATGGATTGGGTTAAGGGAACCACTTGGCTGAGAATCCCTCTAAATTGAGCTTATATAGTTTAAGGAACAGTGTTGCTTTTAATGGAAATAAGGATTGGGGAAGGATATCAATTTGGGAGAATAAGAACAGCGAATTAAACATATTAAGTCCTGGTAGCATTTTCACCATGTAGACAAAATAAGAAACTTAAAACTGAGAATGTTGAAAAGATTGTACAGAGGGTTTTGAGAGTCATAAATTGATAGCTTCACTAGTGAATCAGGAAGAGGAGAATGAAAGGATTTTTGAGCAATAAAAATGGCTCAGTTTTAACATCACATTTGTAATG
The DNA here is from genome assembly GCF_000247695.1 of Heterocephalus glaber. The sequence goes on along the minus strand of NW_004624775.1, from coordinate 4,213,583 downwards.
AAATGAGTTCATTTTATTAGCTTCATTTTTAAGTCCCCATGTAAAGAAAATCTATGATCCAAGTTATCTGCATCTAAGATTTGTCACTGTAAATGATCAAGGGATGATATTGGCCCAGATATAAGCTGAGGCTGTGTTAAAGTGGGTGATTAAGTGTTCCAAGGCATGAAAGGAGAACACTAAAATCAGAAGGAAGTCTTATATCTCAGATATGTTGATTGGAATCAATGAGCAAAAACAAAACAAAACAAAAAAATCGGGTTCAGTTGAGATTGGCAAGAGGGAGAAACTATCAGGAAGAAGTGCAAAATGACACAGCTGAAAAATACCATGGTGGGTCAAAATCATGGCTTATGTTCATCTCCACCAGTTTTTTCCCATCTGAAAAATACTTTAGAGAAAGAATGAGATAAGTGTACTTGCTTTTGATAATTATTCTGTCATCTAGTGTGATTTGTTGAAAGTATTATGAGCTTAATAAATATTTATAAAAGTTGGTTGCTTCAATATGTGGTGTGTATAGTGGAAGAGTGCCACAGGTTCAGATCTTGTGATGCAATTACACATTTTATTGAATTACATAAATTATGCTCTGACTAGGGATGATTGGTGCTTGCATGGAAGTGAATTTGAAGGGGTGGAAGACTGAGCTCAAGCTTACAGAAATGTCATCAAAAGCAACACCTAGTTCTGTAATGAAGAGCAAGCCATAAATTAGATGCTAATATAAAGTGAGGGGAAGCTGTCTATGGTAATGATTTCTTGATTTGTGATTCTGAATACCTCAAGTGCTAAGAAATTATCCCATTCCTCTTTATTTTCATGGTGCCACCAAAATATATTCTCACATTGTTGTCTTAATTAATTAGAAAAAGGATGTGATATAGTTTGATGATGCATTTCAAATAAGGACATATATTTTGGTGGTAAAAGAACACTAGGGAGCCAAGAGCAAGATCTTGTTTTAATCCATTCATTTGCAGATCTTTATTGAAAACTACTATGTGCTAGACCCTTGGCATTGCAGACACACAAAAAATGAATATATTGACAAAGTTCCTGCTACTATAAAGCATAATTTGTTTGGAGAAGGCACACAGTAAATATAAAATAAAACAAGATGAAACCTCTATTATAACAATTCAAGAAGTATATTGAATAATTTGAGAAAAAATGAGTTTGGGGGGGTGGTATGAGAATACTGCCAGAGAAAGTTGAGAGCAAAAAGATTTGAGAGCAAATGATAAAATACTAGTTTCAGCAGGCATAATCTGCCTAATATTAGATTAATTGATTATATGTACATTGAAATGGATTACTAGATCAACAATTTTCAACATGTAGATTTGAGGGTTCAATTCTGGAAATACAGTAGATTTGGATAAGGTCTGGGTGTTGATCATAAATGACCACTCCAAGCAATTCTGATGCAGATGATTCTCACACTTCACTTGGTGAAACATTGAGTGGAACAGAAAGTTGGTTAGGAGATAGTTAGGAGGATAAGAAGGTATGCTATATAGGAAATTTGGCATGAGGGAATTTAGGTTGATGCATGTTCCTCCTAGAAATAGGCTCAAATTAGCACAAGGCCTGGATGAATGTGGGGTTTTTTGTTTGTTTTGTTGTTGTTTGCTTGTTTGTTTTTCTTAATGTGGACTCTTGAGTTCTAATTAAATTCAAAGTAGATTTAATAGTTGTATATAAGGCAAGGTTTTAAGATTATATTTTGTAGAAATCAGAGAAAAAAATACATTCAGATAAATTTAGGAATAGTACTACTTACAAAGTGTTATTAAGGGAAGAAGAAGATAAAGGAAAGGGTTCTGTGGCTATCAAGATCAATTTTATATACCTTCTATTTTCTCCAGATTAGAAGAAAATGTTTACATTATATACTAATTTTGTTTTATTATAGAAGTTTGCAATTTTTTTTTGGTACCGAGAATTGAACTCAGTACCTTGCATTTGCGAGGCAGGTGCGGTGCCACTGAGCTAAATCCCCAGCCCCTAAGTTTGCAATTTTGTAGTCTACAGAGCTTTATGATTTCAGTTTATAAAACGTAGAAAATCGCTGAGTAGAAAGTATTCCATTAATTGCCCATGTATCTATCTCAGTTGGGTATTTATCTATTTGCTATATCCTAAAAACAAGATTTTTAAGAAAAAAGAAATTTCTTTTGTTTTAATATTAATATATTTCTTTGAAAATTAAGTTGAGAACCAGAATGTTATTGGCATGATTATTATTCAACATTTTTGAATTTTTGGCATCTGCCAATATGTTTTGGTATTAGATCAGGTTACTTTGTACTTTCATGAAGGAATTATTTACTATTATTTTGAGGTCAAGCAATCCAGAGAGACATTATGAAGTTACATGTTCTGTCTTCTTCATATAGACTTTCCCAGGTTCCTGGTGATATTAATAATTAACCAAAGGAAGGACAGGCTGAAACAATATGGAACCTCATGATAGGGAGTAAAAGAACTTTCTATTCATTTTCATTGGTCGTGTTGATAAATTTCAGAAATCTTGATAGTGTTCTAAACTATACTCCTGTAACTTTCATGAATCTAAATAAATATTTAGAAGATGTGCTTTTAAATGCCTGAGAACTTCACTAAATTCTTGAGAAGGAAAATCATAACCCAGTTTTCAAAACTATGTAAATAAAATGAATGATGAGAAAATGAAAAGGAAATGGTGAGGCATAACTTTATTGGCTTTGACGTTTGACTTTTTATTTCCCTAAGACTATGGCTTGTTTCCAACATGGCAGACCAAAAGAATTGAAAGTTTTCAAGTCAATAGCCATAAAGAGTTGAACATTATTCATAGCACTTTTTAGGGAAACGTAGTTTGTGTGTGATGTTGACAATTAAAATGGTAGCAATTTTCAACATTTTCATATTCATATTAGCAACTCTATAGCAAAAAATGGCTTTTTTTGTGACAAAAAAGTCAGAGAGTAAAGAATCATCATGTTTAACAGATTTTTGGATATTGTAAAATGTGTGAAGGCCAGTATACAATGCTCCATATTCTTAAGAATTTGTTCCCATAGATTTTATGGAGAAAGTTAAAATATTCTACATGGTATGTTTATGATTTATTCCACGTGGTATGTTTAAAAATATTTTCAAAAACCATATATAGATATTAGCTATAGTTGATTTCCACTCATTTAAGAATTTCTAAATTTATTTATTAATCCTGCTATATATGATAAATGCGATGTTTGAAATTGTTGAGTTATATAATGGTTTAAAGTCCATCCCCAATTAGATTATAAACACCAAAATGAAGAGCTTTGCTCTCAAGAGACCCATGTTGAATAGATTTCTAATGGAAGAAACTTCAAACTTTTTGAGAGTCACAGTGCACAATCATAGTAACCATAATCAACACATAATCATCACAGCAGTAACATCATGTACTCTTCTTACACCAGAAACCTTAATATGAGCCTAAATCAGGAAGGGGTGATCCACACCCTGCTACAGGAGAGAAAGGTGCACTCTTCATAGGCAAAGCTTGTATTGTCAACAGTAACTTATTTTTCTTCTTTTTATCAGTTCAGTGTTCATTTTCCAGCCATTTCTGCTCACATTCTCAATAGAATGGATCTTAGTTCTCACTTTTGAGGAAATAAAATGAACCCAGAGAGCCCATTCTGTTCTGAACATAAACCCTGATTGTGAAGAGTAACAATAGCAGCTTGTCCTACTGACAAGGCTGCGGACTCTCAACAACTCCCTTTCCAAAGATCTGAAGATAAAGAGAGCTCGAAAATCCCACCTCCCTCCCAAATCCTGGGGATTAACACCATTGCAATTTGCTCTTCATGTCAAGCCAGCCCTGAAGAATGGGTAAGGCCAGGTTGTGGGATGAAATCAGCAAATGAGGACAACTGCTCAACCTCCCTCATTCTCCCTGGATGCAATGATGACAATATAAATTGATTTCCAAATGCAAATAGCTTCCACCTCCACATATGAAGCAATAATAATAATGATGCTGCTGAAATAACTCAGAGGTCTAAGGAAAACTCAGTGATTCACACAAGTTCACAAAAAGGGAATTTATATCATAGATAAAAGTGTAGTAATTTCAGAAAAGTGCTCTTTCTGTTTTTTGCCCTAAACACAAAACTCTGCACCATTAGATGATGATGAACAAACTACTGACATGGCATAGGAATGATGGGTTAATTTCTTTTACTCTGGTTTTTATTTTACTTTTTAAATAAGTAGATAACTCAGTGGAGTGATTAATATTCTAAAACAACAAATGATCATATTGTGGCAAGGTCCTGACTTACTGTAAAATCTCAGAGGTAAAAATGCTTTGAGCTGACAGTGAAACTCCATCCTCTTGTACTCAGGTACAGCTCCTCACAAGGTGGAGAGTGTCTGGTGCCCTGCTGTTTGGAAATGACCCAAAGGCAGAAGTGGAAGATGAAGTTTCAGCAGGAGACCCTGAGTATCTCAAAGGATTTGATCTGTGATGCAGAGAAGCTTGCCTGGGACATACAATTAAAAAAATAGGCTTCACTGGTGTGGTTTTGAACAATTGCGACTGTGTAGGTATTCGGCCATGATATGGTGGTATAGTGGTATGGGTCTCTGCAGTTAATCTAGGGTGTTTTTTACTCTGGATGACAACTCTGGAAATTTTTAGAAGCAGGGAAACAACACATGGAATCTCAAAAGACATAACTCAGACATGCAAAATGTATTTTATCTGACATTCTTTGCTCTCTTGCACTCCATCTCTCTCATATTTTATTTTCCCCTTAGTGGAAATCATGCATTGCACAAAATAAAATTGACTCTTAAGTGCTTTCTCACTTAAATGTGCTTTCCTTACTTATCCTATAACAGAAAGACAATATAATACAAGAGAAATAGTATGGAATGTTGACTTTGTTAACCACATAAATTTGAGATTCTCTGAATAAATTGTTATAAAAGAAAATCTACAAACCTGGTGACATATTCACATTGAAAATTATCATTTAGAGATCTGTTTATGCCAGATGATTTTAAATTTTACTGTGGCTATCAAGTTATGGTACACCATTGCATATATAATGAAACTATTGGATTTTGATTGTGAAAAGTAGGAAATAAAATTTGGAATAGGCCCCATTAGTGGTGCTGGTTTCTGTTTGTCTGAAGTGTCAACTGGGAGAGTGGAAGGAGAAAAAGTCCTTCTGTCCAGCACAGCTAGCCACCTAGGCCCTTGGCTAGCCAAATGCTACGCTGTGATAGAGGATGACAACTTGGTCTCGCAGCTCCATCAGCTGCTGAAATCTGATCAGCAAAAGCCCAGTCTGCAGGATGCTGTCAATGCCTCATAGGACTGGCAAAACTTAAAAAGAAATGAGTTTCACTTTCAAGATTTTTATAAAAGAGATTATTAGTATTGCTTATACTTAAGCATTGCAGCAAGACTCATCTTTTGATTCATTTGTTGTTTGTGTTCTTTTATTTTGTTTGGTCATGCCCAACCCTTGATTTCTCTATAAACCTTTGTATTGTGTATATTGGGCATTTAAATCCTGGATAGTTTACTGGGGAAGATAGGATCTCCTTCAAGTACTTTAATTCTAGCTGTCTTTCCCTTTCTCATTCATTCTCTTCATTCCTGATACTGCATCAAAACTCCACCCTTAGTTTTGTCAGGGATTCACAGAAATGCTTGGCTTTGAAGTGTGAGCTTTCTGGTGATGTGCATGTGAATCATGTTGTAAAATGTGTACATGCCTTGGGATAGGTGGGTAACACCTTCCTTCTAGCAATCAGTGAGTCAGTATTTCTCAGAGAAGCCATCTCCTATGTGGGAAAACAATAAACTTCTATTCCATAGTGATCACACCTTCCAGCATAATTCCTTCTTTTAGGTGGATTTGCTTTGAGAGGGACAAAATTAGATTTGTGTGCATATCGAGAAAAGTTGTTCTGAAATTGTATTCATGTTGCTTGGAATATTTTCTTTTCTTTTTATAATATAAACTTTAACTTTGAAATGCCCTTATACTAAACCCTTAAAACAACATCACTGTGGGTTTTAAAATTTCCAAATGCACAGAAAGGAAGCATTGTAAGGCAGTTAGAAAAGAGCTAGGGTCTATTTTGTTTGTTTTGTGTGGTTAATACACATGAGAACTCTAGGGAGTAGGAGAAGGATTCCATGGCTTGGAGTTCTTCCATGTTTCATGTGAGATTTAAATAAGAAAATGATTGTGAAATTTCCCAAACAAGGGCTAGAATATTAGATGCTCAACACTGTAGAGTTGGAACTTGGTTAGTTCAAGGACTCAAATATAATGAATACATAATTGAGATAAGTATATTAAATAGGCCTAAAACACTAGAAATAGAAAAAAGATAAAAGTATATTCTATCCCCATTTTAATAATTGTCATGTATATTATTTCACTGAGGGTAATATACTGCCAGTTTACTTAGAATGAAGTGGTGACATAGATTTTCAAATGTGGAACTTGAAGGAGAAAGTGGAAGAGGAGGAGGAGAAAAGAGGAAAGAAGAGAAAAAGAATGGTTAATTACATATTATACTAAGCCCTTGAAGTAGGTGGTATTATACTAGACTAAATTTAAAAATCTGGAAGTAAGACCTCCCTGGTCAAAACTCGTCTTTGAAGTGTGATTTAGTAGTCTCTCCTCTGGGGTTGTGTAGAGAATTATATGAGATAATAAGTTGAATTCATTTAACCAGCACATATCTCTTTGTAAGTATCAAGGAAGAATAATACTTTGTAAGTATTTTTATAAATTACCTCCCGTGTTTATAAAAAGCTTAAAATTAGGTACTTTTTTTCCCAAAGAACAAGCTGATCTTATTGACAAACCCAAGAAAGGGTAGGTGGACTCCTACCAAAGCTCATTACCCTACCTTTCTTTCTTTCTTTCTTTCTTTCTTTCTTTCTTTCTTTCTTTCTTTCTTTCTTTTTTTGGTACTGGGGATGGAACTTGGGTTCTTGTGCTTGCACAGCAGGCAGCAAAACCACTGAGCTAAATCCCTGGCCCATTACCCTACTTTTCTGCTTGATATGCTATGAAGGATTTTTAAATGATTCAAAAATTACCATAGTTTAATTTATTATTCTATTAGCTCTGTGAATTTAACTTGAACTTTAAAGTTATTAGTATAGTTATTAAATATATGTGCTTTATAAACAGAAGAGTGAGTTCAAACCCAACCCTTCTATTTTGTATCTTTGTGAAGTTGTATGACCTACTTAAATCCTCTGTGTCTCAATATATTTATCTCCATGAGATTAAATATGGATTAAATGTATTAATACATGAAAGTTGCTTAAAACAGGCTTAAAATAAAAATTTAAAATAGGCAGATATTTTTAATGTTACGTATTCATTATTTAGTTATATTTATGTTAGCTCCTTAAATTGACAAGTTGAAGGGATGTAAAGCACTTTACAAATTAAACTCTGGTGTAAAAATGTCAATTAAGGACGACAATGGATGGATCCTGGGAGAGAGATGAGGGGTGGAGGTCAAACGTGAATAGGCCACGTCTTACTTTGGATTTTAAAGGTTTTGTGCCCAATACAGAAAATGCAGTTATTAAAATGCTGTCTCGTTCACGCCAACCTGAATAATTTTTTTGACGGCAAAGAAAATGACTCATGTGAGGTTCTCTGATCAATTCTCTTCTAGTAAACAGTTATTCCTTAATTTACTCAAGTACTTTGAGCTTTAAAATGTATTAATGTAGACCTCTGAAATAGAATAGAGAGGCAAGTTTGAAAGGAGAAATAGCTATACAGTAATGGGAGGCTGTGAATTTTCATATCCACTTTGACTAATTGATAGAACTGAACTGAAGACCAACAAGAAAAATTAAGACTTAAAATGAGAAAATAAATGGAGACAAACGCGAACAAAAACACACTTACAAAACTCATGGGATACAGCAAAAGTATCAGTAGAAGGAATGTTTTTACTAGAACAAGCTTACATTAGAAAAAAAATTAAAGAAAAAAAATCTAACTTTAGACTCCATGAAACTTGATAAAGAAGAAAAACTAACCCAAGATTGGTAGAAGAAACTAACAAAGATTAAAGCAGAGATAAATGAAATACAGAATAGAAAAATAAGAGAATAATCAACAGAAATACAACATTTTTTTGGAAAAAAAAATCAAAACCCTTAGCTAGATTAACTAAGGAAAAAGAATAGTGTGCTTGAATAATATCAGAAATGAGAATGGACATTGAAACTGATAATGTATAAATAAAATATGATGAGAATACTACGAATAATTATATAGCAAAAATGGTATGTATAACATAGAAGAAATGGATAAGTCCTTGAACCATATAACATATAAGACTGAATCATGAAAAATAAGCTATTTTAAAATATCTGTAAGAAATAAGATTAATTAAGTAATGAAAATACCCAACAAAGAAAATCTAGGACCAGATGGCTACGCCTGAGATCCCACCAAAGATTTAGAGAATAATTAACAACAATCCTCCTTAAACACTTCCAAAATTTTGAAAAGTAAGAAATACTTACAAACTCATCCTGTAAGGCCAGCATTACCTTTACATCAATGCCAAATGGAGATACTAGAATAAAAGTGGAATTTATTCCTGGACTGCAAATAGGTTTAAATCAATGAAGGCTGAATATCATATTAAAAAAATTTAGGATAAAATCACATGATCATTCCAAAGAAAGCAGAAAAATCATTTGGCAAAATTCAACATGGTTTAATGACAAAAACTCTTAGGAAAACTACCCATAATAAACCTTATAAATAAAAAACTACAGATATGATTTGTGAAAAATTAAAAGCTTCTTCTCTAAAATTAAGAAAAAATGAAGTATGCCCATTCTTACTACTTCTATGTAACACAGTTCTAAAAATTCCAGCAAATCAGTAAGATGAAAGAAATAAAGAGAGAAAGAAAGAAAGTTTTCAAAAAAGGAATTATCTTTTCAGATGTTATGATTTTTTAAGAAGAAAGTGCTGGTGATTTAATCAAAAATCTGTTGAAAGAGACAAATTTAGAAAAACTTTAGTAAGCACAATCAACACACAAAAATTCATTGCTTTTCTTTACACTAATGAAGTAAAATGTAAAAAAGAAAAATTGAAATATAACATCAAGAGAATAAAACATAAGAATAAAAACAGTGTGTGTGCTGTGATAAAATTAGCTGGTGGAACAGAATAGACACTACAAGTAAACTGTCATATGTAAGTTTAAATGATTTTCAACAAAGTGTCAAGATTGCATCAAAGAGAAACAATAGTCTCTTCAATGAATGATTCTGGGAAGACTGAATATGCACATACAAGAAAATGAAATTATACCCTAGAATAAATTTAACTCAAATGGATCAAAGACCTAAACATAAGAACTAAAACTATAAAATTCCTAAAATAAACCATAGACAATTTTTCTACAAAAACATCTACTTTATAAGTATTTTCTTTAAACCTTGAAGAGGTTGTTATTCTTTTAATAATAACTATTAGAATTAAGTTGATCAGAACTCTTTGGCAGAAAGTTAATAGGAAGACAATAAATTAATTTTAGTGGAGAAAACTCATATTGTACCACCTTCAGAAAATGAAATTGAATGGTGCTTTGTAAAAGGAAAATCTTGGGATAAAAGAGATGAATAAGTCCGGAGAAAAAATCAAAGATAGGAAGAAAGAATGAAGAAGAGATGAAAGAAAAAAGATGTACAGATAAAAGTAGTCATATTAAAAGACAAAGGAAAATAAGTTTAAATTTAAGAAAAATATCTATAAATTAAAAATCAGACAGTGAGGTAGCACTGCTCCAGGCACAGAAGTGAGCTGAGTTGACACCAACAGCACACATCCCCCTTTCCCCTGCCCCCCCCATGACAAAATGAGGAGACACATAAACAAGTCTCAAAAGCAGACGTCCAGATAACCTACAATAACCCCAAAAGGAAGCAAGATGGAACACTCTGATAATCAACCACATGGACTCCCTCAACTGGCAACAAAAGAGGATCTGGAAAAAATGAAATCAGAAATAATTTCTCACATAACAGCAGAGATTGTGCTCATAGTGCAAGACATGATTAATAAATCTAGAGA
>NW_004624775.1:4179243-4201485 GCF_000247695.1 Heterocephalus glaber | reverse complement strand
GAGTTGTTTCTTGAAAAGAATCAACAAAATTGACAAACCCTTAGCCAACCTTATCAGAAAAAGGAAAGAAAAGCCCCAAATCCAGGCAATTAGGAATGAAAAGGGTGAAGTTAAAACAGACCCAGCAGAAATCCAGAGGATCATCAATACCTACCTCAAGAACCTATATGCCAGTAAGAGAAAAACACAGAAAAATGGACAGATTCCTAGATATGTACGAATTTAAAAAATTGAACCAAGAAGACCTAAAAATTCTAAACAACCCAATATCAACCGATGAAATTGAAAATGTAATTTAAAATTACCAACTAAGAAAAGCCCAGGTCCTGATGGCTTCACTGCTGAATTCTACAAGACATTTAGGGAGGAACTACTGCAACTACTGTTTAAACTCTTCAAGGAAATTGAAAGGGAAGCAATATTCCTGAATTCATTCCTGGAAGCAAGCATCACCTTGGTCCCCAAAGCAGACAAAGACCCGACTGAAAAAGAGAACTATAGGCCAATCTCACTAATGAACATAGATGCAAAAATCCTTAATAAGATACTGGCAAATACAATGCCAGAGATCATCAAGAAGATCATACACCCTGTTCAAGTGGGATTCATCCCAGGGATGCAGGGATGGTTCAATATATGAAAATCAATCAATGTAATACAACATCAATAGAGCCAAGGACAAAAACCATATGATCATCTCAATAGACGCAGAAAAAGCATTTGACAAAATGCAACACACATTTATGATAAAAACCCTACAAAAAATTGGAATAGATGGTCTCTACCTCAGTCTGATAAAAGACATCTATGAAAAACTGACAGTCAATATCATACTAAATAGTCAAAAATTGAAATCCTTCACTCTAAAATCAGGAACAAGACAAGGATGTCCACTATCACCACTCTTGTTCAATATAGTTTTGGAATCATTAGCCACGGCCGGGGATTTAGCTCAGTGGTTTGGCCAACTGCTGCTCAAGCTCAAGGACCCGAGTTCATTCCCCGGTACCAAAAAAACAAAACAAAACAAAACTAGACCTATATCTCTCACTATGCACTAAACTAAAATCAAAATGGATTAAAGATCTTAATATTAAAATAGAAACGCTGAATCAGGTAGAACTCTTGAAGAAATTGGTGTAGGAAAAGATTTTATGAACAAAACCTCAGTTGTCCGTGAACTAGCACAAACAAGCAACAAATGGGATCTCTTCTTATTAAAAAGCTTCTGCACAGCAAGTGAAACCACCAGCAGTGAGTAGAGTCAACCCATAATGTTGGAAAAAATCTTTACCCGCTATTCCTCAGACAAAGGTCTACTATCTAGAAACTATAACGAACTTAAACAAAATCAGACCTCCCAAATTTAAAGACTCAATCCAAAAACGGGCATCTGAAATGAACAGATATTTCTCAGACAAAGAAGTATAAATAGCAAATAAACATATGAAAATATGTTCAACATCACAGGTCATTCAAGAGATGCAAATGAAAACAATGCTGAGATTCCACCTCACTCCAGAAAGAATGGCTGCTATCATGAAATGAATCAACAAGAAATGCTGGTAGGGCTGTTGGGAAAGAGGAACCCTGCTCCACTGCTGGTGGGAGAGTAGACTGGTGCAACCACTATGGAAATCAATATGGAGATACCTCAATGAACTAGGACTGGAAGTCCCATTTGACCCTGCTATTCCCCTGCTGGGTATCTTCCCCAAAGAATTAAAAGAATCATACCACAGTGATACATGTGCACCCATGTTCATAGCACAATTTGTAATAGCTAAAATTTGCCCATCAACTGGAGACTAGCTAAAGAAAATGTGGGTTTTTAAATAAAATAGAGTACTACTCAGCCATAAAAAATGAGAAATTAGAGACATTTATAGCTAAATGGGTACATATTGAGGTGATACTCTTAAGTGAAATAAATAGGACACACATTTAAATACTGAATAGTTTCTCTAGTGTGAGAAACTGAGAGTGTAAATAAAGACTAAAAGGTAAAATAGATAATATGAAATAGGAAGAAAGGGGGCAAAGGGGAAGGGGAAGTGGGGGATAGGGGAAAGGAAAGAAGGGAATGGAATCAATATGAGAAAAATGAAAAAATGGAAATAAAGGCTTTGTAATTAGGGAGGGGTGGAGGGGTTGAAGGGAGGGAAGGGAAAGGGGGAAAAAAAGGAAAATCAGACAGTGAGAAAAACTATGGTACTTATACACCTCAGGCTTTATAAAAAACTCAAAATTGGGAGTTGAGGTGCTCCCTGTAGTTAATATAAAATTATTAGATATGAGTGAGTATGGAATTTACTAGGAGCCTTCGTAAATTAAGACTTGAAAAAACTTGACCTGTGTCCAGAGAAATGAGTATAATACAAATGATTTTTGTTAACCAAATAGTTTTTATAGATGAAAAGTCACTTGCTTATAATACTTGATACATGCATAGTGAAGAGATCCTTTGAAAAAATGTGCCAAAAAAACCCTTTATTTCTCAAACTGTGCTCATGTTGTTAGGGACACATGAAGGACAGACGTGGCCGGTGCTCCTGACAAACCCACAACCTGCCTCAGAGGAGGAATTCATAAATGTTGGCTAATATCTCAGACAAAGCAAAGAGCAAGTCTCAAAGACAGAATGACTGAGGGTTAAGATGGAGGAGGTGAAGACAACTGAACTTTTAACATAGGAGGTAAGTGCTGGTATGCTCTGCTTGTAGATGCTAAAATCACTTAGGAAAATAACTGGCTACAAATCTATAAAGCAATCCTGCCCAAGGATATATTGGACCAAATCTCTCACTCTGTCTTTTACCCATGTGTATGTGTGTTTTTTTCTTCATCTCACAAAACTTTCTCTTTTTTTGCCATAGGAAAACAAGCAGAAAGCTGGACAAGGTGGTGCATGCCCATAATCCCAGCACTCTCAGGCAGAGAGAGGCAACTTTGAGCCTAAACTGGGAAACTGAACAACTTAGCAAGACTCTGTCTCAAAATAAAAAATAAAAAGGGGTTGGGTTCAATCCTCAGTAATACAAGGCAAATAATAATAATAATAATAATAATAATAATAATAATAATGGTAATAGTGTTTAAGAAGACCTCAGGTTGAATTTTTTAATAATCTTTGTTTTGATTTGAGTTGTCCTTGGAGCCTTTCACACTCTTTGTCTAACAACTATCTGCAAATTTGAGGCACGTATACCTGATCCTTGATCCCAAAATGTGCTTCACTTTTTGATCTAAGAAAGCTCAAGTTGAAGCAGAAGATATTCTAGAATAAAAAATTTTCTCTGGAGTGTAGATAAACCTTCAGAGGCAGATAAGTAGTGAAACAAAAATCAACTGCAGAAAAATAGAAAAAGGAAAGAAAAATTCTTAGGTAAAAAGTGAATAGAATAGGGAGTGTTTTCAGAAATATTTCATGAAATATTCACTTCAAATATATACTTGAATTATTATATTGTTTTCATCACATACATAGCTATCCAATTTTTTCTTTCATAGAATGAGTTTAAAGTACATCTTCTCAGATTTTTTTTCAACACAGTGTTTATTATTATTTTTAACCATGCAAGTTATTTCTTAAATATCTGGGGATGATTCTTGGAAATACCTGCTAAAATCATTCTCTCTAGCATTTTTCCATAAGATGAATGGTTTTGGAAGCGTTTCTTTATATTAGACAGAATATTAAATCCAATATTCTAATTATCAGAATCTTTTAATGGACAGATTCTTACCAACAGAGGGTTTAATACTTACATATATAGAAATGATTGATAGAATCACATTAATAAGGAAAAAAAATCTGATTTGTATGCCGAATACTAGAGGTTTTCATACTTCATATAGAGATTTTTTTAAGGAAATGTTTGCATACGAAAATGTTCTATTGGGTTACCATGGTTCTCTTCTGCTCCTGATTCAGAGATTATTCTCTCTCTCTCCAAGCAGCTGGCAGGAACTTTGTGAGGAAACCTTGAGCCTCTGCTGCACCAAAGGACCCTCTGAACATTGTTCCATCTCTCTTGGCAACAGAGACGCAGTAAAAGCTTTTTGCCTCACTGTTAGGTACAGCTCAACAATTCTTTTTCTTTTTCCTTTGCTTTTTTGGTCCTATTTTGTCTTGTTTTTAGTGGGGATGACATGTTAGAGTTGTTGAGAGAAGAAAGTATTGTCAGAATGTCAGCATAGAAAGTCTGATGACTTCCAATCCCTGAAATAAATTAAATTAGAACTTGGGGCTCCTTGCCCATGTGTAAAGAATTATCACTAACAACAAACATAATAAATAAATTGTTAAATAATAAAAATCTGATTGTGTCAATGTATAACATAAAGCAAATAGATACTCACATAATGTGTGCCTACATATGAAAATACAATTACCAATTAATTTCATATATATATCCCTTATTTTCATATGGGCTTATATTTTATAGACATATATAACATATACTTTTATTATGATTAGGAAAGATTAGCAATTGATTCATTTGTTCATTCCACTAGCATTTATGAAGCATTTACTTTGTTTCAGACATGGTGGAGTTTATATTTGTGAGAAGCCACAGATAATTTAAAAAGAAAACATAAATGACACAGCTAGCAGGTAAATAGTAAAAGCATTAGGCAAAAAATCAAACACAGATGAGGAATAGACATTGTGGGAAGGGGTGGTTGTCATTTTAAACTGTCAGAAAAGGCCTCCCTTAGGACAGAATATACAAACAAAGAGTTGAAGGAGGAGGGAAGTGACGGTGGTGAGAAGGGCAAGTGCAACCTCACTGGGGCAGGTGTGTGCACTGCCATCAAAGCCAAGCCAGAAGCCAACATGGCCACAGCAGAGTGAGGGGAGGAGCTGGTAGCAGGTGCAACCAGAGAAGCAGTGTGGCACAAAGTCTATACGTGCACCCTTATACACCCTACCTTGAGAGAGATGAAGATTGAGACTTGAGACTCCTGTCAATGTACTGTTACTCATTCCAATTTATTACTCTTCATTTCATTGTGCACACCGCTGCTGCTTGTTCATGTGATGATTACCATTTAAGCAATGCTCTTTGGTATAACTTCTGCTTTTGATTTCTGTTTACCCTGTCTCATTTTTATAAACCACACTTAAATAATACAACTCCATTCTTGCCCTGGGTCATCATAGCTATGAGTTCCACAGTGGATTCAGTCTCAAGCTAGCTCCTGCCTAAACTGTACCTGGACATTAAGTAACCTATTTGCAAGCTACAGTCTCATTATGAATTAACAGACAATTTATCTAATCTCTGTGTCTTAGATTTCTCAAATCTAAATTGGAGATAAAATGATCATTTACTTCATAGCATTGTGTGGGGTTACATACAAAATTCCTATAATAGTGTCTGCTTTGCAGAAAGGTTATGATTTTAATAAATAAAGGGGTATATATGAACAGAGTAAGACATCTTCTAGCATACACTGCACGTTGGAGACGTGATTATTGTTAAACTCCTTCGTGATATAAGTGAAGAATAGTTGCTATAAATAAAATTACAAATGCTTGACTTTTCCCTTTACATATGATTTAATATCTGACTTTGGGTTAACGAAATTGTTAAAGTAAATATATTAAGAACTTAGGGATGTGAAATGGATTTCAGACCCTCAGTGCCATATTATGAACCAACTATTACTTGGAGCACAGATTTTTATCCCTTATTCTCTATTTAATCATTTTGGGTGATCCAACCACATTTTCTAAATTTGGCATAAAATTAATAAATTGTTAATCATCATGGAACAGTATTACATTCTGTAAATAGTGTGTGAATTTGGGGAAGAAAGGAAACATTGAACAACTAGTGTGCACTGACATACAGGAAATAAATTGAAAGTAACCAGATTCAATTAGCTAGTGTATTAATGAAACTGGGATGTGGTGAAAGCTCCACTATTATTAGAAATATTATATGAAAAATCAAATGAGTTATCTTTAACAGAATTACTGTCTCTTGCTATGAGCTACAAGACCATGAGATTAGGATGCTAAATTTAAAAGGATATTACTGTATGAAGCGGTGAAGGGAGGGGAAGGGGAAAGGAAAGGAGGGAAAGGAAAAACTATGAGAAAAGAAAAAAAATGGAAATGAAGTCTATGTAAATAGGGAAGGGTGGAGGGGGTGAAGGGTGCACAGGTAATGGGGAAAAAATAAGATCCAAGATACATCATGTACAGGTATAAACACCCAATGATAAATGTAAATGAATTGTATACTTAGAATGTACCAATAAAAGAACTTTTAAAAAAAAGGACATTACTGTAGTTTCTGAAAGATGAATGTCAGATTGCTGTATCTGCAAAACTGTTATTTTCAGCATTACAATTTTCGCCTAGTACTCAATGCCAAGATAATAACATGCTCTCTTTCTGTTATATTTTCAAGAGATTCAATAAAGTTGAGATATCTAGAACCATTAAAAATTGATGTCCACTCTGAAGCTATTGAGGAACAGAAAGGATTATTAAGCAAAATAATTTTTAAAAATTTGAGTATAATTTGAACAACTAAAGACAATAGAGTAACAATACATATTTTTAACTCTCTTTTTTTGTACTGGGGATCGAACTCAGGACCTTGCACTTGGGCAGCAAGCGCCGGAACCACTGAGCTAAATCCCCAACCCCTTACCTCTTTGAAATGTTTTTTTTCTGCTGCATTTCAAGTCCATTTGTATCAACAGCAGCAACTTTCATTTTCCTCCTACATCATCATACATTTAGCGTTGCAGGGTTGTTAATCACACTTAGCCCTTCGATGGTCTGAGTTTGAAAAGCCATTCCATAGAACTTTATAAATGGACATTCATCCTTAAAACGGAAAATCTTCAGGAGGTTGTGTGCTTTGCAATCATTTTATCTAAATATTCATTTTCTAGAATTATCATCTGCTTACCATATTTCATGGGATTCATGCTCATTAATGTTTTTTTCACTATGAAAACTGGTGATGATTTTGATACAGCCAAACCTAAAATTGTTGGAAGAAGCTTGTGTCTTAGCTTTGTGGCTAGTCTCCCCTCACTCTTTCATATCTGTGCTCAGAGAAAGTTATTTTTTTCAGGGTGTTTTCTTATGCTGGAGTTAGCTCCTCCTGTTAGCTATTCCACTACATATTGTGAGTTGCAAGCAATAGCACACATACATATACATGATGTCACTTGTCAATGTGATTGTGTTTTTTCAAAATGACACTGTGAACAATTTCCAAGGATGTGACTATTTTTTGTATTTCTTTTCCAACCCCCAGGAAGATGCCCATAACAGACTGTATGCATTTGTTCTAAATAGTGAGTGACATAGGCCCAGATGTTCAAAGTACAGTTCAAAGTACAGTTCATGATCTAACTGTGTGACCTCACGTCCATTAAGTTTCTACTCCTCAGAATAGTTCTTTGCTAAGATTTACAAAGCTAACATTTTGGGAGCAGCAAAAGTGTGGTTCTATAAACATACTATGAAATAGATACTCTTATTATCCCTAATTTATAATAGCAAAGATTAAGGCTAAAAAGGATAAAATAATGTATTAGGAGAGCTAACATATTGTAGTTGGAAATTTTAATTCAAATCTTTAGGTTTAAGAGCAGAGGATGTGTATCAATTTGCTCTATGGACTACTTGGACAAATGATTTTTCATTCTCTTCAAAATCAATGTTGAATAACAGTGAAATTTTAAAATAAGACTTTTCTACTGATTGCTTCTAGCTATTTTATGTAATTCAGCCTTTTATTGACCTTATAGGTATTAATTCATCACCTTGCTGGTCTTAAAATTCTTATTTATAAAAAAGTCACAATAATAATTACTTTGCTGGGTTGATCTAAAAATTTTGGAAAAACTAGTTCTCATCATACTCCAGGATTTAGAAAAAGATGTCATTTTAGTCCTGGAGAAATAATTAGTAGAGGTGTGTGATTGTTGTGTTCAAATGAAATAATGTTATTGTACTCAAATGAAAATATATTTCCATATTATATTTTTCTGAAGTACAATATAATTAGAGGTAGGAGATTTTGACTTCTAGGCATGATTGTTCAAGCTAGTTAAGTAGTTAAATTCTTTGGAAAATAACAAGCTACCAGTTGCTTTCAGGTAACACTTTATCCCAAGTCAATAGCAAAGTCAAAGCTAAAACACAGACACTGCTAACAAAAGAAAACAAACCCTCTTTAAACTTAATCAGGCAGGTCATAGTACCCTAGTTTTCATATGAGGAAACAGAACCCTGGGAATTCATGGACAAACTGCTAGCAAGAAGCAGAGCCAAGTTTGGAAGACAGATTGCCTGACTGAAAGCCTCTGTGCTCTTAATTGTTCTGTCGTTTTGCTGCTTGAAAACATGGGTTTTAGTAATATATCTAGTTTTTACCAGGCTCATAAGGCTTGGCTTAGCTTCTGCGCAGGGTGCTGAACTCCAAAGATGCACATTAATTCACTCAGTGCATTATTTATGATGTGTCTCTTTCAGAGAGCTATGCTATGTGGAATTCACAATCTCTGGAATTAAGCATATAAAAAACTCACTTTGTTTCATGTATTTTCCAAGAATAAAAAATTACCACTAAATTTTTTATTTTATAGAATTAAAATTTAGCTATTTATGTTTTTCCTAAATTGTATACTTGAATAAACTTTATTTCCAAATGCACTAGTCTTAGCAGACCATGAAGCAGGAGAGAGAGAGAGAGAGAGAGAGAGAATCTTGCTAAATGGGCACTCAGCCAATCTTGAGGAATGAACACAGCATTTTTAAAGTCTTCAGAATATTAAGAACAGGTCATAAGTAAAAGAAAATAGGAAATAAGGACCGGAGGTTGGAAAGCCTGGAGTCAGTTCAGCCTGTCTGAATCATTTATGCTGTGGTGGTGATTTGAGCTGACAAAATGTTATTGGAGGGATCATTCTCCTCAACACTGTTTGCTTTGGGAAGTCCAGGCAGAGATTTATTATGGTTGAAAGCCTTTACAGCTGTCGGATGTAGTGCTGGGTTAAGAGAGTTGAAAATATCAGCTAAAATTAATAGCATGAGTTGTGATTTTGAATATTTGCAACAGTTACAATGAAAAAAAAAGCAAGAGACTATAGTTTTGTTGCACAACTATTGTTACACTGGATAGTTAAAAAAAAGTCTTGATCAAGGAAAAAGGTAATCCAATGTGTCTACTGAAAACAATCCAGATAAAAGGAAATCTAACATAAAGGACCAATAGTGAGATTGCATTTGGATGTAAAATGATAGATTGGATATGTAACGATGCAAGAAAGAAAATTCTGAATATGATGACTTTTCAAGGAATAATAACCTTGTAGAGTAATACCAATTATACATGTCCATCTCCAAAGATACCAAGCAAAACATATTTGGAAGACAGATATATAAGTGGATTCATACTGAAAGACATTTAAACTATTAATCGCCTGGTTTCTATCTCTATTCCTACACAGACAATTTCTAAAATTATATTTATTCACTTATAAATTTTTAAAAATGTAAGCTCAGCCAACTTCTCAGGCTAATATTTACATTATGGAAAGTTTTATTTCCATTTCTAGATCCACAGACATGTATGTATATTGAAGATTTAAACAGATTTCTGTAGTGTGAAATTCCTTATAATTAATGTTTATTATGAATCTAAGTATTGGAATATATTATCTGGTGGTTTTTAAACTTATTTGGCTCTAAAACCTTCTTTTCAGGAAGAAACTGAAAAATATTGTTTCTGAGTGGAATGTATGTGTCAGGAAATTCTTTGGTTACTTGTCTTAGATGATGGCACTGACCAGGTACATAAGTCAGAAGATGAATCTCCACGCAGGACATTGACTCAGTGCATTTTGGAATGAATCAATACATATAATAGAAGCCACACCTATGCTTTTAGCATCTTAGAAAACGCCCAGCTTGATATCAACTTAAAAATATGTCTGCCTAATTTTTTTAAGAAATACCTACACATTTTATAAGCTCTGATAAACTCTTTTTTAAGATTAGCATGCTGTTGCTAATGATTAAGATTATTACATTATTGCTGTGGCCTGTAATGTTGTCTAGTTATGGTGAAAATACATTAAAAGTAAATGTGTATGTGAAGGGATTAAGAAAAATTTGACTTGATTAACCTGTGATTTCATCAAATGAGTTATCTTTTTACCAAAATACTATAGTCATAAGCAGTGTACTATTTCCCTCCTATCTCTTATACCTATATCTCCTATTTACTTTGGCTACTCTTGTCATTTTATTATTTCCTGGTTTTCAGTTCAGAAATAAGTTAATAAATTAATTTTATAGAGCAGAGATCTCCAACCTTCTGAGTGGCAGGGACTGGTTTCGTTAGAGACAATTTTTCCATGGACATGGTAGGGGTGGGAGAGGTTCAGGATGAGAGTTTCATAAGGAAGGTGGAAACTAGATCTCTCACATGTGCAGCTCACAGTAGGGTTTGTGCTCCTATGAGAAACTAATACACCATCACCACCACAGTCACCTCCCAACCCACTCTTTGCTGATCTGATAGGAGCAGGAGCTCAGGCCATGATATGAGTTCTGGGGAACGGCTGTAAATACAGATGAAGCATTGCTTACTCACCTTTTGCTATGTGGCCTTGTTGCTAAGAAGCTATTGACTGGTAATGGTCTATGGTCCATGGCCTGGGGGTTGGGACCCCTGGTATAAAATACAAATAGAAATTGAACTGAAAGGAGCTGAATCATAACCTGAGTAATTATTTTATAAGCAATCATTTTTACTAAAGAAAGTTCTACCCTGTCACCCTCCTTCTAGTTATTCAAATGTCCTGTGGTTTTGGAGGGCTCTTGGGTAAGATGACACATGGTCTATTTTTTCTTGGTTCTATAGTTTTATTTCAATACCTCTGTCATTCTTTACATTCAACCAATTTATGCTTCTTTTATACTTTGAATACTCCATGCCATTTTCTGAAATGTTACTTTGAGCAAAATGCTCTAGTCACTCCAAATACAGGTTTCCACCATGCTTTATGTTTTGGCCCAAAGAAGTCTCTGTTCTTTCCGGTCAGAAGATGATGCCACTTCTTTTAAGAATACTTACCTACCTTTGATTGTAATTATACACTACTGAGTGTGATTATTTGACTGGGTATCCTCCAGACTGGAAGTTCCTTGAAAAACAAACCCATATATATGTTGCTGTTCCTCATAGTTCCACTAGAAAGTGACACACAATTATTCCTGTCTTGGACAGATTTTACCAGTTCTTTTTTTCAGTCAGACTTGTTTTCTGCTTTCTCTGTAAATATTCCACTGAAGAGAGAGCAACAAGTGGTAAACAGAAAAACAACAATTTACTGGAAGGGAAAAGTAGAATGAGATTTCACTTGTGGCTGCATGTGGCCAAGGAGCGAGTTCTTGAGTCTAACAAAACTTTCTGGCATGTTGTCATACATGAATTCTAACCCATGGTTGTAAGAATGAAAGTACAATTGGAGATAAAACTTTTAAAGAGGAAATTTGGGTAACATGAGGTCCTTAGGATAGGCCCCCGAATCCAAATGACTGGTGTCATTACATGAGAAGATTACTGCCAAACATGCTCACAAAGAAGAGGATGCACGGGGGACACAGATGGACACAGGGAGAAGGTTCTATCTACAAGCCATGGAGAGAGGATTCCAAAGAAGCAATCCTGTCAAAACCTTGGTCTTAGATTGCTAGTCTCTAGAACTATGAGAAAATAGATTTGTATTCTTTAAGTCATCTCTACACGTGACACTTTGTAATGGCAACCCTAGAAAACTGTTATACACAGCATGTTCTCTTTTGCCCAGGTGCTGCAATATAAACTTTTTCTGATTCTATCAAGGGAAAGCATGGCTGTCAGTTTCCATCATGAGTACTTCTTCCACTTGGCTCTAAAACAATAGAGATAGATGTTTCAATGAAGGATATTTTGTTTCCTCCCAAGACATTATAATTGGTTCTAAAGAGACATGCTTCCCAAACTTCAAGCAGCTACCTTACAGTGTAACTTTTGGAATACAAGGCATAAATCATTGACTACTTCAAAATTTCATGGGATTACTAAGAAGAAACTGCAATTGAGTTCAATTTAGAATATACTTATTGGGTATCTTGGTGAAACCACCATAAAAGGTAATGAGAAGAATATAAAAGTAAGTATGGAATAGTCACAACTGTATAGAGTCGACCCTCAGGTGAAAGAAATGTATATCAGCGTCGTCTCAGAAAATGTTGGGATCATTTCTTTCAAGGCTGGCAATGTTCAAGGGGTTGAGATGAAACTTATTTCCACATTGACTGCCAAATTACTCTCCTTTCTAAATTTTTAAGCATGAGACTGGATAGACAACTTTCCTTTTTAAAATCTCAAATAACATAGATGACCTTACTTCAAATATGAAAGTAAAATATGTACTTCATTTTTATATACTACTGCCTTTAAAGGAGTAGCTACTTTGGTGGGGGAGGGCTGGAAACTTTTAACAATATTTCTAGAACAACAACATTGAAAACACTACTTAAAATCTTCTTATATTCTTATATAGTATTCCCAACAGTCTGCAGATGTTGCTTCTGTGGATTCCAGAATTGCAGATGTAGGGTAGAAAGATTTAGGTTGTTTGAGTTGCTTGTCAAAGATCACACAGGTAGCAAGTGGTGGAGACAGATAAAAATTTAATTGATAAGATTTCTGAACCACCACACTGTACTATTACTTTCAGCTTTATAATTTATACCTCTAATAAGTCTTTTCCCAAATTTGGATATCTAAGGAGGGTCTCTTTAAACAGAAAGTGTCTGTATACACATCCATTTAATATTTATCCATTTAATATTGTATGAAATAATGACGGAAACATAACTGTTTCATGATAAAGTGGCACAAAATTTATACTGTAAGATAAATTTCATCAAATTACCATAGCAATAAAGTAGGCATATTCACAGAAAATTTCTTATCAATATGGCTTCATATTTAATTTTCCTATCAACACTATTAGGAAAAATATAGCCCTTAAAGCTGATAGAGTAAACGCTGGGGAAAATCTTTCCACACAGTTTTATTGGTAGATAATGTTCTTATTCATGTGTGCTAAGGCTTCTCGCTATTGGCCAACTTTCAATGACAGTTATATTTAGTATATATTCAAAAATAACAAAATTCTTTTTGCATTATATCAATTTAGTTTTTAAAAAGATTGAGAACAAAAAGTGATATCAAAGCACAAGTGCACACTTAAGAAAAAATATTTTTCACTTGTGCACATTTATTAAAAGCTACATAAATACCCTTGTCTTTAACCAGATTCAACTTCCTTTCAAATATGTGCATGTAGCAATATTTCTTCGTCATTTTATAGACATTGACTTAATATTGAAGTAAGCATCATCCAATTCATTCCTAATTAATAAGATAGGAAAATTGATTCTAAGTAGTACTTGGGAAATGAAATTATAGTGCTTATTGAAATTTCAAATTCACTGCTATTAATATTATGAAATGAGAAATTTGTAATGATCTAGTTTATAGATCAATTTTGGCAGTAATATGAGAACAACAGTAATGATACAGATTTTAGGTCTGTTCGTTAAAATAACACAGGTATTTTAATTTATTTGGTCCTCTGTTAGTTGCTTAAGTGAAATAATTCACAGAAACCATTTATCAAAGTGCTCTGTACATTATTAGGGCCTTCAAATATTCTAGAATTATTTGCTTTTCTTCTTCCCATATTGTAGGTAGAAATTTCAAATTGTATAGTATTCTTGTATAAGTTTGGTATATATTTAGATCTCAGAAATTCTTAAATGATTCATGATATTTTTCCTTTAGGCAATGTTGTTTTCCCAATAAACCTGAACAATATTATATGACTAATATTTCTTTATTTCTTGGAGTCATATAATAGCTATGTACCGTCTCCTTTTTTCTTCTAAAGATTAATCTGATTTGATTGAAATTTTTTTAAAGACTGCTCTATCACAAGCCATAAAAATAACTCAAATTATATCAGATTTTGGTACCACAGTTACTGTGGGAAGTACTGCTCTCTAAGAAAGCATAATCTTAAACCAACTTTTAAACAATTTGCTGCTTACTCAATTATTTTTTGAGGAACAGTTTGAAATTTATCATGTTTAATTGGCCCTTGGGGAAACATTTACTATTCTCAACATGATATACACAGGAAATCTCCCCACACACATCTTACTAAGACAAAATGTATCCTTTAAGATTGTAGATTTGGAGTGGACCATGACTGATGTGTTTTATGAAAATAGCCTATTATTTATAGATGGATAGATTTATTGCACAATACTCTAACTTTCTACATGTAATCTTTTATTTCAAGATATTAATTTTCAACTATAAACTAATAAAATCATCTGTACACACTTGCCACTTTATAGATTGCAAGGGTTTTCCTATAGAAGCCATCCCCTAATGAAATATCTGAATATAATGTATAGAATATGGGTGAGCTGAAAATATTTATGCTTGTTTTTGGAAGGCATTTAGGGTATGGTAATAGCTCCACCAATCATGTTCCCAATTCTTTCTCATATTGGCTCCTAAATGTAGATTTCACAACCAGAGGCATAATTTCCACCCTCATGATGCCACTTTCAAGTTTGCCTTACTTTGGGCAAGTTTCTGAATATCCCTTTTCTCAGTTTGTTCCACTATGAAACAGAGATATTTTCACTTACTGCATAGGATTTAAAAGCATAGGAATTATTAATATGACATATATAAAAAAGTGCCTGCTGCAGAGTAAATTACATATATATGTTCAATGATTACATCTCATTGCAGTAATAATCATCATCTCCGTATAGGTAAAGAAACTAAGTTTATGTAGAAAATTTATCAGAACAGGTAGCCCTCAAATCTAAATCCAAATATTCTACCTTTGTCTCAAGTAGTGTTTTTTAATGGGATCAGTGTTTGATTTCATCATTTCTGCTGATGTATAAACATGAAAAAATGACTCAAAGTTGTCTTATTTTCTCAAACTATGTTGTCAGTTATTTTAATATTTTCCTTGCCCCAATTAGCTTTGTGACAGAAGTATTTCTTAAGTTCTTCTCACTTTTGTCTCCCAGTTATTAGCAAAATGCCTGGTTATATAATGGATGTTGACCAAGTGCACTCATTTCAGATATTTTTCTAAATTAATCAGTTTACCCTTCCTTTAAAAAATGATTTCTTATACTTGCCCATGGTAAAACTAACAGATGGACAATTTATTTAGTTCAATTGACTCAGTCATGTTTTGAGTAACAATTTGAACATCTATGGACAGTAGAAAAGATGTTGATTGAAAATCATTGTCAATACATAGAAGTGGTTCAAGTTTGTTTCACTTCAATTCACACAGCATTTTATTCTGAGATAAAGTGATTCTCTTAATTTATTCAGAAAGCTATTCTTTTTATGTAATGAATATTTGTGATGTACTTTTAGATCTTTGGGTGTAATTTAAACACTGGTCACCAAGTTAACATATCTTAGTATTTTAATATCTTACATATTTACAGGAACTCTACTGTATTTTAGTAAATTTCAAGAGAAAGTATTTTCATGTGAAATATATTCCACTTGTAAATTCTACTGTATCTTTTTATTTTAAACAATTTTTATGGTTTCCAAATAGGTAAAAAGCTATGAAGTGGATGTGAAGTGTTGGTGTATCAAAATAAGAGTAAACAAATGATGATTGAGCCATACCAAGAACCTTCTTCCAAAGGTTAGTATGTGGTTTTATACCATAGACTAAGGTATTTTGTATTTGATTGTACTTGAAAATTGGAGGAATTAGTAACACTGTTAAAGTGGTTTTACTCCCTGTTATTAAACAAACCTCTTTGTTTGCTGTTAAAGGTGAAAAAGGAAAAAAAGAGGGTCAGAAAAGTATGAACATGCTATTGTTCCGGAGACAGGGTGAGCAAGATCACTTTACATTCCTCTTGTCTGAAATTATCTATTTCCATTCCATAGCATCTTTGTTTGTCATTTCCTTGGTTATGTGCTTACAAGTAGACTTTGTTTCTCTATCCAAAACTCTTATCATGTTACCTTTAAAATCTGGCATACAGCAACAGAAGGGTCACCAGTGCCACCTTCCTCATGGTTTATACAACTTCCTTAGTGGAAAGGAACTGTAAGAGCTAATGTTTTAGGCAGCCCCTGTGTCATTACAAGCAACAAAAGGACTTTCATATCTATCAAACTACATAATGTTAACGGAGTTTTAATCATTAATCAACATAATTTATAAAAAGATTGGTGGGTATTACTAAGAGGTTAGTGTTAATATATTTAGATCACTGAGAAGTAGTCAGAATGTATGATTCACTTCTTACCCAAAACATTCAATATTTCTAATTTAACTGAAAAACTCAGAACATTAGATTTTAAATAATCTCTAACTCTTATGTAATAATATAAGAAAAATATTTACAAAACACTTTCTTCTATCTTTAGATAAAAATAGAGTTAAGGTCAACCAAAAGTAAAGCTTTTATATGGAAAAGAAGTAAGTGAAATTTAACATACAGAATCTTTCACTTCTAAAGTTCCATACTTTTGGGGACTGGGGATGTAACTTTCTGGCACAGCACTTTCCTAGTATGTGTGAATTCTCAGGTTTGAGCACCAGCATCAAAAATAAATAAATCCTATACTTTTACATTGTATGAGTTTGGGGATGTTATTGTCACAAAAGAAAATCACCCAAAGAAAATTAGTATTACTTAGCTGCTGAATTTTAACGTTTATAAAAAGAACGTACAGCATGTTATTGTTGTTTTAACTTTGAAGCTTAAATGTAAATGCACGTAATCATCTTTAGTTCCAGAAGACTGTGTGGATGTCAGTCTGATCTTTGTGCTGTAAATATGACTAGAATCCAGAAGTCAATCTGTTGTTTCTGTTTATTATTTGACAGAAAGCACATAACCCACACGAACTGGGGATTGATCTCGGGACCTTACGCTTGCGAAGCAGGTGGCACCACTGAGTTAAATCCTCGGCCCTAGGATTTCAGTTTTAATAGAATGCCATAGCACTCATATAGCAGAAAAACCTCTTCTTCTAGGGAGAGGAGCAGGAAAAAACAGCTCAGTTCTCTGCCAGATGGTGGGTGCTTAGCAGTGAGAAACTGGAGCCGCCGGAGAGCACAGCGCAGGTCAGCCGGGCCACCTCCCTTGTCAGAGCTGCTTCACCAGCGCTCCTGGAGGACCCGCCTGCCCTACATTTGGTGAGCACACTCACCCAACCCATGAGCTCTTTGTTGCTTTTTAAAGACACACAGAGGAGTAGACACCACTGATTTTCTTCTTGCTTATCACCACATTGTAAAGCTGCATGTTTAATCCCATGATGTTATCTCAAGTAATATTTCCCCCACCATATTCCACCCAACCTCATTTCCTTTGGCCTTGCTGAGGTCCTCCATTCTAATTGTTTAATAAGGGAAATTTATCAAAGCATAATTAGGGATGAGACGTCAGTGTGTACAAAATATAATTCAATATAGAATAACTCATAATGTTTTCTAATGGCGTGCTGTCATATAAATTCAGCCATGCTGCATTAAATGTGCTGATTGTTCCTAGTCTTTATCCCATAATGGATTCACTTCTAAGGTCTGTTTCACAAAAGACCAGAAATGACAGAAATGCATTCTTGCTGAGCCCTGGAATCTAGAAGTTAGAAATCAAGGCGGTGTCAGGGTTGGTTCCTCCTGGAGTCTCTGAAGAAGAATGCGCTCCATTATTCTCTCTTAGCTTCAGTACTTGCTGGAAATTGTTGCCATTCACTGGATTATGAAAACATCACTTCATTTTTCACGTCTGTCTTCTCCTGGCATTTTCCCCGTGTTTCTGTGTCTTTCTGTCCAAATTTTTGTACTCTAATATGAGCAGTCATTTTGGATATGAGGCCCCACTGTAATCCAGCATGGCCTCATCTTAGCTTTATTACATTACTAAAGACTTTATTTTCAAAGGAGATTCATACAATTCAGGTGCACATAAATATGAAGAGAGCTATTTAGTGCAGTATGCCCCAGTCAGTAATTTATTTTTTCTAATGGATCAATGGTATATGATTTAGAGTTTGCAGACAATGTGTTCACAACTGCTGAAGTCTGCCAATGCAATGGGAAATCAGCCATACACGAAACATAAGCAAATTAATGTGGCTGGGTCCATTAAAACTTTATTTATGGGTAATTAAAATTGAATTTTTTACAATTTGTATATTTTATGAAATAATTATCTTTTTTTAACCACTTAAAACTAACCATTTTTATCTCATGAGCCATACAAAAGCATGTGGTAGCCACATTTACCTTCTACTTTATCTGCTTACTTAAGTATTGATACCAAATTGCATGTTGTGAGTGGTCAGCCTATTCTACCTGAGGAAATCTTGGTTACTAGACTTCAAAAAATGTTTCTTTTTCTATTTTTGAATTTTTTAACAAATTTTTTTGCCTGAATAAATTATTGAGTGATTGTAACATGAAATACTTTTGTCTTCATTTCTGTTCATTCTTAATTTCTTCTCAGCAAGAAAAATTATTTTGCTTATTCTACTTGTTTTAGTAGTAAATTCTGTATTTCAAAAAGGCTATTATATAGTTGCTCTTTTTTTCAGTTTTGATGTTTACATTTTCTATTAAAAAACAATTGTTTTGTCTTTTTATACTTTCTTCCTCTACCTTCCATCATATTGCCAAGGCTTGTGAGCCAAGCACATTTATTTTTCCTCCTGCTGTTTTCCCAGAGTAGTAATTTTGGTTTAAGTCAACATTTTTGTATATATGATCATCACTATGTAAACAGTATTCATAGCTCAGTTTAAAAAATTTAAGATTCTTTCTGTTACATGTTTTGTTTTGTTTTTAGTGAATAATGCCTTTTTCCATTGGGTATGCATTTCTAATACCTACTATGACTTCACCTTCAGTTTTTTTAGAAACTCTCTCATAAAGATTCAGATATCAGTCCTTCCTTGGTTGCATGATTACACTTTCTTGTTGATCCCTCCCCCAACTCACTGCTTCTGCTTCAGGATGGGCTTGTTGCTGTGCCATAGCTCTTGTGCTGGGACATCTTTATCATTATAGTCTTTTCCCCTTCCTTCTAGTGTCGAAATGCACATACATTTCATTATGTTTCAGTGAGACAGACAATTCAAGTGTTCCCTGTGAAAGGATTTATGGGTATAAATTTGCTGAGACTTTTCTTTAACCTGAAAAGGACCTTATCTATTCCTATACTTAATAGATAATTTGGGCATGCAATGATTTTCAAGTAAGATGTAATATTTAACATTATGAATGTACTTAATTCTCTAGCCTCTAGATTTCAGGATTGATATTGATATGTCTGAAACTGTTCTGATATCTATCCAATTTTTTGGTATAAGGCTTATAATTTTAATACTGAGGCTTTTAGTTTCATAAGGTATGTTATGTTGTTAGCTTCTCTCCCCCCTTTTAAATATTGAGGAATACTCATGTTGTGAATTTGAATTCTTTCACCCTGAGAAAGATTATTGTATAAATTTCAAGGTTGCTCTCATCCTCACTTTCTCTGCCTTCTCTGCTTGGAATTTGTGTTACTCATATCATCCTATTGATGTATTAGAATGTTAGGTAAATATTTTGCATTCAGAAAAGCTCATCCTTCTTATTGTTTAATTTTATTCTCTCCTCTATTTCCATTAAATTTTTCTTTATTCTTTATTTTAGAAGTTCTAACTTTATTTTCTAAAAGTTATCTCTATTGTTAACTTTTTGCTGTCATAGTTTTAACCTCTACATACTCTTTCTTGTTCTTTTACTTTTGCTCCTTGTTTTGTTTTATAGAGTTCTATTCTTTCCTTAAGGACACATTTTCTTTTATCTGTCAAAGAATGTTGTGGCTTCTTAGATGACCCCTCCCTCTGTCTCCCTTATTCCTCAGATCATTTGCTAAGTTGTCTCTTATGGTGGTCAGATATTCCTGGATAATTCTCTAATCCAATAGGTTGAACCTTGACTACAGGTATAGGAAAGCTGAGTAGAAGAGAAGTAAGCAGGCTAATGTTCTCTCCAACTCTTTGTGTAAGTAGACAGTGAGGGCATTATTTTTGTAGAGTCTACAATGGAAACTTTGCAGATGAAAAAATCTCTTGCCTCGTTCAGGGGCAGTCTGACAGTCTGAGGGGATCTACAATCTGACTGATTTTTGCAGCAATTCTCACTAAAGCCGCATGCTTCAGATCTACCCCATGTACTGGGTTTTAATTCCCAAAATTTAGATGGGTGGTGGTAGCCACATATTAGGCTCTTCTTCCTCAACCTCTTTGCTTTCTTCAGTCCGTTCCTTGACTCCATTTGCTCTCTGTCTCTGCCTTTGGTTGACATATCTTCCATACTATTGTCTCAATTTTCATTCTTGGTGTTACAATAGATAGAGTTTGTTTGCCTCTTTTTTATTTCAGTGAGTTTCCCTTCATATTTTAAAATAAGACAAGCATTTTCATGTTTGAATAGTTTTCTTCTTTTTCTGCCCATTTGTTTTTTTACATTTAGTAATTTAAGTCCATTATATGATAAGAAACTGTTTGTTTTCTTTATAATTGATAGGACTTGTTCTATTACATTTTGGGTGTATTTTGCTACAAACATATCATGTCTCTTTATCTGCTTCTGTCAATAATAAGTACAGTTATGTGCTGCATAACAATGTTTCTGCCATGTATTGACCAAATAGATGACTGATTTTGGTGTCATAAGATCGTAATGAAACTGAAAAATTCCTATTAACTAGTCCTATCCCGTAATAATGTCACCTTAGTGACATTGTAGTGCAAGGCATTGCTCACATGTGTGGTGGTGCTGGTACAAACAAAATTACTGGGTTGCTAGTTCTATATAAATGTAACACATGCTTTTATGTACAACACATATGACTTGATAATAATAATAAATGATTGGGGGTTTTGCTGCCTGCTGCACAAGATCAAGGACCCAAGTTCGATCCTTGGTAACAAAAAAAAAAACTAGTTAAAAAATAATAGGGCAAAAGACAGGCACAAACACCTAGGCCTTGCTCCATATCTTTGCACCCAGGACCTCTGTTCCCCTGATACTCAGAAACCCCCAAGCTGCACAGAGGGCCCCCAGCCACTGGCTTCCATAGAAAAGGGGTGTACAAGTGACTATCACCTCCTTTAGGTGCCTGCTTGATGTCAATGCTGACCAGTGGCTTGTGTCTGCCTCATGCTCCCCTGAGATGGCTGGTAAAGGGGTACAGGCTCTGCCTCTCCATCCATGCAGTCATGTGACTTGCTGCCATGAGGAGCATACTCCAGAGGTTTGAACTCTAGTGGACATGAGCTATAGCCACTAGGCTGGGGTGTGGGAAATGTCTTTGACCCAGGAAAGGACCCAAGGAAGGCTTCCTGGAGAATTGTCTGGAGTTGAGAATTTTAAAAATAAATATTGTTCCCAGGCCCATGACACTCTGGACAGGGGAGTAGGGGTGAGGGGAGGGTGGTGTGGAGACGTCCAGGGAGTGGCAGGACTAGAAAATCTTAAGAGGCACCCAGAAGGAAGCTCTCACACCACTATCCCACGATCCTAGGGCAGAGAAGCTGAGCTGGTCCCAGCACCCAGAAGAAAGCTCCCCTGCTGCCATCCCACGCTCCTAGGGCAGAGAAGCTGAGCTGTGTGGGCACAAGAAGCACACACCCCCCACCCTGTGGAAATGAGAAGACACATAAACAAGCCTCAAAAACAGACTTCTGGAACACCTTCAGTAACCCCAAAGAGAAACAAGATGGAACAATCTGACACTCAACCACCTGGACTTTCTGAACTGGCAACAAAAGAGGATCTGGGAAAAATGAAATCAGAAATAATTACTCAGATAACAGCAAAGGTTGTGATCATAGTGCAAGACATGATTAATAAATCAGGAGAGGACATAGATAAAAAAAATAGAGGATCTGAGGAACATGAGGGAATCTCAGCATAGGAAAAAATGGAATCTATAAAACACATGCAAACAGATTTCCAGGAGATTAAAAACTCCATCGAAAGTCTGTGCAGCAGAATGAACCAATGTGAGGATAGAATTTCAAATATAGAAGAGAAGATTGCACTTAGTGGCCAGGAAAAGAAAAATTGCTT
>NW_004624775.1:4157969-4171439 GCF_000247695.1 Heterocephalus glaber | reverse complement strand
AGAATCCAACAAAAAGAAAAGGTCATAACAAGGCTTTTAAAACTTTTAACTTCATCTCCCTAATGAGTGTATAATTCAATCTTGTTATTGAATATGAGGTGTAAGGGTTCTTTATATATTCTGGTCATAGGTTATATACATTGTATATATGGTCTAAGGACTACTTTTCATTTTAATGATGTCATTTAAAGTTCTAAATTTTGCTGGAATCTCATTTATCATTTTTTTTCTTTTATACATTATGTTTTTTGTATCCTAGGTAGTTCTTGCCTAACCTGAATTCATGAACATTTTCCCTTATAATTTCTTCTTAAAGTTTTATACATTTAGGCTTTCATATTTAGGTTCATAGATCCCTTCAAGTTATTTTCACGTATGCAAATAAAGGGTTGAGGTTAATTTTTTATATATGGATACCAGATGTTCTAGTGCCATTTGGTGAAAAGACTTTCTCTTCCTCAGCTCTTGAATTGAGTTTATATTCTATAAAATGCTAATGTTAAATAATCTTTCAAAACTCAGTGGGCCATATATGTGTGGATCTATTTCTAGATTCTCTGCTTTATTCAAGTGATCTATATGTCTTTCCTTACACTAACACTGCCTTGATTACTGGAGGTTTAGAAGAAGTCTTAAAATTAGGTACTAAATGTATTCCAACAGTTTTTTTTTTTTTACCTTTTCTAGGTCCTTTGTACTCTTACATAACCTTTAAATTGCAATATCCAATTCTTCATTTATAGCAAGTATACACAGACCTGAATTTTTAAAAATACCTTGTGTTTTCTAATCCTGCTTAATTCAAATACAAGTTCTAGGGCCTCCTAGAGATTTCTTAGTATTTTCTCTGTAGATGATCATTTCATCTACATAAAAGATTTTGCTTCTACCTTGCCAATCCTATCCTGTGTCATTTCATTGCCAGACTATTTTGGTTGAGCCTAGGTTTCAAAGTTTAATGGACATATAAAAAGTAAGCATATCTGCTCTTGTTCCCCAACTTAAGGAGAAACCATTGTATCTCCTCCATTCATATAAGGCATTCTTGCTGGAAGTATGGAGTACATGTCTTTAATCTGTTGAGAAGGTTCTGTTCTACTTCTAGTCTCCTGATAGCTCTTACCATGAAGAGTTGTAGAATTTAGTCCAATACTTTTTCTCCAACTAGTGATAGAATTATATGGCTTTTTCTTTTCCCTGTTAAAACGGTGACTTTTGGGGGTGGATCATCCTTCCAATGTTGAACCAACACTGCCATCCCTATAACAAAACCACTTTCTACATACTGCCAGATCTGACTTCTAATAGTTTGTTTTGTTAAACAAATTTCTATCCTTGTTCATACTTTTTTCTTCTATTATCTTTATCCAGTTTTAGGATTAGCACAATGTTGAGTTTCTAAAATGAGGGGAGAAGTGTTCCTTCTTTTTTCTGCTTCATATGTTTGATATAATTTATCAGTTAAAATGTATATGAGCCTGTTGTCATATAGGTACGTTTTCAAGCTAGGAATATACTTTCTTTAATAGGTGCTATTCAAATTTTATATTTCCTCCAGAGATAGTTTCATTAATTTGTCTTCCAAGATACTTCTTAGAAGTTGTCAAATTTATTTCAAAAAAGATTTTTGAAATTTGCTTTCTATATCCTTTTAAATTCTGTAAAATCTATGGTAATGTCTCCTAGATCTTGATATTGTAATTTAAAAAATGTATAATTGATATTGTGTAACAGGAAGAAAAGGTCTAAAGGTGCAAGGGAAGTGGGAGGGGTAGGGGAAAGGACAAAAGGGAAAAGAAAAAATCTGATAAGAGGAAAAACATGGAAACAAATTCTTTGCAAATAGGGAGGGGGTGAAGGGAGGGCAAGGGAAGGGGAAAAAGAAAAGAACCAAGATACTCATGTAATGGTACAAGATCCCAATGATGAATGTAACTGTATTGTACACCTAAAATGTACCAATAAACTTAATGGAAAAAAGAAGAAATTAGATACAATAGGTAGAATTTGAAATCTTTGTCTTTTTATTAAAATTAGATACAATAGGTAGAATTTGAAATCTTTGTCTTTTTATTAAAATATCTTATAAAATATCCAATGTCTTCAATATAATAACCCTTACATTTATAAACTAACACTAAAAAATTGCTTAACCCAGAAACCAAATTAACTAGTATCATCATACTTGCTCCCTAAAAGTCTACATTATCCATGACTTTTTAAATGTGTCTTAGGCTTCTATTCACCATCACAACTCACTGTGGCTAATAATATGGAATATGAGGACAGTATTGATATTGCTATTTTTATTAAAGAAAATAACTTTTAAGAGATTAATTGCTTTGTCTATTATAAAAGTATATAACAAAAGAAGTCAAGATTAGTAAGTATTGACTTCATTTAATAATGATTTTATTGTTTTATTTCTATAATGATTTATCAGACTTTTCAAGAAAATCTGTTTCAATAATTATTTCATTTTTAATTACAGAGGATTTTACTTTTATCCATTGTATTAACAAAAAGATTTGCAATATTGCACAATAGAAAATAAATATGCCATTCTCATGACGCTGGGCCCTACAGTTTGCCCTTGAAAATGTCTTTGTTGATTGAATTTGTATGGAGCTATAAATGAAGTGGCTATTACTATTCTTTTCAATTCTACTTCCCTGAAATAAACATTGTTTAACTCTCAGTTACTTCTGTGATTCCAGATTACAATATTCCTATTTTTTTGCATAATAAACTATAAAAATATTATTGGTTTATTTTCTTGAAGGATGAGAAATATAACTTAGTCACCCTGGAATTTTCTTTATCCAGGTTCAAATTTCTCTAAATAATATTTTTTAAATTTTTTGACAGTATTATAAGTAATAAGCAGTACTTAGGTAAATAATATACCTAAATAAATTAACTATCTAGTATGGAAGTGTGGAATAATTATCCTTTTTATTATTGCCCCCCGCCAAGTACATCCGTCAACTTCTGTTTCCCAGACTGTGGCTAGGGCTTTGTAGTATTTATATTCCTTGCTGTTGCTCTAAGTAACCCTTCTTTGCTACGAGGAGATGGACTTCAAAAGTTGGAAACTAACAATCATTATGACTACATGGGTAAATGGATAGTAGTAATTATTTCAATCAAATAAGGAAATCTTACTATGTCAGGATCAAGGAATAGCCAGTCAATTTCTTGTTGACTTGCTTGTCTGTGATATTTTGAAATCAGAGTGCAAGCTCTAAGAGACTATCAGTGTATAGTAAGCCACACAGCTGGAAGTGCAGTCTGGTGAGATTTGCATGCTGGAATCACAAACCAAATATCTCTCGCCTTCTCCTCTCTCCTCTCTCTCTTCTCTTTTCTCTCCTCTCTCCTCTCTTCTTCTCTTCCTCTTCTTCCTCTTCTTCCTCTTCCTCTCTCTCCCTCTCTCCCTCCATCTACTTCTTTCTTTCCTTTATGGAGAATTGTACACAGAACCTCATGCATGCTAGATAAGCATCTACCACTGAGCTACCCCCCAAACTCCCAAGTAACTGTGCAGCATCCTACCTGGCTTCTTGTTACTTTTAAACATTTAACTTCCTGTGGTTAATAAAATGCTATACATTACCAATAATGGTATGTTCAATTCTTATTTTGGATTTTGATTTTCAAAACCGAAGAGAAGTTTATACTACAAAGACTTTGAACTTGAAGTGTAAGAAAAATTTACTGGATTGTTTTAATGTCTTTAAAATTATTACTCAGCATTTTAGTGTGATTAAAATGTAGTTTATTTTCTTCAATATGGTTGCCCTTAGCCATAACAGTTTCTTAGCTTTAACACTTTTTTGAATGTATATATGAGCACAGAACATTTAAAGGATTTGTAAAACTACAACAAATATAATATAAATAAATGACATATCTTATTCACTATAAGCACTATTATCTTATCTACAGAGAGAAAATTTTGTGTATGTGTATGTAGGTAAGTGTGTACTGTTGAGAAAGAATGTATTATATAAATACTGGAAATATATTCCCAAGTTTAATCTTTCATTACTAGCATTAATAATAATTTTTATTAGTTTAATTAGAGCCTTTCTGGGTATTCTAAATTTTGAGTATGTATTACATTTTAAAATAGACTACCCACTTGTATATACACACATATTTCACATACAAGTAAAGCTTCTTTATTCAAAC
This sequence comes from Heterocephalus glaber, assembly GCF_000247695.1. Next base: position 4,167,245 of record NW_004624775.1, on the reverse strand, counting down.
AACTTTTTTGAAATCCCTTCATTATAGATCAATTGAATAACTTCCATAAATATGTAAAAATATGTGAAATTAGTTTTTATAGGAATGTATTTTGACTCCAATGTTTTAAAGAACGGAGGACTTTCATAAATTTTGTGGCTTAATTTTATCCTCAAACCAGTATTTGTCTACCTAATTAGAATGAGTTTTGAGTACTTTAGATGGTTTTGAGGAAGAACTGAAAGATTAGCTTGTTAAAGATTAGCTTTGAAGTTTTAGCATTTTTATACATTTAAACTCTTACACAAGTTCCTGTAAACATTTGAATATGATCATTAGTCACATTTAGTTAGCATTCAATATGATGACAGGTAAAGATGTGAAATTGGCACCAATAAAAGTTGAAATACACTGTTTTAAATTACTAAATGATTTTAATTGCTATTACAGTAATTAGCTATGATTAAAGTCACACAGAGCTTTAAGCATCTCTGAAATGTCTGTTATGCACAGGATCTACTGTTTATGATATATCTTTTTGTTTGTTTCAGAGAGCATCTCACTATGTAGCCCAGGCTGGCCTTAAACTTGTGCCTCCAGAGTTCTGATTTTCTCGGCTATGCGAAACCACATCTGAGATTTGAAGATGATATGTTAAACTCTGACCATCTATAACTTAAGATGCCTGTTTATGGCAGGACCATGGTAGCCTTCAAAGGAAAAGCCACACATGAGGGGTCCATCAATTTCGTGGCAGGATGTGTCTCTGTTGCTTTTCTGGGCTTCTTCTACTTGAAATGGAATTAAACCTCCTTAAAAAAATTCATATCCAGGGTGAAACTTTTGCAAAGATAGCAGGTTTGTCTTTATGTTTTTAATATTTTATGAAAAAAATGAAAACTAAATTTATTCATTATGACAAATTGTTTCTCATGATAAAAAAAGAATGTTTGGAACTGGTTCCCTTTAATGAATTTTAAACATATGCTTCTGATCAAAACAATTTTTAAATAAAATTGACCATTGGTATAAGGTCATTCTGGATGTTTAGATTTGAGATAGCAATATTTGAAGCCAATCAGACCTCATCATTCTTAATGTCCACATTAGTTTTCTTATCTCAGCATGCAAACAGTTTAGCTTAATATCTCCTATATTATAATTCTTGCTACTAGTAACTACTTTTCAATTATATACCAGCTATCTGCCTTCTGTTTTATTGAAACTTTTTTCTTTGAAAATTGTCTCCATACTCTCTAGAACGTCTTAAAATATACATCCTAAAATAAAAGGCATTGAGCTAAATCAGATTAAAGCTCATTTATAAAAAGCCCATCTTCTCTACTGATATTCCTTTGTAAGGTTTCAGTGCACAACTTGTTGCGGATCATGCAAAGATCTAAAACAGGAAGCCAAATTTCATGACTATAGACTGACACCCTCAATACTACTTAAAATTTATATTTATATGATTTAACAGCATGATTTTTACTAGTGTAATATAAAAGTATATATTTGTGTATACCTATTCATATTTCTTTCTATATAAACTATATCTACCAATTTATATAAAATATCTGTCAAAAATAAAACAAATAACACTATCAAATAAAACAAAATCAAATTCCATCAAAACAAAGTTAAAATTAAGAAATATCTTGAAAGCAAAAAAATGCACAACTAACATTTGAGGAATTAGTATTATCTGATACTGAATGAATTATCCACAGATGCATAATGGCAGGTTTTAAAATACACTCATTATGTATTCATTGTGTTTGACACTGTTGAGCATTATAATATTAAATATAATAATGTATTTATTGAATATAATAATGTAACTAATAAAAAATATGTTAATATTATATTACCTTATAATAACAAAACTAAAAATATTTTTAAATTTCCATCACTTTATAACTTGACATGCATGTTATTTTCTTTTAAAAAATAATATAATCTATAAGTATTTAATTACCTGAAATCCAGGTAATATCCTAGATAAAAAAGATAGCTAGATAGATAATATTTACTAAAAGTTAATATGCCATTGGAGAAATGATGGGTATAGTTCTTAAATATCTTCTTTAAATAACAAATCAAAAAGATTAAACATCCTATATGAGTTATGAATATTCAAGAACCAGAGGCATCAGAAAACTGATTAATGTTATGAAGTTCCTCAAGTTTTGGGTTGATTTGCATGTATCACTAGAGAGCTGTCACAGTGGTCTTATCTTTGAAAGTATAAAAGGAAAAATTGTAACAGGTATTTGATTTCTGTGATAAGAAAATGGATAAAAGTGACATCTGTTAAGAATTAGATTGCTCTTCACTGACTTTCATTTAGAAATTTAACCATTACCTACTTCAGTTAACCTTGTGAATATTATTAAAAGCAACATTATTCGTCTCTACTATGCATATGAGCATCTGGCACCTGCTAGTCATGGAAAAGAATAAACTATCAAATTTCTAAAGAGGGGTGTGTGTGTGTGTGTGTGTGTGTGTGTGTGTGTGGAGAGAGAGAGGGAGAGGAAGAGAATGAATATTGGCAAAATATACTGAAGTATCCTATTGGATTTGTTTTCATTTATATATCAGTGTTTTGCTTGATATTAATGATTTATTATGACTTCAACAAAAATATTCATTATATCATAGTTTTGAAGGTCAAGAAACTAGGAGTGATTCACTGTGGTAATGATTTGGGTAAAGCATGGAGTTGTTAAGAGCTGTTGGCCTAAGCTACAATCTTCTAAGCCCTACCCAGGATGGGAAGTCTTGGTTCTTAGGAGGCTTGAGCTCCTTTCCAAATAAGTTGTTCTCTATAGGACTCTTCGATGGCAGCCTATGTGGAACCCTGGTGGTAGGAGAGAAAAAGATAGACAGATAGATAGATAGATAGAGACAGAGAATCAGAGAGAGGGAAAGAGACCAGATAGTCTCCATAGAAGTTGCAAAGTCTCTTATTACCCTATCATTGAACTTATATGCTATCACATCTTCCATGTGCTATAGCTCACCTAGACCAAACCTTGTAAAGGGTATGAGGTGGCCAAAGGGATGTGAATACCAGGAGGTGGGTTGGTTGGGACCATCTGGAAGGGTGGCTACCTTATGCTGAAACATGGAATTCTCATAAATTTGGTGAGCACGTACAATTCTTCACTGTGTGGTCATTCCCAGGGACAGGTCTGGGCACAATGAAAAAGTACATCCTCCTCCCTTACTTGCTTCAGAAAAATCTGAACTTCTTCGATGTTTTTTTTAAATGTGTCAATTGAAATTGAAAAGAGGGGAAAAGTAATACAATCCCATGCATTGACAAGAAGATTGGAATCCTTGTAACACTTAACATTTACGTTTTATCTGATTTGTATTTTATTATGACTATAATACAAGTTTTCTGACTGCAATCCAAACATGATTTCTCCTGTATCATCCTTAAATATGTTATTTTGCTGTGATTTTTGTCTCTCTAATAATTCATATTTATTTATGTATAAGTAATATTAAATCAGGACAAACTCTTTTCCTGCAATAATACTGGCAGATTTCCTAAAGTACTTCTATCATAATTCCTGTTTCTAGCCCTCTTTGTTTCAACCTTGACTTACTATGACAGTATCTAACTGGACTGATAGGACCCAGTCTCTCTCTATTTCTATCCCATTTTCAAATTCCCACTAGGGATTGCCTTTTAAAATCAATTTGATCTGGTGAATTACATCTTCATTTTTCACCAATGGATTTACCAGATCAGAAACTCAGCACTTGATAATAATAAATATATATATATATTCTTTGATATTTATACAAGGAAAGGGATATGATAAGAAAGGAATGAGACAGAGATGCAAGAGGCAAGAGGAGAGAAGAAGGGAGGGGAAAAAAGAGAGAGAATACATCTATGTTTTAAAGGATTCTACCAGGAATACTCTTACAGAGCTGAGGAACAGATTCTAACAAATAGTTCTGAGAGACCAATGTCAGCCAATGATTCAGAGAGATGCACTGAGCAAGAGTGCTGCAGAACACAGTGAATTTTTGAAGAAAGCATAGAAAAAACAGAGAAGGAAAAACAACTTCTATATAGAAACTTATCTCAATTATTTACAGTTATTTTTCTGTGGAGAAGCACTTGCATTTTATAGCAGGTTCAGAAAAGCGACAACAATGTAAAATAGCATCAGATTCTAAGACACAGTAGACAAGAGACCACAGTTTTAGATCATAGGTAAGTGGATCTGTGTACCTACAAGTTTATTTCCTTGCACAGAGCTCCTATGAAAAAGAACATGTGTAAAAATTCTAGCAATAAGTGATATGCACATTGCCAGGTTGTTTTCTACCAGTTCTGAGTAGAGAGGGTTAATAGGTAAAGCAACTCCAAAAGATTTACAACCAGGATGCCATTATAGTGATGAGGTAATACTGTTTTGCTGAGACTGGTAAAGGGATGGCTTAGAGAGGATGAACTCAAGCTGGAGCCAAGTCTAAATTAATTAACTCCAGCTACTCTGAAAGTCTATTGTGGAAAAGCAGTGACTGAAGCTGAGGTTCAAACTGTTACACATAGTGAGAAGAGTGAAATAATTAATACCTATCGGCTGAGGTGCAGATTGGTCAAGCAGCAATATTAGATAACCCTGGGTCAAATAGGATTTATAATTAGTTATGATGATTTAAAATCTTCACTGATTAAAAACCCAATTTGGATATAAATTCACAAATATTGAATGATTGCAGAATTTCCTTAAGTCAAATAAGAAATGCTTGAAAGTTTCATGGTTTAATGTTCTTAATTATAGGCATTTTATCAAATCATATTAATAATTGTTTTGGCCTTCTTCAAAAACTTTAAAGCATTATGTCTATGATGGAGAAGATATTAAATATTTCTATTTCTCAGAGTGCTAAGATTTACAGACTTTAGATTAGATGAAAAACGTAACTCAGAACCACCTGTTGCATCATCAGTTATTCTTATCATGTTGAGAGGAGCTTTAAAGAGCTGTGCAAATCTGCTACCACAGGTAAAACTATAGTGAACATGTAGAAGTGAACAATTCAAATTTCATCCAGAGACAAGGGCCAATTATATAGTAAAACAAAAAGTATGAATTCTTTTTCTGTTGAGTCACTAATACAAGCCCTGGATCTCTAATTCAAATTTTCTCATTCTTGGTGATCAGCAAGTTAGTGAACTCACTGGAATAATTTAGCCCTTGTTGCTGTGAGCTCTCTACAAATAGTGATAGAAAAAGCCATATGAATATATTAGATAGGAAGAAGTACAAAGATGATTATGGAAACCTGGCTGGCCCCTGATTTATATCTGGAAATCTTTTGCTTTCTCCAAATTTCATTGGGCTTTTTTCTCATATTGGGGTCTTTTCAGCATAACAGCACATTTTCTACATAATTTTAAAATCTCTAAACTGACCATCAGCCTTTTGTTAGGTGAGATTCAAGCCTTGTATATGATCTTTTCTACTTTAAATCATGCTGAAGAAAAAAAACCTCAATTTTATAAACCCAACCTACACAAATCCTTTATATGATAAGATATTGATCATTCAGATTAAATCCTGATAGCTGATCATCAGATTTTGCTTATGTTCAGTCTTCTTTGGTTTCTGAAATGATTGAAAATTTTTGGAGAGGAGAAAGGTAAAAACCTGTTTTCATTGAAACTGCTATAATTTGGAGTATATGTTTGATAATTATAGTTATTCAGCAATATCTGCAGGGGGTTTGATTCAGGGCCCATTAGGGATACCAAAATCCTCTCCAAATAACTTGCAGGAATTTTGATGGCGATTGTATTGAATCTATAGATTGAATTGAAAGAACTAAAAGTGAATCTTTGTATCAATAAACAAGGAATATATATCCATTTATTTTGATCTTTTGTGATTTCTTTCCTCATATAAAATGTGCACATACAGTCATTCCTGGGTATCCATGAGGGACTAGCTCCAGAAACACCCCACATGTACCAAACTCTGCACATGCTAAAGTTCCTTATATAAAATAGAGTGCCACTTGCATGTAGCCTATGAGCACATACCGTATGCTTATAACTTTCTCCTGATTACTTATAATACTTAATATAACAAAAATGTTTTAAAAGTAGCTGTTGTACTATATTATTTAGATGGGCCACCCCACTAAACTATATTCCCAGCCCTTATTCCTTTTTATTTTGAGACAGGGTCTCTCTATATCACTAAGTTGCCTAAGCAGGGCTCAAATTTATGATCTTCCTGCCTCAGCTTCCCAGAACATAGGGATCATAGGCATATACCACATGTTATGGCTATAATACAAATTTTATCTTTAAAAGTTGAGACAAAGTGTTCCTTTCTTTTAAAAAGTAAAATAACACAAATAAAGCAAGGAGTCGTGTCATCAAAATGACAAAGGAAAAAACTGTGCTATTGTCCTACAGTGTGATGCTTGACACCAGCATCAAGGTCGGTCAGTAGCAGGGGTCTCCTGACACTCTCTCTAGAGCCAGACGACCATTAAACACCAGAGGCTGAATTCAGCTCAGCAAAAGAGATGATGGACGTTATGACCTGGGTTAGAAATATCTCCTGGATGAGTGTAACTGAAACTCTCTTGTATTCCCAAAGCATGCCTGCTGTCTCTCTTAATAGACTAAACATATGTGTCCTTTCAATCACTTAGGAAAAGATGTTATGAAATAACTATAGTTATAAATGGGCCAGAGATGGTTTTAACATAATATCATAATCCCTTCACAATTTCTAATTGACTTTCAAATGAGTCATGGTGAGCTGAGATGTTTATTTTTGATGATATACTATCAAACAAAGGCTATTAAAGAAATCATGGATTTTTTTACAAGAGAAAATTATGGTCATCTATTTGGTTTCCCAAGAACGTGTCTTCATCTCTGATTTTAATGTCATTGCATGTGTTTTATTTTTATAACGCAAATGAAATAAAAATGTTATTTTTCAATGAAATTCCATGCTATTTTCACATTAAATGTTAATGTTACCTATATTTATGTTATCTATACTTTCTATCCAGTGCTATTTTCTGTACTAGACAGACAATCATTTATTATGATCAGAGTCCCCTTCGGATGTGATCATAGTCTAAATGTGAATGTCTACAAAATGTCTCTATATCATTATATTGGATTTTGTCAAATTAAATGAATCAATGTATTTATTTAAAAAATGAATACTTTAGGTTTTTAGCTGACTAGATTGGTTAGTTTAATGATCTGTCTGGGCTAATTATTTGTCTCATTATCTGTAAAGAGGTTTTAGTTATGAATTTGGTTTTAGAGTTTTATCTGATAGTCATGGGTTCTTTGATATTCTGTTACATTCATTGCAAGGCATCTTCTAATAGTTGAACAATTAAACACATACATAAAATGCTAATGCCTATAAACAAAGGCAAAGTTTTTGCTTGTTTGGAGTTACACACCCCTTGAGAGTCAAAGACAGAAGGCTCAATTGCTAAGTTCCTATTCAGTGCTAGAAAAAATTGGAGTAGAGTTTTAATAATTCTTACGCATATTCATTTTCCTCTGGTTGAGTATCCAGATTTCTCTCCTTCTCTTATTTATTGGCTTTCTGATGAAGGTTCAGCTTCTTGGTCAGAACAAGCTCTGAAAAACACACTTCTGCCATCACTAGCTCCTCATGTCTTTGGATTCAGCCTTAAGGTGAAGAGAAATGAAGCACAGATATTAGAGCAATTTATTAGCCAGAACAAATAGCAGCTTTCATCCTTATGTCACCAGACATTGAAAATGCAGAAAAAAATTAGGACCACTTTCTGGAGTATGCTTTACTCCAGAAATCCTTGGAATCTGCCCCCCCCCATAGCTATATGTAAGCACAAAGGCCTACCTTACAATTCTTCAAAAATAAGAACTTAATTTCTCTGTTTCCATGAGTATTTATTATTTGAGATAGAAAGTGTCAGTGTTTCTCTTTTTAATACTTGGCATAATCTTCCCTTGGCTACATAATATGGGTAAATCACAGAAATTTGTGTGTTCCAGAAGAATATTTTGGAAGAAACTCTTGAGAGAATGTCCTTATCAGAAGAAGAGTGGTATTAATCCATTCTTATCAAGTATATATCCCACTTAAATATTGTGTGATCAATGTTATAAGCAATTCAAAGGACACAATTTCAACACTTGATATCCTCTCATTATCTTTATTCCCCTTCCTCAAAGTGATTTTACCAGGACAAAGGGAATACATGCAGTCTCAAAATCACTGATCATTTTACCTACTCTCCACTTTCAAACATATTAACTGTGCTTGTTTCAACAAAGACTCACTGAGAGGAATTCTGTCCTGAAATGATTAGATTTCACAGTCATGTGCCTGTTACACTTATCACACCTTTTCATTTAGCAAAAAATGTCTTTCAGGATTCACCAAAACATTCAATGTACTGATTCTCTTTCCTAAACACATTCAATACTATTTACTGGTGTTTTCAAAAAAAACTTTTAAAATACATTTCTTTTAAGACTTTGTGTATACATGTTTTGATTTCTTCTAGGAACTTCCAGATTAATTTAAATAATTCCAAGAGTTACTTAGATCCCAGGTTTTTTCTTAATTATCGAAATGTTTGCTGTGTGTGTGTGTGTGTGTGTGTGTCTGTGTGTCTGTGTTAATTTCCTCAAGCCTGGACTTATTTTAAATAAAATGAAATATTAATATACTGAGGTCATATGGGGCAGGCAGCCATTGCAGACAACCAGAGGAACTTCCCCCGCAAATTCTAGATCACAGGTCTTCCTTTCTTAGCAGTTTCTCAGTCTTTACACTCTACTCAGACCCACAATTCACTTATCTGAGTTAAGAACTGAACTCCTCCACCAGTTGCAATAAAACCAAATGACTCTTTGCTATTATGATTATCAGTGACCCATGATTTGAAGAGGGAATAAATAATCATTTGTCATCTTTCTGGCTTTCAACCTTTTTTTCTGCTTCATCCTCAGATTCCTTCTGACTTCCCTACCTCCCTCTTTTTTCTGTTTTACCCTCCTTGACCTTTACTTTTTCCCCTCATCAGGATCCTCTGCAGAACCTACCCTTCTTCACACACTTGGTTGATTCCCAGAGGGCAATCAGAGCCACTACCTTCTCTATTTCTTCTTGTGCTTTGTACTAGATTCAGGATGGTATATTGGTATTATTTAAGAATATGCAAGATTGGGTGAAGGATTTAGCTCAGTGGTTTCGCTGCCTGCTGCACAAGTGCAAGGACCTGAGT
>NW_004624775.1:4122895-4157869 GCF_000247695.1 Heterocephalus glaber | reverse complement strand
GAAAGAAAGAAAGAAAGAAAGAAAGAAAGAAAGAAAGAAAGAAAGAAAGAAAGAAAGAAAGAAAGAAAGAAAGAGAGAGAGAAAGAAAGAAAGAATATGTGAGATTTAAATCATATAAATATTAGGAAAACTGCAAAGGATATTGATAAAATGTTATTATGAAACACATCTGTTTAATATTTGGGCAACAATAGGATTACATGTGCTGACAACTGGAGCCCTCTACTAATGTACAATCTAGGCAAGGTATAAATCTTAGATCTTATTGACAATGAATAGATTGTAAGTCCCTAGAAGGTATAAAAGGTTAAGAGAAAAGATTTGATTTGGGTTGCTCTTTTTTTTTCGGTACAGGGATCAAACTCGGGTCCTTGCATTTGTGCAGCAGGCAGCAAAACCACTGAGCTAAATCCCTGGCCTAGCATTTTAAACTAGTTATAATAATTTGTGTCTTCTTCTACTTATCTGATGCAATCCACTTACAAAATGTAATTAAACAGATCTCTTCAATAAGCACATATTTGATTCCAATACTTAGGTGTGTATGACCTATTGATCAGAGTTTCATCATTGTACAGAATATCTAAAGTACACAACTCAGAGAAGAAAATTATGTTTTGGCTCAGAATTTCACAGGTCAGCTGGCTCAATGGCATAAATGGGATGGAAGATAAAAGCCATTTACCTCACAGCAGTCAGGAAACAGAGAGAGAGAGGAGTCAGGGAAAAAATATTATTTTCCAAAGGTCCAAAGGTGTGCTCCCAGTAACCCACTTACTTCAAAATGTCCACATCTTCTAACAGCCCATTCAGCCACATAGTTAGCATTCTTGTGGTCCAGTTGTCTTCCAAAAGCCCCATCTCTGAACCCAAGAAACTTTTGGAGCTGGAGCACACACTGATGATCTAAACCCTAACATGCATGTTAAATTTAATTTTTAAAAGTGTCATGCAATTAGATATTTTGTCATTCACCTTACTAATCATCGTCTTAAATGACACTAATTCCAAGAAAGAAGCACTTAATTTTAAATAAGAAATTCCCCATCACAGGATCATGCACTTTAGAAATCTAGATATGTGATGAGCAATTTCAAGGAGAACTCAAACAACTTGTTTACTTAGACATAGCACACAAGTAAAGCATTAGTTTCTTTGCATCTCCAATTCATTGCACTAGAATGCTTTTGATGCAATTATTGTATCTAAATCTTTCATAAAACTTTTTTAACCCAGTGAGATATTTGAGGGGATTTGTACTACAGATAAATAACAAGTAAAACATACTAATGGTTTTATTGAGATGAGAACAAATTCTTAAAAACATTAGTAAATGTTTTATAGTTCTTTATTTTTTTCACTATCCCAGTAAAGTAAATGGCAAATATATCTGAAATACTGCTTTGTGTTCTTGAGAAAATTAAGAATATAATTTAGTCACGTAAAAATTTCTAACCTTTTTATTTTGTAATCATTTTAGACAATATAAAGCTGAAAATAGTATAGATACATGTATTTTATATAATTATTAACTAGTCCTAAAATCATTCACAGTATTTTAAATTCTCTAATATGTATATGTAAACTGAAGAAAGCTTCATGTCCCCCAAAAAGCTACTGCACAACATTTTGAAAGAAAACTCTGAAATTGCAATTGTTAATTCAGGATAAACTGTATGATACAGTAAAACTCAATGTTTAAAAGATGTGCACAGTAACCAAGGCAAAATTATATGGTTGACAAGTTACATTAAATGGTAACAAAAAGCTAATATATGTTGAGAATATCTTTGGTTCTATGGATGATTCAGCTTCACTCAATAGAATTGTTCCCTGGTCTTAATTCACTTTATTGATATTAGTCAATGCATATATATTTATTAAAATCAAGTATAAATATAAACAAGTGTTTTGAGATCTTGGTACAATACATGCAATTATTATTTTATGTTTAAGAATTTACCTCCTCTAAACTTTGAAGTTTAACTAAGAAAAATGAAATGGGTTACAAACAATATGCAAAATAGAGATTTCAATTTTTAAACTCTGTGATAACTAGGTAGACAGGTTACAAAACTTTATGCTGTATTTTTGTCTCACAAATATATAGAAGTATTAGCTTAACTTCCTCTAAATTTAGTTGCAGTTTTGTGGGTAGATCGCAAAAGTGTGATAACTTTAAATGCGTAAATATCAGACATTTATCCTACATGCACCAACTTTTACAAGTTGATTACTTTTCAGAAACATCTGTGAAGTTTTTGCTTGGAATTACTTAGTAAGGAAAAACAAAGCTTCCATTTATGATGAAAATGACAATTACAACCATAAACAGTAAAACCAAGATCAAATATGTATGGTTTCAATTTCGGATTTCTGCTTGTCAGTGATCTCTTCATTTCCATTTTTAATTGAAGGGTGCATGTCTGAAGAAGACAGGATATGTACTTGAGTTCTATAAATATTACAAGTCTGGCTGAGGTCTTTCATGTATAATAAACACATCGATGGAAATTCCATGAGTTTCAATGAGGTTTTGATTTCTTTGCAAAGTACAGCAATCTAAGGACATACTAGGATTCACAGGTAAAATTAATGAGCAAATTTCCTTAGGAGTGACTAAGTATAAATAAAAATTTGATATCACAGATAATAAAAACTGTGTGACTTAAAAATTGTAGTGCTGGTCAGAGTGTAGGGAAATAACTGCCAAAATAGCACCTACAGGGATAAGCAATACCAAATATTTGAAATCTAATTGGTAATCATAATAAAGACATGGAAAGGCAATTGAGCTTTGCATGTATGAGGTTATAATCATCATGGCTGGCCCTCTGCTTTTCATAAGAAAACAGAATGCGTTAAAAAAGGATTTAAATAATATCTGATGTGACAACAATGATGATTTATTTTATAAGCTATATTAAAGCAGGATAATTACATGATAAAATTGTTTATTTGCAAGATATCCTAAAATAGGTTACTAGTGGTATTTTTCAAATTGATCTGGAAGAAATTGAGGAGATTTCATAAGCACCAATAAAAGAGTTGAGATGAAATCTATTAAATGACAATGAAAATGGAAAGAAGTGACATATAAGAGACAGTTTTGAAAGATTATTATTGGCTCCTAATGGTAAATGGGATATGTATAATATATCTGAATCTTTATAAATATGTATTTTAAAAATATAACTGATTTAGTTTGTTTATGCTAAATGATAGAGCTCAAAGGTAGGGAAGCCAAAATTATGATTTTACTGCTCAAAAGTAGAAGAAATAGCAGAGTCCCTGGGAAATTGTCTTGAATACTCTTTTTAGATCATTGATGACAAAGCTATGAATTGGGGTACAATTTTACATCAGTATGAAAAAGTTGTATTTGCATATGTAATCTAGCACAGAGAAACCCCTCATGAGGACAGAATTACTTGCTTTTTGTGAGTAGAGCTAAAAAATTTTGAATTATTTTTAAACTATCTATCTATATCTATATAAATATCTACTCAAGTAGCCCTTCATTTTCAGACTTTATTAATGACGCTGGAATTTTAATATTTCAAATGTAATTGGACTCTAAAAGAATCTGTGAATCTCCGTTTCCGAAGTAAAATCCCTTAATCAAACTATTTAGTAACACTGAGGTACTTGAAATAAATATCCCCTGATTTTGTAGCATAGACACTTATTGAAAACAATTTCTATACAATTATTAAAGTGAAGACATAAATCTCAAAATTTCTTTAATCCTTTGGCTGTCAAAGCACATCACATACTATTTTCACAGTTTTATGTCTCTACCCATATTGCAGAAAAAACTAATCATTCCTAGGCTATTTCCCTGTCATTATTTACTAAATGCATAATCTTTTCACTGAGGAATTAATGGGAAAAGATACTTTACACCACTAATAGATAAAAGGATCCAAATACGGATTGTGATTATTCATTATCAAGTTTTTGTTGTTGTTGTGGTCTACTCTTTTTCTGAACTTGGACTTGCTCTTACTTTACTGAAACTGTATACTAACAACAGGGAGATGGCTGATATGGGAGAGGCTAACAAGTTCAGTCTGTTGGGAGAGGGATTCATTTCAGCCCATCAATGTTTTTATTCTGCTAAGTGGTGACATAATCCCAAACTCACCTTCCCAAGAGATTGGCTCTCAGGATCTCTCCCATTTGCTGACTTTACTGCAAAAGAATGCCAGCTTCTGCTCTAATTGAGGAAAAAGGTTTCAGACCAGATTATCATTTCTGAAATGTATCACATAACATATCCAAAAGTGTTAGAATAAACCTAACCTTCTGCCCAGAGATTGTCTTCTTTTCAAATGAATAAGTAGACTAAAAAAACCTGTTTTAAGGGGACACAATATATTGGGGTTACTTGACTTTTAAACTCCAATAATTAAAATTTTCTGAAAGAATATTTTTTGGCACAAAAAGCTTCCTGGATCAAATTAAATATAGAGAGAGAAAGGGAAAAAAATGAAATTACCATTTATTGTTATCATTATATATTCTGCAATTATTATAAAGAATGGAATAAAGCTCCATATGTTTAATAAATAATAAAATAATAATGTAATATTTTATATATTTTAAGTGAACTACTAAAACTGAAATAGAATATGTGGTGTTAGCATAAATGTAGGAAAACAATAGATACATATATAGCATGCATTTAAATATGCATATCTGTAATAATGCACATAGAATATGGGATGCATATAATAAAATAGTTTATTTTTGTCTGTTTTTAATTTTTTATTAATATATGCTTATGATACATAATGAATATATTCATCATGGAATATTAGTCCATAAACACAACACACTTTGATCCTAAACAGTAAAAAGTTAATTTTTGAAGTGGAGTAGATTTTAATTTTATAACCTTCTGAAAAATGTGACTATTTCAGCTTGACATATTTTTATAATTGTTAAAATGTACTAAAATAGTATTGTTCCTACATCTTTTGCAGATTAAAACTTAATGTATATAAATACAGCATGTATTTAATGCATTATATATTCTTTGTTAATTTTATTCAATTTTGTTACATATTAAATAGATTTTGCTAAATGCCACAAGCATTCAGTGAGTGCCCACAAACCATTAAGGAATGTCAGCAACAAATAGAAGTGAAGGTACTGAATGCTGGGTAATGAAAGGAAATGCTTGTGAAGGCCCTCAGTGGAGACTTAAAACGTCCAAGCTTTGACAGTATCTTTTAGATTTTTGGGGTGGGCGAAAACCCAAAACACATTTTGGTCAAGTTCTATATTTCAAGATAAACTTTACCCATATGTTTTTGATTCATTTACATGTAATTCGTTGAACCAACATTCTGAAAAATTTATTTGATGCATAGGGAGATTTTTGTGCTACAATTTTATGTGTTACATATAATATAGTGCATAATAATTTAGAGCAGAACTTATATTTTGCCATGTTAAAGATTCCAAGCACATGTTCTTTCTTTAAGATTCACTATGCTTGAACTGGTGTTGAGTGACTCTATAAATCAAGCTATAGTTGAACTTTATACTCCAATCTCTCCATATTATTTGTTTTATTTCTTTTTCTATTATTTTAAATTTTTAATTAAATTTATTTTTAACTGGTACCTAAGAATTACACATATTAATGTAGCAAGAGATGTTTTGATACATGAATACATTCTACAATGTTTAAACCAGGATGAACATATCTATCTCTTCAAATATTTATCATTTTCCTTTAAGTAGTTTCTCTGTACCCAAATTTTCAAATTAGCATAATGATATTTATTGTTTTACCATAGTCATTTTTCAAAACCAGTAAAATATATTAATGTGTTCACAAATAGCAATTAGCTTCTAGAATCTTTTCTAATGTGATAGATGACATGATTTAAATATGCACTTGGAAATATATTCAAACACCGATCCCTCATATTATCTGTTTTGACCTAGAAGAGAGACTTGCAGAAATCCCATGATCAATACAGTCTGTCTCAGAAGATTTATAGGTATATATTTATATCCTTATTTACTGTAGTGACTAAAAATTAAGCAAAATTTCCCTTTTATCATAACTCTCACCACCTCTATGCAACTCAGTACAGCCTACTTTGTGAAATAAAATTATGTTATCTTTCTCATGCATTTAAAAATTAAGATATAACTCAAGGGACTCTGACTTTGGTTTGCTACATATAATTAGACATATTTTCTCTATTTGTCAATACAGATTGAATTTTACTGTGGTTCTTCTGGTATAATTTTTTATTCTTCTTTTATAATCCATCTGGCATTTATTTTATAGGAGGTATAATCAATAAATAAAGTGAGACCCAGCTATTCCTATGCTGGGTATCTTCCCAAAAGAATTAAAAGAATCATTCCACAGAGATATATGCTCACCCATGTTTATAATGGCACAGTTTGTAATAGCTAAAACTTGGAAATAGCCCAATTGCCCATCAACTGGAGACTGGATAAAGAAGATGTGTTGTTTTTTTTTAAATAAAATGGAGTACTACTCAGCCATAAAGAACGAGAAACTAGAGACATTTATAGCTAAGTGGATGCACACTGAGGCTATACTCTTCAGTGAAATACCGTGTAAATACTGAACAGTTTCTCTGGTGTGAAAACCTGAAAGTGTAAACAAGGATCAAAATGTATAATAGATAATATGAAATAGGAAGAAAAGGTCTAAAGGAGTACTGGAAGTGGGAGGAGTAGGGGAAAGGAAAGAAGGGAAAAGAAAAAATATGAGACAAGAAAAATAATGGAAACAAAGTCTTTATAAATAGGGAAGGGAGGGCAAGGGAATGGGGAAAAAATAAGAACCGAGATACATCATGTAAAGGTACAAGATCCCAATGATGAATGTATATCTAAATGTGTTGTATGCCTAAAATGTACCAATAAACTTAATAGGAAAAATAAATAAATAAATAAAATTAATTTTTAAATTTAAAAAATTATGGTAAAAGACAAACTATTAATCCCATTCAAAATACCCTCATCCCTACTTTGAACACTTAATTCATTATTCTTGTCACTTTCTGAAGCTGTTCTGGAAGTTCTCTTTAGTGAGTACCTTTGATTGTCGTGTGTGCCTCAATGCCCTGAATCAATTGAAAAGATTTAACTTTTATGGTGATTTTGACTTTGATAAAGAACCAAAAGTTGCACAGTGTGAGATCCATGAATAAGGATGAGAGCACATGGTATTTTTATGAGCCTGTCTTTCCTGAAGATGGCAATGGACAGCATAATTTACCATATTTTTTATCACACCCTCCTAGAAGACACAAAAGAAGTCGTAAAGAACTGCTTCAGAAAGGGGCAAGAATCATGAGATAGGGAGGGGGGTTAATGGCAATGTGCAATTTACTATAATTTTTTAAAATTTTAAACATTCACCAAATATTTCAATCACAACTCATATGTGAAAATGTAAAGAAGCAAAGGACTTTATCTATATTTACAAATTTCCAACAATTTTCACCTTTAAATTTGTAAGTGGATATTATGAAGCATTATCCTTGAGACAGAATCAATGCACATTCATTTACCTGTAAAATAGATACATTCAAATATTTAAAGACTTGTGTTGCTGCCAAGTAGAAAAGTGTGTGCATTATTCCTCAAACTGTATTCGTTAGACAGTACAGTACTGTTTGAAGCAAAAGAAATACAACTCAGGCCAAAGGAAAAGAACAAAGGATTGGAGGGATATGACTGGAGCCATCCAAAGTAAAGGAAGAGTCTCCTCAGGATTTCAGATGAGTGGTGGATCCATGAACTCAAAACCGATCATTAAATCTTCATTAGCAAGTCAGAAAAGAAACAATATTTCTCCCAGCTTTAGTTTGAAATAAGGAAAAAGAATTCTCATAGGCAGTATGGGGTTGGATACCCACCACCAGGCACTAGTGCTGGTAAGTTGGCCATTTGTACTTGCTAATAATTATAGCTAACACTGACTTCATTCCAAGTACTGTGAAAAGCACTTTACATGGATTATTTTAATAATCATTGTGAGCATTCCTTAGTTGGATGTTTTTATTATTGCACATATACAAATTTAAAAGTAGTGGGGAGAAATTAAGTAACGTATCTTCTCACACACCTGAGAAGTAAGAGGCCACAGTAATCTGAATACAGAGCCAGGTTTAGCCATGACAGTGGACTTAAATCTGACAAAGAGATGAGAATCTTGGATCAGTACAGCACTTACCACAAAAATTGAGTGTGGTCAAACTAAATTCTGAAAATTTTTTCAGTAGATTAACCATGTCTTTACCCACAGTCACTTCTCCCCTTGTATTCATTGTCCACAGCACACTTGCCAGTGGAAATGGTGACAAAATTAACATGATAGAATGCATCTTTTTTTAAAATCTTGTTTTCCTCTTCCTCTATCAGCCTGCTCATTCACACTCCCTTAAGTTTAATATCTGTAGTATGTGATGTGAGCCTGCAGCTTGTTCTGGATTCTTCCTTGCTCTTTGCAAAGGTATGGCAGAGGTAACCACAGGCAGCAGGTCCATCTATATTGGAGAGGGTTGGAAGAGGATGTGGAGTTTTTCGGGGAGAAAAAGATGGTGCATAGAACGATGGTAGCCTGGAAGACAGCTCTGTGGTTTTGCCATTTTTATACAGGTAACTCAAATAAAAAGGGGGAACATTAAGGTTTGTTTGGCACTCTGTATGTACCAGGTACTCATAAAATATGCATTAACTCTATTCATCTTTATAATGTTCCATACATAATGAAGAGGTCTTGCTATCTCTGCTTCATAGTTTAAGTATATTGTAGTTCAGAGAGATTGAATAACGTGTTGCAGGTCACATTGCCAGAGGGCGTTAGGGCAGATAAAGAGCCCAATCTCCACTGTAACACATTGACCCAGAAAACTGACCTTTTAAATTTAAAAAAAAAAACACACACAATTAAATTTCCTGGAAACCAATTGTCAAGGAAACACAGAGTTATATTCTATATTAGAGAAGAGTTTGGTAATACTGATAATCTTTTATAAAGTAATAAAATAAGACTATGAAACTTTAGAAAATATAGATTGTCAAATTCTGAGCATTATACTTTGTCTATGCATGTAAAAAGTAGAGCTTAAATTTCCCATAGAGAGGGGTTTTGTGTCCTGACAACTTTTCCTATGTGATTAAACCAGAAATGCTTTGCCTGGGCCTCTCACTGCCGCTCTTTGGTTCTCTGGAAGGCTCATGGGCCCAGAGTTTCCAGACTGAAGACAGGGACAATTTGGGAATAAGTCACCTGATGCTTTGCTTGGGCAATGGCTTATGGTCTATTTCCTGGCAATTTGGAAAGATTTGTACTACACTGATACCCTATTATGCCATAACTGTGTTTTGTTACATACTCATTTATTTTAATGCAAGGTTGCTTTATCCCGCCAGTTTGTTGACTGTTCCTTGCTGAGTAGGTCTGTAATCTAAACTTTAAAGGAGGATTAAGCTTCATGGTATTTAAATAGCTAAGCATTGTCATTGTGTTATCCTCTTATATATTTGTTACCTGAAAAAAATAACCTCTTTTTAATGTGCTTCCTGTTATATTTGAGTAAAAGCTTTTGAGTCTTTTACCTTTTTAAAATTGTTTTATGATATGAAACTGTAATTTAAATAAATCAAGAGTTAACTTAGACTATTATTCTTTTAATCATAGTTTTTGCTGTTTGTTTTATGCACATATAAATACCTAAAGAAACACAATATATTTCATCTTCTCTTCTTTAATCTCTGAAATATAATTAATAGTAGACCAAAAAAAAATAATTACAACTCTGCTGCCCGTATTTGGTCCACACCTTTTCAGAAATCGTATTGGTTTTCAATATCCTTTTGAAAATAACCTAGAATTTTAATGAAATCCTGCTTATCTCTTCCACATGACTTATGCCCTCCAGGTAAATAGAATATGTAGCTATGTTTTAGAAACCTATTAATATTAATTGTTCATAAATCAGAAGAGAAAGAAGAGATCAGTAAATATTTAACACAGAAAAAAGAAAATTTAATTTTATTTTTGAGTAATTGCCTCTCCGTATATGTACTCACTTCTCTTAAAGCCTTAAATTCACCAGATTCGCATTTTCTCCAATTCAACTTTTCTGATTGTATTATATCATTTTCATATTTTCCTTTTTAAAAATTTTTGTAAAAGAAACTCTGTATGCTTCAGTGAATTCTGAGGAGCCCTCCACAGCTTCAGGGCCAAATTAGAATTGATTTGTGCTATTTTGTATGATCTATTTCCCTTCTAGGTGTAGGTTTAGAAGGCACATGACCTGATTCTGGACAGAGTTATATTTGAGGAGATCTATTGGGAAATAATTCCTCGATCCTAAAAAAATAAAAAGATTGAAGAAGATGGTGTTATTACAATAAAGGACAAGAACTAACTTGCTGAGATTAGCAAAAAAAGTTTAAAGAACATGGCTCTTTGGGCTGCAAAGTGGAACTAACACACAGACTTTCAGTGTTGAGAAATAATATATCAAATTTAAGTCATATAAGCAAAGAATTTCTCTGTTACCAGCAGCTAAGCACATGTGAATAGTCTTTATCTTGTACAAAATGGTAGACAAACATATTGCCATAGGTCTGACCCTGAAGGGCTTTGTAAAATCTGAGGAGACAGGCAGAGGGAGAGAGAAGAGAGAAAAAAAAGAGATTATACACCATAGAGTAATTGTCGTATAATTTGTAAGTCCTGCAATGCAAATGAATACAGTGTATTTTTTTGTACTCAATGAACACAAAAATGTGGTAAGAGCCTCATTTTTGAGGGGAAGAAAAATTTTGCTTCAAGATAACATTTCAAAGATAGGCATTTCGTAACGTCTTACAAGAGAAATGCTCCAACTCATGGTATTCCATACACCTCTTGATAAAATGAGGTAGCAGAAACAATAACTCTCTTGGAAAATCATCTGTAGGAGAAAATACAGGTATAAAATAAGGGGGTACAAAATTAAAGCTGATGTCCACGGACTTGTGGAAAAGTGGAGGCAAAATTAGGGGCTAAAAGTGATTTACAAAAGTAGGTAGAGATCAGTGTGTAATGAACTTGATAGGGCATAGAAAAATTGTGTTGTAATAAGATGAAGTCTAAGGAAGAATAGTACATAAATGAATTCAGCTTTTACTTAAAATTTAAGTCTTTCAAAATTGTATATGAAACACAACATTTTCTCATTGATTAAAAAATCCATCTACTAAAGACAACAAAGTGAAAAATTAAGAAAGAGAAATTTTTGGTACAATGATTCCTATTCTAAAAATCTAGCTTTTGGAAAGAACTTGAGATATGATAAAAAAAAAATATGTTACATCTGTTTATCGCAATGTTATTTATATTAATTTAAACAGTACATTACAAGTATAAAATTATAAAAGTTAACTAAATCATAGAATACTCTTGCAACTGAATATTAGGAAAAATTAAGATTTATTTGCAGATTTTTGATGTCACAAGAAAATACTGATAATAAAATATTTATATAGGGAAAAAGCACTTCACAAAACTAAATACAAGTTCTGATATTTGTTTTAGGAAAAAGTAGGCAAATATTCATATAACAACCCTCACCTCTCTGTACACATATAAAATGAGAAAATAATGAACTAAATCAGATATGCCAACAGTGTCTATTACCACACAGGAGAAAATGATGGAAATTTTTGTGCATAAAAAAATAGACATGCTTTATACATAGTAAAATAATAATTTAGATATTGAAAGGTAAAAATTAAAAGTATTTCAAAGTTAAATTTCAAGAAAAAAGATTTAATAACCAGTAATAAAAACAAGGAGAAAATATTTCATTGTGAGGAAATAAGTAATACTATGGCGCCAACCGTAACAGAGTACATACAGAAAATGCTTCAGAGAAGTGTAAAGCCAGGTGCTATATTGTTATGTAAATGATTAAGTGAAGTGATAAGTACTTTACATATATAAAAACAAATGTAATGTATATATCACATTTGTATTTATATATTTGTGGATTATGTATTCTTTAGGTACATTAGTTATATTATGCTATATACATACATATGCAACACAATGCCACATATTTGTATAATTTTGTTTGCATTTATATAAGGGAAACACAATATCTCTAGCAGCAGATGAGAGATAATTATTAAAAGTAAAGAAGTAAAGTCATATATTCTGGTTCTTTTCTTTTTTACTTAAATTTTTATTTTTATTGATAATATTTGCAGGACTTAATGATTACATTCCTTGTGGGAAGTTGGTACATGTATATAACACATCTTAATTCTTTTTAAAATTTTCTTTCCCCTCTCTGTTCCCCCTCCATATCTTTGTCCCCTTTCTTTTTGTGAAAGTTTTATCTCTTTACCTAGTATAATCTATCTTTTATGTTACTTTTTAGAGTTTGGGTTTCTCATACAAGAGAAATCATGAAATTTTGATCTTGTGTATTTGATATATTTTACTTAATATTATGATTTCAACGTGCATCCACTTTCCTAAAATGATTCAACTTTGTCCTTCTTTATCAGAGAGTAGCACTCCATCATGTACAAATACTTTTTCTTTAAGAAATCCATATTATGCATTCCTGTTAACTACCTATCTGCACAAATAAGAATAATGAGGCCCAGCCTTGGTGGTGCACGTCTGTAATATCAGGATGAGGTGAGGCTGAGGCAGGAAGATCACAAGTGTGAGATCTGCCTCATCAGCTTAGTGAGATTATCTCAAAATTTAGAAACATTAAAAGGGCCAGGGATTTAGTTTGTTGGTAGAGCACACTTGGATTTGAGTCCAAATATGGAAAAAAAATAGTGCTAATATTGAACATGAGAGATTAACTAGCTTAAATATCCTCATTTTAAATTTTAAGCTTGAAATAATGAGGTAAACACTTTTCAAGATGCAAAATTACTGATAGGTAAGTGTGCACAGTCCCCAGCCAGGAGCCCACTGGGTCAACAGCAGCATTGGTGCACAGGCCCCATCCAGGGCCCTGCCCAGACAATAGTGGCTTGGGCTTCCAGGCCCCAGGAAACGCACACCTGGAAAACAGCTGTGCAGGTGCAAGGCCCCAGCCAGGGGCCCCTCCCAGAGACCACCTGTAAGTGTACACAGACCCCAGCCAGAAACCTGCCCAGAGATCAGCAACTTAGCAGCCAAGACCCCAGCCAGAAGCATGGCCAGACAGCACTGGCTTGGGTACACAGTCCCCAGCCAGGGCCCCACCCAGACATTAGCTGTTTGGTCATGCAAGGCCCAGCCACTGGCCTGCCTGGAAAACAGCTGGACAAAGAGCAAAGGGTCACCTCAATAAAGGTGCAGCAGACTACACTGGTTGACATGAAAAGACACCTAAACAAGTCTCAAAACCAGATTTCCAGATCACCAAAGGCAACCCCGAGAAGCAATGAGATGGAAAAATCTGATACTCAACCAGCTGGTCACCCTTAACTAGCAATGAAAGAGGATCTGGAAAAAATAAAATCAGAAATCCTTTCTTAGATAACAACAGAGATTGTGTCCATAGTGAAAGATATGATTAATAACTCTAGAGCAGACATAGATTTTAAAATATGAGGAGCTGTGGAACATGATGGAATCCCAGTAAAGGAAACAAATGGAATCCATAAAAGATGCAAACAGACATCCAGATGATTGAAAACTCCACTGAAAGTTTATGCAACAGAATGACCACTGTGAGGAGAGAATATCAGATAAAGAAGACAGGATTGTGATTAGTGATCAGGAAAAGAAAGATCTCTTAAAAATAGCAAGGGACCAGGAGAAATCAATCCAGAAGCTGCTAGATGATGCAAAGAAGAATATCATAAGACTGATCAGAGTCAGTGAAGAAACAGGAGATAGTGCAAATGACATTAAAAAATCTGTTCACAGAAGTAATGGCAGAAAACTTCCCAAGGGAAAAGAAGTTGACATACAGGTAAGTGAGGCATATAGGATTTCAACTAGCCATGATCAAAAAAAAGTAGGCATATAATAGTCAAGATTCCAGAAACCTAACAGAAGAACGAGATGCTACAGAGAAAAGAAACAAATCACATACAAAGGAAAGCCCATCAGAATCACAGCAGACTTCTCAACACACACCATCAAGACAAGAAAAGCACGGAGTGAAGTATTTCCAACCCTAAAAGAAAATAATCTCCATCTCAGACTGATGTACTCTGCAAAACTATCTTTCAAAATTGATAGAGAAATAAGATACTTTCATGACAAAGAATACCTAAAGAACTTCATGAATACAAAACAAGCACTTCAAAAAATTTTAAACAATATCCTAGGGAAAGACAATGAGGGTCAGAATCCCACAAAGCCAACCAGAATGAATCCATCAGGCATGACAAGAAATTAAATTCAAAGGGAGAGAATCCAACAACAGGAAAATGTCATGACAAGGATAAATTGATACATATCAGTTGCAACCATCAATGTTAATGGTCTCAATTCACCAATCAAAAGAAATAGACTGGCAGAATGGGTCAAGAAGCATGATTCAAATATTCTGCACATAAGAAACACACTTAATTCAGAAAGAAACTTATTGATTGAAAGTTAAAGGGTTGAAAAGCTACAGGTACCCCCCAAAAAGCAGGAGTAGCTATCCTATTAGCGGATAAAATGGATTTCAAACCAACATTAATTAAGAGAGACAAAGAAGGACATGACATTTTTGTAAAGGGAACAATCCAAGAGGAAGTGATGACAATCATAAATATATATGCACCAAATAGTAGTGTACCTAACTATATAAAATAAATACTAATGGACATGAAAAAATCAAATAAGCACTAATACAATAGTACTGGGGGACCTCAATATCCCCTGTCACAAATAGATAGATCAACTAGACAAAAAGTCAACAATGAAATAATAGAACTCAACCAAACTCTTGAATGAATGGACTGAACAGAGTTTTTACAGAGTTTTTCACCCCACAAAATCAGAATACACATTCTTTTCAGCTGTACATGGGTCATTCTCCAAAATAGACCACATACTTGCTAATAGACATGTTTAAGTAAATGCAAAGGAATTGAAATTATCACCTGTATATTATCAGATCAAAGTGCTATCAAATTGGAGATCAATAGCAAAAGAAACCTCAAGAATTTCATAAACACATGGACATTGAACAACACAATCTTGTGGGTCATAGAGGAAATTAAAGAAGAAATCAGACAGTTCCTACAATGAAATGACAATGCCAGTACAACATATCAGAATTATGGGGCACAATGAAAGCAGTCTTATGAGGGAAATTCATAGCAGTGAATGCTAATTTTAAGAAAACAGACTGAGCTAAAATAAACAACATAATGCTTCATCTCAAGCCTCTGGAAAAAGAAAGAAGAACAGAACAAACCCAAAGCTCATACAAGGGAGGAAATTATAAAGATTAGAGCAGAAATCCATGCAATGGAGACTAAGAGAATGATACAAAAATATTCACACAGTAAAAAATTTGGTTCTTCAAAAGAATAAACAAAATTGACAAACCCTTAGCCAACCTTATCAAAAAAAAGGAAAGACAAGGCCGATGCAACTATGAATGAAAAGTGTGAAATTACAATGAACACAGCAGAAAACCAGAGGATCATCATTAACTACTTTGAGAACCTTTACGCTAATAAGATGGAAAACACAGAAGAACTGGACAGATTCCTAAGAATTTTCCTAAGAACACCTAAAAATTTGAAACAACTCATTATCAATCAACAAAATTGAAAACATAATTAAAAACTTACCAATGAAGAAAAACTGGGTCCTGATGGCTTCACTGCTGAATTCTAGAAGACATTTAGAGAAGAACTATTGCCACTACTGTTCAACCTCTTCAATGAAATTGAAAGGGAAGCAATACTCCAAAATTCATTCTTGGAAGCAAGCATCACCTTGAGCCCCAAAGCAGAGAAAGACCTGACAGAAAAAGAGAACTATAGGGCAATCTCACTAATGAACATAGATGCAAAAGTCCTCAGTAAGATACTGGAAAACAGAGTGCATGAGATCATCAGGAAGATCACACACCCTAACCAAGTGAAATTCATCCCAGGGATGCATGGATGGTTCAACATATGCAAATCAATAAATATATTACACTATATAAACAAAGCCAAGGACAAAAAAACATGATCATTACAGTAGATGCAGAAAAAGTGTTCAACAAAATCCAACACCCATTCATGATAAAAAAAAAAACCCTACAGAAAATTGGAATAGATGGTCTTTATATGTCAACCTGATAAAATCCATCTATAAAAAACCAACAGCCAATATCATATTAAATGGTCAAAAAATGAAATCCTTCACGCTAAAATCAGGAACAAGACAAAGATGTCAACTATCACCACTCCTGTTTAATGTAGTTCTGGAAACATCACCCACAGCAATTCGACAAAAGAAAAAAAAATCAAAGGATAAAGATAGGAAATGAAGAAGTTAAATTGTCATTATTTGCAGATGACATGATACTCAATACAGAAGACCCCAAGAACACCACCAAAAGTCTTCTAAATTTAATAAGCAAATTCAGTAAAGTAGCTGGATACAAGGTCAACAAACAAAAATCAATTGCTTTCCTGTTCAGGAAAAACAGATTCACTGAGAGAGGACAGGAGAAACAACTCCTTTCACAATACCATCCAAAAAAAAAATGATATACCTAGGAATCAACCTAAGGAAAGAAGTCAAAGACCTCTACTCTGAAAATTGCAGCACTATGAAAAAAGAGATCAAAGAGGATATCACAAAACGGAAAGACTTCCCTTGCTCCTGGGTAGGAAGAACCAAAATAGCAAAAATGGCCGTACTTCCAAAACTGCTATATAGATTCAATGCAATACCAATTGAAATTCCAACAGCTTACTTCATAGAGCTTGAGAAAAAGATCTCAAAATTCATTCAGAACAAGAAGAAACCTATAATAGCTAAAGCAATTCTAGGCAACAAAGACAAGTTAGGGGGTATCACAATCCCAAACTTGAAACTATATTGCAAAGCTACTGTGATAAAAACAGCATGGTACTGGCAAAGAAACAGTTCTGAGGACCAGGGGAACAGATTAGAAGATGAAGAAACAAATCCAAACACATTTGGCCACTTCATCTTTGACAAAGGAGCCAAATACCCTCACTGGAGGAAAGATAGTCTCTTTAATTAATGGTTCTGGAAAAAATTGGATTTCAACTTGACAAAGATTAAAACTAGACCTATATCTCTCACCATGCAATAAACTAAAATCAAAGTGGAATGAAGATCTAAATATTAAAACAGAAACACTAAACCTGCTGAAAGAGAGGTTAGGTAGAACTCTTGAAGACATTGGTGTAGGAAAAGATTTTATCAGTGTAACCTCAGTTGCTCGTGAACTAGCATGAACAATAAACAAGTGGGATCTCTTCTTATTAAAAAGCTTCTGCACAGAAAGAGAAATCACCAACAGTGTGAAGAGACAAAAATTGTGGGAAAAAATTTTTATCAGCTCTTCCTCAGACAAAGATCTACTATCTAGAATATATAAAGAACCTTAAAAAAATCAGAACTCCCAAATTTAAAGACCCAATCCAAATATGGAATATTTCAACATGGAATAAATGAATAGACATTTCTCAGGCAAAGAAGTAAAAGCAGCAAATAAACACATGATAAAATATTCAACATCACTGGTCATTTGATAGATGCAAATAAAAACATCACTGAGATTCCACCTCACTCCAGAAAGAATGGCTACTGTTAAAAATTAACAAATAACAAATGCTGACAGGGATGTGAGGACAAAGGAACCCTTCTGCACTGTTGGTGGGAGTGCAGACTGCTGCAACCAGTGTGGGAATCAGTATGGAGATACCTCAAAAAGCTAGAATTAGAGGTCCCATTTGACCCAGCTATTTCCCTGCTGGTTATCTTCCCAAAAGAATTAAAAGAATAGTAACACAGGGATATATGTGCACCCATGTTCATAGTGGAAAAATTTGTAATAGCTAAAACTTGGAAACAGCCCAGTTGCCCAACCCCTGGAGACTGGATAAAGAAAATATGTGTGTGTGTGTGTGTGTGTGTGTGTGTTTATAAAATGGAGTACTACTCAGCCATAAAGAATGAGAAACTAGAGGCATTGATAGCTAAATGGATGCACATTAAGGCCATACTCTTAAGTGAAATAAATAATACACACACATAAATACCAAAGAGTTTTTCTGGTGTGAGGATCTGAAAGTGTAAATAAGGATCAAAATGTATAATGCATAGTGTGAAATAGGAAGAAAAGGTCCAAAGGGGGAGGGTTTATGGGAAGTATAGGGGAAAGGAATAAATGTAAGAAAAGGAAAAAAAAACAGAAGCAGGGAGGCTTCGAGGAGTTGAAGGGAGGGCAGGAAAATGGGGGAAAGAATAAGAACCAAGAGAGATCATGTAAAGTTACAAATTCCCAATGATAAATGTCATCATATTGTATACCTAAAATGTAATGATAAACTTAATGAATAAAAAAATAAAACAGAGACATAAAAAAGATGCAAAATTACTTAGTGGTAGCAAAAGTCTGAGACCCTATGGTTCTTTATTTCAAGTCCAGTTTTCAAACTTTAGTTTGCACTAAATTATGATGTCTTAGACTTGAGGGAAATAAATGGCACTGAAAAACTGCCCAAGTTTTTCATTTTAAATAAATACATAAGTAATGAAAAATCCACTGATTTGGATATAAGAATATCCAGGATTTAAGTCCTCTTTCTTCTATTGCTTATCAGAGGGTCTTGTTTTCTTCATGTATCCTTGGTATGCTTCAGTTTTGTATCTGAAGAGCAAAACATTCTCAGTAAATATTCTCTACTTTAGTTGAAGATGTCTAACAGATACCTGGAAGAATTACAGGGGAATAACAGCAATAACAGAGGAAGAAAAAGAGCTTCAGTGATGATTTCTTATTATTTATTTCTTGTTCATTCAAATAATCTATTTCCTGTGTTGCAATCCATTTGTACTGTAATAACAATGTATATGAAACAAGGTAGTTTAGAAAGCACAGAATTTTATTTTCTCACAGATACTGAAGCAGAAAAATCCTTCAAGATCAACTCACTAGCAGGTTTAGACATCTGGTCAACTATTTTCCCCTTCCCACATGGCTACCTACTGGTGCTTCCTCCACAGGGAAGAAGACCAGTCTTCACATGGCAGAAGGCAGGAGGACAAGAGAGTCAAATGCTTTATGAAGCTCTTTTTTTTTTGTACTGGCAATTGAACTTGGGACCTTGTGCTTGCGAGGCAGGCAGCGGAACCACTGAACTAAATCCCCAGCCCACACGAAGCTCTTTTATTCCTGTAAAGGCCTTAATCCTATTCCCAAGGAGGAGCTCCATGACCCAATTACTTCTTCTGGGTCCCACTTTTTAATAAGTTTTTAATACATGCTCAACACCTCCATTTTGAGGGGAATGTATTCCTTGGAAGCCTCAAATAAATAACTTGAGATATTAAAACCAAGCAGAACCTGAATAACTATTAAATATCCATGAAAATCTATAGTATGTGAAAAAATAATTACAAATCAATGTAGTGAAATTTCAATAGTTGAAATATAGAGGACTCCTCAGAAGTTTCAATTGGAAAGAATTCACAGTGAAATAGGGAAGTAGAACAAACTAAGGGAAGAAACTTTAGTAACAAGCACATGTAAGCGATTGTCAAGAGAAAAGTCTAAAAATGATTGAAAAATTTTGCTAAATTTGTTTGATAACTAATATGTAAATAAAAGAGGAGTGAAGAAAAATGCCTGTAAAATGACATTCTGTGTGAACCTTTTCCTTTTCAATCTATAGAAAGAAACTACTCTTTGCTAAAAAGAGTTAATTTAGTTTCAAATTTAAAAAACTGAAATTACTCCTCCAAAGTTTTAGGAAAGATCGCCTGAAACTTCTGAAATGAAGCTTTGGCCATAGAAATAATGGTAAAGATTATAATAGAATTTATTTTTATTGGATTATTGTAAAGCTTAAATGAATTAATCAGATAAATCCTTTGGAGTAATGTCCACATGGTGCTAAATGAGTATTAGCTATTAGTGTTATTGATTATTGTTATTTTTGTCTTTGCCATTACTGCTATTATTATCATCAATTGGCTCTGAAACACATTCTGAATGATTTCTCTAAATACTTTTTTGGTGAAAAATATATTTACTCTAACTTTTCAATTCAATACTCTCCATTCACTTTATTTATTTATTTTTTTTCGGTACTGGGGAGCGAACTGGGGACCTTCCCCTTGCAAGGCAGGCCGTGGCACCACTGAGCTAAATCCCCGGCCCTCTCTATTCACTTTTGAATGGAACAATCCATTTTGTTCACCAGATAAATCAATGTATTTAAACTGAAACATACAGGGAAACTCTTACTTACTGTAGCAAAAACGTGTAACAAAAGTTTTTTGCTGATCAAGATGAAATAAAAGTCAAACTACTAATTTTTTGACTTTCAGCCATGAAACTTACCTAAGATATCACCTGGTGTTCACAGTGAGTTCTGGTAGCAGGGAGAGTATTGAAGTCATCTCGAATCTATGTTTGATACTTAAACATTTTCTCACACAAGTGAACTTAAATTTCTAAGAATCAAATTTCTACTTGCAAGTACCTAAGAAGTATGAATCACTTCTCAGTTTACTGAATGACCTAATCTTGAGGTCTCTGAGATACAATACTTAGGCAATAACAAGTCACTTTCACATTTTCAAAAGTAGCCACTCTAATAAAACAGATAGAACAAGTTACCACATCATTTCCTCTAGGCTTTCAGTATGAATCAAATCAGTTCCATATCATGTCTTCTAGGTCCTAAAGAGAATTCTAACGAATTTCCTATAGGAAGTAAAATTTTCAGGAAAGAATTTGCAGGTTTTTTAGCTGTTTTTAAAACTAACCTTAATAACTAAATTGTAGAAAAAATAAGTCTTTTTTAGCTGGTAAGACAAGGAACATATTAAAAAATTTATAAATGTAGAAGTTCTACGATCTAAAAAGTTTTAAGAATTTGCTTTGAGTAAACCTTTAATAATAACATTAGAAATCACTTAAGTATTAGTAGAGGAATAGAGGAAGCAAACTAACAATTACTGAGTAGAAAAACAGGTTAGGCTCTGTTCTATGTGCTTTTATGTAACTAATATGACAGTTAATAGCTTTTATAGTTAAACTTCATTCATTTGCAATAATAGTTACAATTTTCATAAAATATATGTTTCAAAATCTATGTATATAACAGTAGAAAGCTAGGAAGTTTGATTTTTTAAAAATATTGGAAGAGCCAGGCATGGTGGCACATCCTTGTAATCCTAGCACTAGGAGGATGTGGCAGGAGGATCATTACATGTTTGAGGCCAGACTGGGCTACACAATGAGTTCAAGGGCAGCTTGGACTATGTAGCAAACTTTGTCTCAAAAAAAGGACAATTTTCCTGATTTTTTTAAATGTTTACCTTTCAAAGCATCTTGCTAACCCAATATTCTGAATTGTTCTTATTCTATTTCAATTTTTGCATTACAGGGTTTGGACAAGTTCTATGGAATTTATATAATCAACATAATGATATTACTGAGGAATAAAGTTTAAATTAAGTATAAATTTCCCCAGAACTGTCTAGATAACTTCAAAAAAGTACGAAATCTCTGACTTTAAGAAAAGAAAAACAAAGACATTTCACCATTAAACATTGCTACACTTTTAGAGATATGAAGAGTTAGACATTGTCTGTCACAACTCTTGCTTCAATAGAGAAGATTGTGGACTAGAATAATTGTTTTTCTGTAATGAGAATCAGTGGGACTTGGGACTAAATACAATCTTTTAACTTCTATACCTTCAATGTTGTCCCAATAGACATTATTAATATATTGTGATAGGGTGTTTCTACTGCTTTCAAAAATATATTCACAAGCATTGCTTTTGAAGCTTATAGTTTAGCTTCCTAAGGCACACCTGAATCAATGCAGGTATCCAACTAAATCTTCCTCTATATTGTGGCTATCCAAGGGTCATGGGCTTTCACTCTACAAGACGACAAAAAATGAGTCAATGTTAAAGATTGTTATCCAAAACAGTCATATTTTGTTTTTTGAGTGGTCTTTAAAAAAAAACTAGAAAATTTCATTGTCACATACATGTGGCAAATGAAAGAGTAAGGGTGGTAGTTACTACCAAGCACTATGCATCCTTTGTGATCCAGCTCCAGGAATCCCAGTTTAAACTTAAATGTTACAGAAACTCCAATCTATCTAAATCTTCAGATAGCAAGTGAAATTTTCTATTTATTTACCCATACTTAGAATATGCTTTGGGATTAGATATCTAAGAGCTAACCAAGAATTTTAGGCTAACTAGTACCTTTAAATACTTTTACAGAATTTTAGAGCTAGAAGAATATCTAATGATGGTTTAATCTTGCAAATAAGAAAAATATAGTTGAAGGAGGTAAAACAACTTGTTCACGGACACTCTGTGACTTAATTACACAGTTGAAACAAGTGTACTTAATTTCAAGCTCTGTATTATTTCCACTGCTTTTTTGTCAGCTAAGTGCTTAAATCAGTCACCTAAAAGTATAAGGAGCTGTGCTCACTTCAGTAGCACATATACTAAAGAAAATAAGGAGTTTATTTTATAGGCATGAAAAGTAAAATTAAACCACTCAGATTACTTACTTGACATTTGAAATATCTTTTCAATTTTATCCCTAGTTTGTTAATTTTTAAAAGGATAAATGGAATAGTAGAATGCAAGCAAAATTTGTTTCTTTTTTTATGCCATAAGAGCAGTGATCAAATGCAAATGCCACAGTATGAAATATTCTCTGTGATTTAGTCAAGCTTCATTGTGTTTAATGGGTGGCCATTTTAAAACTTCTCCGGTAAGATTTTTTTTTTTTTTAGAACAATGAAGTACCATTAGCTATTTGGCTTACAAAAGTAATTTGGTAGCCCACTGAAGGTTTATTCCAAAACCACAAGGCTGCTCTATCTTTTCATATTGTAGCTATAGTCATATGTTTGTACTATTTAAATCTTTTAGTATTAATTTTGGAAAACTCAGACTGATATAGCTAGGGAGATGTGATTGAATGACAGCAGAAGTTCATCAGAAGCAAGGTCCATGCTACATCAGATAAAAATATTCAAATAAAACTTGCAAAAAAATCTCTAAATTGGAAATTTACTTTCAAGCAGGGAGAGAAAGACTTTAAAATAAGCATAACAAAAAGTAAAATATATTAGAAGGAATAAATACAACAGGCAAAATGTAGTACAAGGTAAAGAGAATTCAAGTTCTGAATAGAGGGCACTGTCCATTTTTTAAATAAAGGGGTTCTTAAAATAGGTCTTATTAAAAATAACACATCAAAACAAAAACTTGAAGGATATGAGTGAGCCTGAATTCAGGTGTCTGAGAGAATAGGAAGCATAGTGGTCATAAGGACATCACGTGTTTGTCATGTATGAAAAATACTAAGCAGGTTTGCCTGGCTGGAGAATAATGAAATGGGAGCATTGTAGATGGAGATGAGGTCAGCAAATGAATGCGGTCCCCTTTATGCAAGAATAGCTAAGTGATTGCAAAGCTTTGGAGTTGTATGCTAGGTGAATAAGCTGTGAAATAGGGTAAGGAATGGAAAGGGGTCATGTTAGGGGCTCTATTGAAGTTTAAGTATGGGGGAGACTGGAAGCAGGGAGACAAGTTAGCAGGCTTTGCAGTAATCCAGGCAAGAGGGAGGACAGAGCAGATAGTAGCAGTGAAGATGGAAAAAGTTGGTCATACTATGGATGTAAAGACATGGTGATTCCCTGGCATATTCATGAGGTGATGGGGTCAACAATGGTCTTAAGGTTTTTGCTCTACACAACATTAAAGGATGGAAATTTCATCACGGTGAATGAACAGATTAGAAAAGAAGAATGCAAATTCAGTTTGGGGTATGTTGAACTTGATATGCACAAATACTGAGTCTTAACATTAGAAGAGAGACTTTTATACATAGACATTTGGGACTTTAAGGCATATAGATGTTATTTAAAGTGAAAAAATTGGAAAAGATTGCCATAAATGTAAATGAAAACTGAGAAGAGAGAATCAAAGACTTAAATCTACATGGTGAGACCTGAACTTAAAGACAGAATTAAATGCAGACTTTGAGAAGCAGTCCTTAGTAAGATGTAAAAAACACTGGGAAGAGTGGTTTACTTGGAAGATAATAAAGAAGATATGAGTGATCATCTATTATAGATGATGCTGGGTGCTTAGATGAAAATGGAAACCCAACATGTGTTTTAACAAAGAAGAAATCACCAGTAGAGTGATAACACGTGCACATCTCACATCTCAGTTTGTTTAGAAGAGCCCCAATGGATGTCTGTTACAATCTAAAGTGTATTCATTTGGGCTTAAGAGAATGGAAAAAGAGGGATTGTAGACACTAAATCTAGAGATGGTGACATGTATTATTTCATGGAATAATTATGGGACAGGTTGGAGATTGGATTGGTGTCAGATTTAAGAAGTCATATGTTCTGTCCATGGCCTACATTTTGTATTTGTTTGTGGGTGACGTCTTATATTAGACAAAACATATGTGAAGAGGAGGCTGGATGGAGGATTCAGAAATGATGACTTCAGATTAAAGGACCAGTAAACATAAAGGAAAATTTATATAAATTATATCTCAGCAAAAATGCATTAGAGATAAAAATAGCAATTCAGGAGAGTGAGGAAAGTTGAAGCAGGTGTGACACTGGTGAGTATGAAATGACCAAGACCAGCACCAGTGACACAACAATATTTAAAACATAAAGAAAAGATATCAAGAATGAGTGGGTTAATAGGTAGAAAACCAGGCAGTAATGACCTGTACAGTAATGGAAGACAGAGGATATTTCTCAGAATGCTGTTTCCTCAAGAATGAATTCTCTCACATGATGAATGAAAATATGTGGTATCTTAAACTTAGATGCAACCTGGCAAATCTCAAAAATATTTGTAACATCCAATCTGAAGTGGTGATTGTTTTTATTGTTTATTTTTGCTATTTACCTTAGTCTTTGGTTTCTGATTAGTCACCTATTTGCCTCTGACAAGCCATTGTTAAATTGAATTTTCACATGTACCATCTTCATTATTCAGTCTATGCTTCCCAGCCAACTTGTTCATAGCTTCCTCTGCTCCAGGATCTCAGTCTCTCTGGGAAGTCCCTTGAGCCACCAATCAACATTTTCAGACTTTTTGCTTAGATTGGATTCTTTCAGCCAATTGGTCCTGAAGAATGTGACATCAGATAAGAGCCAAAAAATGTCACCAGTTTACCTGATAACCAGAAGGTCATTGGTGATCTTTGCAAGAACAGTTTCACAGAAGTGGTCTGATAGGAATCTAGGTTATAGTGTACTGAAACAATCCTCAAGAAGAAATCAAAATAGCAAAAGGAGTCAAATCTTTGAAATTTTTAGGAGTATAAAAGGGAGGAGGGAAAGTTTTGTTGGGCTCTCTCTTATTTTCAGGAGACTTGCCACATTTGCAAGCTGAGGAAAAAAACCTTTAGACAGATAAAAGGCCATAATTTTGAAAAATAAAAAGATATTCAGTATGAAATAAGAATTCTTAGAAGGGGGTACTCGTGCAAGCTGGAGATTTGACAGTGTTTGAATAAATATAGGTCAAATCATATCCCTCAAAATTTAAAAATGATATTACATAAAAAATTCAATTTAACAGTATTTTCCATAGGAGAATACATTGAGTAATACTTAGCAATGTATGCTCTTATACATAGTAGATGTAAGAAAACATTCAAGTGAATAATATTTCTGTGACTTTGAGAAGATACAAGTTAAAGCAACTTCTATTCTGCCCTTTAATTCCATTTCACAAAGTTGGTCTCTTCTAGTTACTTTGTACATTTCCATTCATTTATCTGTAAAATGTGGACATATCAATACATCCAGAAAGTTGAGAACTAAAGAAGTAGTTCCTCTCCAATTGTAGGTCTTTCTACAGTCTGGGAAATTATCATATACTTTATGCAATAAATATTTCATAATTTTCCCTTCCTGTTAAGCTATTCAAATCTTCTCCTCAAGTTTTCCTCCTCTACAACCCAAATATTGATTTCTTTACTTTAGAAGTTACTGAAAGAAGCCTTGATAGATGTCAGTAGACAGGATCTCTTAACCCTCCCATTACCAAATTTACATCAGTAGTCACATCTACTCCTGTCTTCTCCTTTGGTCTTGAGGTCATCTGTAATCTGTTCTAAATGAGCTTCTCAAAGATTTCACACCTTCATTTTGTAGCCTTTGCATCTTCCTGCATTCTTCCAAATCATTCTAGGAATCATTTAAAATATTCTATACTTTTTCAATTAAAAATGAATGGAGACCTCTTGGTTTTTCTTCTTTATTTTGAGCTATTGCTTCCTACTTCTATGCTTTCTCCATAGACTGGAATGTTTTCCCTTACAGCAGAGAAACCTCATTCAAAATTTATTTAAACAATAAAGACTATCAATTGGCTTGTGTAAAAGTAACATTCCAAAGTAAATATAGGCTTCACATGAAATTTGCTGTCACAGCTTAACAACATCATCAAGGATTTAATTTCTTTCCTCATTCCACTTTGAATTCATTGTAATTTCCATGGGGTACCAAAATAGCTTCCAACAGTAACATGGTTACTTCCTTCCTAATTTTGTCTAGAAGTATGAGATAAACAGTACATTATTTTAATAGCTGTGGCGGAAGAGTTTCTTTTCCATTAATTTAAATTGTTCCATGTGATTATTCCTGGACCAATTGCTATGGCCAAATGGGATAAATTGGTAAAACTAGGTCACTCAGAATCTGCTTTGGAGGTAAAGTTGAGGTCAAAACCATTAAAAACACAATACTGGAAAATTTATAATCCAACTGTTAGGGGAAATTAGAAACGTATGTTGGAGAAAACCAAAAAACGTCCATGATACATTCAGAGTCAAGCTTTTCAAAGAAGTTGCTCACACTCTCCTCCATTTTACCATTAAACACATATCTATATTATCATTAAATGAATTCCAACAGGTACTTTGCTCCTACTACTTTATTAAAACTATACTTACAAAGTCTGAATGGCTTTTCGGTTGCTAAATCCAATTTTTTAATTCTCATCTTCCTTGGTCTCTCATTCACTTTCAGTGTGATCCTCTGTCCAAATACTGTTTTTCTATTTCTATAATGAATTCTAACTTCCCAGCTACAAATATGATCATTTGTTCTCAGTCTCCATCACGTTTCCCTGTTCTGAAATAGAAATTCCTTGGATGAATTGGTTATTTTTTTTGCGCAAAAATTTTTCTTAAACTTTGGAATAGGAAACAGTTAATATCTCACAGCTTCTGAAAGTTGGAGATGCAGGAGAAGTTTACTTTGGAATGTGTAGTTGTAGTGCATTCATGAAGTTGTAGTTAGGGTGTTGGTTGGGGCTGTGGTCTCATCTGAAGGCTCTCCTGGGGGAAGATCTTCTTTCATATCTATTTTCATGGTTGAAGATATAATTCTTCACAGACTGTAACTGGAGGCCTCCTTTAGATCTTTGTAATGTGGACTGCTCTGTGGATGTTGGTCTTTTATAACTTAAACTCATCCCATCTTTTCTGCTGTATTCTATTTGTTGGAAGCAAGTCACAAGTCCAGTTTATACTGAGCGGGAAGGTATTCCGCAAGCACATGGATACCAGAAGGAGGGAGTCATCATCAGCCATTTTAGAATTTGTCTTGCATACTTAGCTTGGGCCTTACTAACTTTCTAATTTTATCTTCTTTTTTTTTTTACAATGCCATTTATTTCTTTCATCCTATTATTTATATTCCAAATCTCTTAAAATGTATACTGACAGCTTACATCTCTCTTCAGACGTGTATATTTTTTTGGCACATTCAGCTTTATCCAACATTTTGAAAAATAACATATTCCAAACAAAGGTTTTATTTTGTCATCTGTTATACTTCAGGTATTTTTTCTACTGACATTTTCTATCTTAGGAATGATACCTCCATCCACCCACACCCAATGGCTTGGATCAGACAACAGGAAATTATTCCTTATATTTCCTCTCTTTCATGTCTTTATCATTCTATCACTAAACCTCATCAACTATAACTCCAAAATTATTATATTTTCTGGATGAATGAAGAATCTTCCAATGTAATTGTCTGCTTCTGTCCTTACTCTGTTGCAATCTATTCTCCACAGCAAATAGATTAGTCATTCATCAATGCAAACAGTTTATCCTATCTCTTCCCAAACCTTTCAAAGGCGGCTCATTGCTCTCCTCAAATTGGTCTCTCCTTCCATCACCATCCTTATCTCACACAGCTTGATTTCTCAGTTCCAGTCACTACACCTGGACTCTTTTTCGTTCCTAGAATCCTTTCTGTTTAGAAGACACTTTCCACAACTTTTGCCCTAACCATTTCCTGGTCAGCCTGCAGAGATGTCTTTCAGGCCACCAATCTTGCTCATATTCTCACATGGAGTCTTTTTCCTTCACGGGTGTTTTTATTTTTCAAATATCACACGAGAAGATATTAAGTCTATTTTGCCTGCTACCTATCAATACCTGCTTGGCAGTGTGTCCAAAAAACAACATTCTGCAGTGAGGTGAAGTAACATCCACAGTGTGTGCATCCAAAAATACTGATGACATTTTCTCATCAATTTATCAACTACATTCATAATTATTTCAATTTAGTACTTTAATACTAAAGGACTGTTTAAATATGATGCTCTTGTGTTTATTCTAGTTAGGTTTTTTCCTTTTAAAAAGTGTGGGGGAAAACTCCTGGAGATTATAATTTATTGATCTTGGTGAAATTCAAAAAATAATCACATACAGATTGATTTTGCCTGGAATACAAATGATTTTGCCGGGCAGATTGTACCAACTATTTTGGAGAAATTCTATTGAAATCTCTCTTTGAGGGGATGGTGGATTAATTAATGGTCAGTTTGAGTGGGAACCCCAGCTGGCCTGAGTCAGTGCGGTTCTGGGTGTAGAAGACCCATCTGAGGATTTTTGTCGGAATGGCATGAAAGAAGAATAGAAGGGGAAGATTCCATGGTCACGAGTTGCCTGAAGAAGCTGCTTTTCAGCGTTTTTTCTTCAGAAGAGCTTTGGATGCTTATTATCTTTGGGAGAGCTTCAATCCGTGTCTTCATCTTGGATATTGTCTCCTTGCTTCCAGTAAAGATCTCCCAGCCTTCTGGGACAGATCCTTTACCCTGCTGGCACAGACTCGCTAGCTTCCTTCATTGGCCCTTGGGCCTTTCCAGGGCAGATCCTTGACACGGACTTGCACAGATGTTGCCATTGCCTCCAAACGCTCGACTGGATCCTTCGGGTCTCCAGTGCGCAGACAAATGTTTGCACTCCTCTACAGCTGACCCTAGCAAGAACTGACTAATACAGAGGGGGTGTCTTTGGAAATTGAGGAGCTGGAAACTGGGAAAATTATCAGCTGGAGAGATGGACTACCTTCAGGTGCTCCCACTAATAACACTTCAGTTGTGCCTAAATCATAAAAGAAAACTCTAAGAAGACCCACCAGACACCTACAGTGAGGTGTAATCTCCCAGCTGATGTTTCTGTTCACAGCTTTTATGAACACAAGAAAAGAAGTAATAACTCTGAAATGAATCACCATACCAGTGGCATTCTAGTTGAAGTCAAACAGGGCTGATAAAATTTGCCACTGTGGTGTGAAGATCCTGAACTACATTTAATAAATAATAAAACCACAAAAGATACACAAAACAAAGGGGAAAACATCAACCCTTTGCTACTCAGGAAGGCTTTCTGGTAAGTGCCAGGTGGCTGTGTGGGTGGGGAGAAGGGTGTGAATAGTTATGTAAAATCTTCTGAAATGAAAGTTTTTTTCTTAGCGCTTTTGGCAAAGATCTGCATTTTCAGAGGGATGGTCTAAATTATGCTACTTTATTTTGAGTTTGTTTCTGAATATATTGATTTTAGAAGAAAATGCCTTTCCAACCTCCAGCCCTCACAACGCTTTAAGCCTTAACTATCTCTCAATGAATAAAAGTTCACTAACTCTATTAAGTTGTTCATTAATGTTAATATTGTTAATTAATAAATTCAAAAAGATAGTTGGGAATATAAGGAAAACGAAAAGTAAAGAAATCATGAAATGGTGGTTGGGGAACAGCTGAATTTAAGTTTATGGAGAAGTACAGTGTTGGAAAAAGAATGTGTAAGAGAAAGGATGAAAAGAAAGGTGAGAAATCAAACAATATGATCTCTTTTTATATTATAATAAATGTGCATAATTTATTTTTATAATATACTACGCAAACATTTATCCACATTCATATTTTCCACATAGACCTTTTCAATGTGTCTAAATCTCTCTCTAAGCAAATGAAAATTTTCTATGCACACTTGTGAGAAATCACTTGCTTTTGATTTGGAGTAGGGCCCCCGCTACTAAAGAAAATAGATAACTCAGTAGAATTTGGTGTTTCTTTTTTCCTCGATAAGACAAATTGTTTTTGACAAACTGTTGAAGTTTTCTCACATATGTACCATTACAACATCTATTAAATGATAAAGTAAGGAAAGTAGAAAGAAACTTGTTTCCATAATTTAATAGGAGGAATAACCTCGTCCTGCTTGAGCTGATCTGTAAGTTCATCAGTTTGGTGGAAACTGGTGATGTAGGCTTATGAAGCTACTCTAAATCCTACTAGATTTTAATTTGAAGTACAGTGGTATCTAGGTTCATGAATTTAATTCATTCCATGACTCTGGGGAAGATGACCACGGTTGACATCATCATGTTCATCAACCAATGCAGAGTTTGCGAATACTTTAAAATTCCAATTGTAACCCAAGTTGTTCGTATGTCAGGCTGGTTGTAGCTCGAAGGTCCACTGTAGAAGCAAAATTTTGCCTAAGATTTCTGTTTGCTTACTGAATTGATCACAAACAGAAATGTTCATGAACCAAAGGTATTACTGTAACTTGCAATTCACTGGTGAGTTGATGGCACATACAAATGACTATAATCTACATGATACAAATTTGAAAGACTATTTATATCATAGAGATATTTAAGTAGCTTGAGATATGTAAATGATTTTGAATAAACTTTATTTGTTTTTAAACAACTGAGGCTTTTTCACATATTTCAAATAATACTTTTTAAATACCATCTAGAAAGTTGATATAAACTTCTGTTTGGTGCTTGTTAGCTCCTACTATAATGATAGAGCTACATCACATCTGTTAATGGAATTAATATGAGAAAATGAAGAATTGGAAACAAAGTCTTTGTAAGTAGGTAGGTGTGGAAGGTTTGAAGGGAGGGCAGAGGAATGGGGAAAAATAAGAACCGAGATAGACTATGCAACGGTACAAATTTCCAAAGATGAATGTCATTCTATTGTACACCTAAAGTGTGCCAATAAAATTATTTTTTTAAAAATTAACTCTGTAACACAACCAAGTTCC
The DNA here is from genome assembly GCF_000247695.1 of Heterocephalus glaber. The sequence goes on along the minus strand of NW_004624775.1, from coordinate 4,126,260 downwards.
TCCACTTGGCAACTAGCCCTGACTCAAAAAGTAGGTAATGAAGAACTCAACAGGGATTCATCTTTGTACTAACTTTGAAGATATATATTCACAGCAAGATGACAAGGAAGTTTAAACACAGATTGAAAGCTAAGCCTCTTAACATGACACTTGTACACTTTCCCTTTATAAATTGTAGCAATCATTTTAGAAATCAATTTTTCTTATGAAAATTTATCTAGAGAAAAAACTTGAATTGCATAAAAATACATATACCAAAATTCATTGTTTATAAAGATTTTCAGAATATCAGATAAATCGATATAATTGGTAGTCACAATAGGAGAAAGAGTAATTGATACCCAAAACTACCAAGTTTTTCTTAATGGAACAAAAAAAAAATCATTTAAATAATGAAGATTAAAAACCAAAGCCACAAATGAGGACATTAAAAAAAAAAACTAACAACGTATGTAAGTTAAAGTACTAGAAAACTTAGATAGTGACAGTAGGTATTATCTGATTGAAATTAAGCCAACTGAACTTAGTTTAGACCAACAAGCAGGAGCACTCCTGCAATGAAGAAAAACAATATGCTGATATATGTAATATATTTTATCCATATCACCATCCTTGATTATTTGGTTTATGTGGTTATTTGGTTTAGTGATTTGAAAAATCCATATCCTTTATGCTTAAATAAATGTCTCAATTATTTAAGTGTACAAGCCTTTCTGAATATAAAATTCAAATGATTTTTTACATTTTCTATTACAAAATGAAGCACAGAAAAAAGGAAAGACCCAAAATGACTTTATAGCTTATTATGTAATAACAGGGTGTATGCCCTTATAATCACAAAGCAGGCCATCCACTCAGAAACCCATGTATTGTATAGCCTACCCTATCACCTTCTCTCCTTCTATCTACATCTCAACTTTTATAGTATTCAGTTGCTTGCATTTTAATAGATTCATCGTGCAAATGTTTATTACTACATGCTATACTTTAACTTTTGTTTTGTGGTTAAGTATAATTTTTAATTCTTGTTTAATCTTCAGATTTCTCCTTTATCCATTTGTTTTCTTTAAAAGTTAACTATCTGTAGATCATTAATTTTAAGAGATTGCCTACAGTATGGATTATAATTAGAATAATCCATTTCATGGTAAACACTAATAGTATAGTTATTTCTTCTAAAATAGTGCTTGTGTCCAGAGATTTGATCACATTCAAATTCTGTCTCTGTTTAAGACTACAGCTTTTAAAAAAATTTTCCCACTTCTGTGGTAACACAAAAGATTTGATCATCTCTCTCTTTTTTGATTTTTGCAATATTTTGTGCTGAGCACAACGTCCCTTATATTTCCATCCCTTTAGTCATTTTGACTTTAAAATTTATCTCGAATATTTCCAGAGCTCTTGCATATTGATAAAATTTTGTGTTTGATCTTTATGCTTGATTATGAATTTTCTTGGGATAAGAAATCCTTAGCTTACTTCATTCTCATCTTTTGTTTTCTAAGTATATTCTCCATTTACTTCTCATAAAAACTTTTGTTCCCCAAAAGTCTTACGATTATCTATTTTTCTTTCCTTTTTAAGTCACTTGCCATTTTGCCAAGATTTTCAAGTGACTTTTTTTCTTTACAGTTTAGTAATTTCACTAGAATATGCTTTACTCCTGGTAATTCTGGAATAATATTCTAGGGATTATGACTTCAATTATAACTCTAGATGTTCATTCTGTTTTCTTATTTTGGTTTTCTTGTTCAGGTTTCTTACTAACTTTGTGTTGTATCTGCTTTGCCTAGATTTTTTATATTTTCCTCAAATCTCTTTTACATCTTTTATTTCAATTTTTTGTTTGTTTTTTCTAAACTACTGGACTTATTTGTTCTTATTTTGTTTATATTTCTTTCTCATTATTTTTAGTTCTTTAAATGATTTTAAATCAATTTTGAGACTTTTAATGCTGATTTATATTGTTCTTTCATGTCTTGTATCCTTTCAAATATCTCTAAGCTTATTAATAGTAGGCTAGTTATGTTATAATTTTTCATTTTTTTGAGCATGCATTTCTTGTATTTTTTCCATTGTCTTTTTGGATATTAGTTTGGTATTCATTTTATGTCTTTTAAATAAATTTTAGTGAGATTTTTACATCAAATAGTCATTTTTATGTAGAACTAATTTCTCTGAGATTTACTAGGAAGTATATTCTAACAGCTTTAATGTCACAGAATTCGCTTTCTGCTGTATCCTTGTAGCATCTTGGCTTATATTCTGAGAATTGTCTTTCTACTTTTATGTGGACTATTTCTCTCTGTCTGTACTGTACCTGTTCTGCTCAATTTCGGTCCCATTTTGGATTTTCTCCTCACTGTGGAACCATTTTCAGAAGAGCAGCTTGGCTTGATTATCTTCAAGAGTCCAAAACGATGTCTCCATTTTCCAGCCACTTTGGACCTCACAACATAATCAATACACTTAATACCCATCTGGGTTGGACAAAACCCACCCCATTTCATCTGCTGATCTTGGTGAATGATGTTTTTCAATAAATTGCTCATGATTCATTGGGAGTTATGCTGCCACTCAGTGCTTTCCTTTCTATATCCTCTTCTCACAGACTCTGAAACCATGAGATCCTATGGCTGCTGGTGATTTGTCCTGATGTGCTTGTATTTTTGAGGCCATAAGAATACCTTGTAATGCTATTTTGTTCTAAATATTGTCCGTTAAATTTTGGTTTTACTATCTACTTACTCTCTGATTTTATGTGGGGACACAGGAAGTTTCAAATCTATGCAGTCATCTTTATCATCATTATCAATATCAGTTTCCAAAATATCTTTTTACCTTTGTAATTACTATGAAAAGAGAATGAATAGATGCAGAGGAGGTTTCTGGGTCAATGTGCCACAGCTCCCAGCACAGAGGAGGCTTCTGGGTCAATGTGCCACAGGTCCAAGTGCAGAAGAGGCTTCTGGGTAAATGTACCACAGCTCCCAGTGCAGAGGAGGCTTCTGGGTCTAAATGCCACAGCTCCCAGTGCAGAGTAGGAGGCTTCCAGGCCAAGCTACCATGATTCCCAGCACAGAGGAGGTGAGCTGTGCAGGTGCCAGGAGCACCCCTCCATGTCAAAATGAGAAGACACATAAACAAGCCTCAAAACCAGACTTCCAGATCACCTACAGCAACCCTAAAGGGGAATGAGATGGAACAATCAGATACTCAACCACCTGGACTCTCTGAATTAGCAACAAAAGAGGATCTAGAAAAATGAAATCAGAAATAATTTCTCACATAACAGTAGAGATTGTGCCCATAGTGCAAGACATGATTAATAAATCTAGAGAGGACACAGATGAAAAAATAGAGGA
>NW_004624775.1:4078669-4101287 GCF_000247695.1 Heterocephalus glaber | reverse complement strand
TGGAATCTCAGCTTTGTGTTCATTTGCATCTCTCGAATGACCAGTGATGTTGAGCATTTTTTCATATTTATTTGCTATTTCTACTTCTTTGTCTGAGAAATGTCTGCTCAATTCAGATGTCCATTTTTGGATTGGCAGGATGTATTACAATCCCCAACTTGAAACTATACTACAAAGCTACTGTGATAAAAACAGCATGGTACTGGCAAAGAAACAGACCTGAGGACCAGTGGAACAGATTAGAAGATGCAGAAACAACTACAGACACAGTCAGCCTATCTCATCTTCAATAGAGGAGCCAAACACCCTCACTGGAGGAAAGATAGCCTCTTTAATAAATGGTGCTGGAAAAATTGGGTTTCAACTTGCCAGAGATTAAAACTAGACCTGTATCTCTCACCATGCACTAAACTAAAATCGAAATGGATTAAGATCTAAATATTAAAATAGAAATGCTGAATCGGCTGGGACAGAGGTTAGATAGAACCCTTGAAGACACTGGTGTAGGAAAAGATTGTATGAACAAAACCTCAGCTGTCCATCAAGTAGCACAAACAATCAACAAGTGGGATCTCTTCTTATTAAAAAGCTTCTGCACAGCAAGAGTAACCACCAGCAGTGTGAAGAGACAACCCACAACATTAGAAAAAATCTTCACCTGGTCTTCCTCAGACAAAGGTCTACTATGTCGAATCTATAAGGAACTTTAAAAAATCAGACCTCCCAAATATACTTTTTGATATATTCTAAACCCATGCTGGATTTGTCAAATTAGTAAAATGTCTATTATGAGAATTTAATCATGTTAGTAAGAATATAATTTTCTTTTGGTCATTAGATAAATATTTACTAATCTCTGACTATGTGCAATGCAGTGTTTTGTTCAGGAAATAAAATGGCAAGCTTATTTATCTTCCAAAACACATAGAATAGCATCTCTCTCTCTATGTAATCAGGAAAATCTTATACTTAAGAAATGCCCTTGTTTCTTCCCTTTGTTATGGTTCTTCACAATATTTTCAAGTAATCAATATTACTATTAAATAGGATAGAGCTCTAAGCCTAGGTTTATTTCCAATTATTCAAATCAAGAAAGTTTGACCCAGATATTCAGGGTAACATTTTCAAGATTGCATATGCAGTGAGAGTAAGAAATGAACTACAGTACAAAACTGTTGTCAGGTGAAAAACTATCCTAGTTCCCTAAGAGATGAGGTATAGGATTTAAAAATATAAAGATACATAAATCTGTATAGATGTTCTTTCCCAAAGACCTCGTGAGAAGAACCATAAATTATACATAGACATTTTAAACGTATTTTTCACAACTGTGTCTTTTTTACTCCTTCCATATTTGGTAAATGTCTACATCACATAATTCTTCTATTTACTTCTGCTTTATAGTGTTAACCTGACTCAAAAATAAAAATGTAAATATGGCAAGACACATTTTCTATGTGGGTCACAGATTATATTGTGAAAACAGATGTTTTTAAAAATGATGCTACTAAAAGCATGGAAAAGAGGATAAGCCTCATTACTATTATGGAAAAGAGGAACTGGATGTGTTTGTCACCAATACAGACTGATCTGACAAGAAGGTTCTATTGGTACTGCATTGATTTATTGGCTTCCATATTTTACAAAAGTTCTAAAAATTCATCCATATCCCTGCTAAAAACTCACCGCAATCAAATCAGTTTCTAAGAAATGATTGGACTTGATAAATTTCCTAATGATTAATATTAAAAACGTCACTTGAATCACCAGTCTTCCAATTTTCCTCACAGAATATTCTACAATAAAACTTCATGTCACCCTTACCTCCCTTTTCATCATTCTGTTAGTTCCTTGGCTCTATCTCCACATTAAAAAGAGAAATTTATACATAGTAAGTTACACCATCAGGAAGCATAAAGCCTGGATACCAAACAATTAATCTCTTTAAAAATCTATAGCATCCTTCAACTGAGTGAGAACTCTTGTAGATTGTGATTATCTATCTATTGCTGTCATCAAAACAGAATTCCAAAATATTCAGTTGGTGAAAAACTCCATTTGGTAAAACCTCTTTACTCATGAAAAGCAATTGTGATCAGACATATTTAGCTTATATTACTAGCATTCATCTTGAAGTTCTGTAAATATTTATAGTGATTTTAAATGCATGTAAATACTGTATACCATTTCAGCAGTGTAATGGGATTCATTTATAGGACCTGGAAAAAAAATGGACTTAGCTGCCACATTTCAAAGAATGGAAGATACTTTTCATTTACTTTCAAATGCGTATGTTTCAGAATGGTCAGGTTCACTTGGAAAGAGAATGTGTGTGTTTGTACAGAATGTGCTTAAGATGCACAATTTGAGGTGTGGTTATTTAAATGGGCTACAAAATTGGGAATTTGGAATCTGAATTGGGACAACTTTCCTGTCCATGGTATTTTAGCGTTAAAAAAACAATTGAGTTTTGGAAACATAATAATTATTCTATTTCTCACTTCATTTTGCCTGAACAAAATAGTCCTGAAAACTATGGTCATGCACATGGACACAGACTTGATGCACCTTTGTAAAATACACATATTCACACTTGAACAAATTGTGGTCAACCTTTTGATCAGTAATTTGAGAAATATTTTAGTTAGAAAATTAGTCAAAATTAATTACACTTGGTTAACATGTGACATTATTTTAGTTTGAACTATGTAGTCCTAATCTTTTCAAACTGTGATGGAAAGAATATGTCAATTAAGTAATTGAAAAAGTATATAAAATAAAACCATAAATATGAATGTTTTATCCATATAGCAACAAGATAAAAATGTTTTAATATTGGGCCTTTCAAACAGTAAGGAAATTTCAATATAATTAATTATTTAAATATCACAAAGAATGTAGAATTAATGCCATTATATCTAGTATATAGATAAGAAAAAAGAAATGTAAGTAAAATTACATAATTTTGGAAGGATCAAACCTCTAGAAAGTAAAAATATAGCTACTAATTATGATTGTAAGTCCCATGCTTAGTCTTGTCAGTTTTTTCCTACTACTTAATACTCAAAAGTACTTCAAGAGGAATTTGAAGTACAATAAAAATATAAATTTAATCAAACTTTGCTAGGATGAAGTAGAATCCATTCAACAAAAATTATATTGAGATGAATGCTATCAATCAGGTCTTACTTTAAGTAAAATATATAAAGTTTGGCACCATGTTGCTCAAAACCCATGGAAAATCTAATAAATAATAAATAATAATGCTCAAAAATTAGCATCAAAAATAAAATACGTATATATGAAGAAAGTAGAAATTAATTCATCTGACAAAAACTAGAAGTTAAAATGCTGAGACTCTAAAATTATTTGGACTATGCAGACAGTTTTAGATTATGGAAGAATAATCTATAGTAATAACTTGAACATGACCATTAAGTTGATCTATTTAAACAAAGTATTTAAAAGTAAGTTTATTGGTTAATTTATAATGGATGGAAATTGAGTTTTAATATTCTGCATCCAAAATCTCTATTGCTTTTTGTAAATGGGGTGGAAACATGATTTGAATATAAATTACCCATGAAACACTTGTAATATTGTATTTCACATTCAGAATTCTATACTTGTAGTCTGTTGTGTTTGGGTATATGTTGTATGGACATGTGTGTGTGTATGTGACAGAGAAACAGAGACAGAGAGATAGAGAGGAGAGGTGTGTGTGTGTGTGTGTGTGTGTTACCGTGTGTATGTTAGTGTAAATGCAATGAAAAGGATCATAGAAGCTCTTTCTAATCTAACATAAACTTTGTTTAAATACCTAAATTTCAGCATTATCAAATAAATTATTTTTATTTTAACAGTGTGTAGAATGTGTATTTTATAGGTTAAGACCTGAAACATAATTGAAAATCTTTTATTAAATAGTTTGGATCCTCCAGCTCTACCAGAGGCAGGGCTACATTCAAATGACTTTCCAGCATAAAAAGGGGTCCCAGTTGGCATGGTGGGTGGCTGGCTGCTAACACTTTCTAACATGCACAAGATGGACTCTGCTCTTGTGCATGGCTCCAGATATCTCAAACACTGCATTTTCTCTGTCAATCCTATTGTGCAAAGTTAGTACTGCAAGCCACTATTTATTTTTAAAGGTTGATAATGACTGGAGTCATGAGGAGTGCTTTCCAGTGATAAATACTCTTGAAAAATGCCATTTACCTAGTTGTCATTTTTTTCCTTCTCTATATTACATAATAGCAGCATATTTTAAAGGAAGAAAATGGCTAGGTGTTTGTAATATATGTCACTCAATGTTTTCATTCCCATCATGGTATGGAATGTTTAATTTCTAAACTCTTAAGTGCTTAATGACTGCTGGTTATTTTCTCTTCTCTACAAATGTTACCTGTCCCAGTGCAGTTCATGGAATCTTGCCTATGTAGCAAACAGTAATAGATGAGTCCCCTTCAGGGTGTTCTCTTTTTCTTGGTCGAACAGATAATTTCAAGGTTATTTTTCACTTAAAGATAATATAATTTTATTTTGATACTAGAGCTTCCAATTTTAGGCTTAAAAATTTTAAATTGGATTTTGTATCATATAATAATTCCTTTCAATGAGATGTGTCTTTATCTCAATACTTACTCCCACCCCCACTATGAAAATGCACTCAGAGTTACTAATTGAAGTACTGTGTGGCAGAATACGACACAAACTGAGAGAAAATTATTACACAGAGAAGAAAACTTTTAGACAAGATGAAGATGGGGGGCTAAAAATAGTAGGACCAGTAAGAAATGTATATCTAGATTTTAATGATGTTTTTGAGTCGACTGATCTTATAATTCAGTAAACAGCACACACATATCTCATTTCATAACATAAATGTGTGTTAAATGTTGTGATTAAAAAACTATTTTGATATCCATAATTTTAAATGAAAAAATGATTTCTGATTGTAGAAATTCTAAAACTGCCTAATTAATATTAATATAGGTATTTTAAATTTTATTTCTCCTGGCACAAACTTTTCTAGATATAAAAATATTCTATACCATTTAAAGATAAAGTTATTCATTTGTTTTTCTAATTATAAAATTTAACAGAACTTACAGTGAACTTGTTTTCCTTTCTTCTGGCAAGTTTCAATGATGACATTTAGCCACATCCTACTCTATTATAGTAAACAGAACTGTATCCCCAATTTTAATGTTGGGAAAGCATGATTCATTTCATTCTCACAAATAAAGAAGCTCATAAATTATAAATTGAAATGCATTTATTTACTCAACTTATTCTAGAAAAGCTCCCCAAAGATATTTATTTTATTACTATAGATGTGACCAATAAAATTAAGAAGAAAACTGTGTCAAATTTTAACTGGAACATGGAGAAATATTTGTGGTATCTAGAATAAATATTTCTAGTTGAAGCTTTAACCTAGAACCAACTTGGAGTTTAACAATTAAAATGGTGGTGGTGGTGTTATTTAGGAAGGAAACTCTGGTTTTAGTTAAGAGAGAAAACAAATATACATCTCTTTCCCCAATGAAAATAACTTTCTGGAGCATAGCCCTTTGTTCAGCCTGAAGAGTTTTCCTCAAAGCAGAGGCTCTTCTGAATCATCCTCCTCACCCTCTGGAAGTTTGCTCTTCACTAGCTATGCCCACTAATAAAAGAAGAAAGATGAGGTGTTAAAAAAAAAATGCTACTTAAAAATAGATTTAATAAAACCAAGAGTGTGCTCTTGTTAGAGGAACTATTTGATAAACAGAATATTCACCACTGGAAGTAGCTGAAAGAGCTTATTTAGCATTTTATCTGATATAGAGTCTAGAAGGATTAATGCAGACTTTTGGGGATGTCATGTACATTTTTGATTACAGTGATTAGAACCATGATTAAATGACCCTCACATAAAGCAGTAGGAAGAAAATCAGAGCTTGCCCTTTGACATTTGTTTCATCTGCTGTTGAGGTTTTTATGCTTTAAATGTGACATGATTATCTTACAAATACTTTTCCATTGTCTGAAACATTTCCACTGAAGAATTATTATATACCATGTGATTTTCTTGGCATACAGGGTTTTTGCATAAAAAATTTAGTGGTAAAATCCAGAAACTGACATTTTCATATAGGAAACAAACTGCTTGGCACTGTATTCTCTAAAGAGTATTTTGAGATGAGATATGAAATGGGTTTTCCTTGAAATAAACAATGACAACATAATTTTTGTGAAATACATAATTTACTCAGTTTAGTATATTAAATGTTAATTAAAATTATAGGTAATGAACTCATAATGAATAGAAATATTAATAATGTATAGTGTTGTTTTCATTATTTAGTTTTTCACTAAAAATCATTTTAACATTTATATTGAAAGATTCATTGTTAATCTACTTTTTAATGTAGTTAGACATACTCGGCAATAATTTTCTTTAAGATTGAAGGAAACAAAAATTTGTTCATGATATAAGGAAACCCTATTTATGTTGAGTTCTACAATAATCATGACTATTCACAGATACATATTTCTCTTAAATGTATGTATTAGAAAGATTCAGTACTATTTGGATTAAGGAAAGAAACCATAATTAGTTGAATATAAGAAAAATTAGGATGCTTCATAATTTTTACATTTCTAACAATAATTGTGCTCATTTCTTACTTTAGCTTTGTTAGTTGGGAACTGTGCACAATACATGGCTCAGAAAATAATGATAATGAAAACAATAATGCTCCATGAAAAACAGATTATCAGTGACAAGACTTTCCATTGCATGAGTTCAAGCATAAGTAATAGAAATCCACTTGCAGGAGTCCAAGTGAGAGGTAATAGTATTCAAGACTAAATGAAGATTCAGATGGATATTGGAAATAGCAATCAAACTTAAAATAGAAGTGAAAGAGAGCAATCAAAGCAAACTCTCCTATTGTATCTGTACACCTGAGTAAATATCTGTCTCTTTTGTTCTGAGATAGAAGGTAGGCAAAATATAAAGTTTTAGGACAAAGGATGAGAAAAAGCCACAGTTGATTTTGGACCTGCTGTGGTAAGTACCTGCTTAACTCAGATGAAGGTCTCTGCAAGCAGAAGCTGAGGTGGTAATTCTCATGAAAATACTGAATTGAGAAATCAGTTTCAGGAGGAATCTCTAAGAAAGAATAAGAAAGAAGATGTAGGTGAGAAAAAAACAACTCAGGGAGAGAAACTAAGGCGGGGTCTCCTAGAGAGCCTTGTGGAAGATAGTGGTGAGGACCCAAAGAGAACAAGTTGGCTGACTTGCATCAGAGTTTCAGAGAAAGGAGAATTTCATAGAAAGGGGCCCTAGAGATTGAACTGAGTCCTCTCTCAGTGTTTAGCAGTATACTGAGTCCTCTGCAGGGGACTGATGAGCACCTTCTGTCAGGAGGCTAATTGTTTTCAGGGACAGAAGGTCTCAGAAGAAATGGTACCTAGAGCTCTTACAGGGTTGGGGAGGCTGCTGCTCCCACCACACTGCAAAACTCACAATTTGGGGGTGGGGAGGGGTTTTGGGTAATTCAGGCACAGAAAGTTCTTACCTCAGTGGTGAGAAATAATTAGCCATCAATGGAACAGGTCTGCTCCACTGAACAGATCATAAAAGCAAGATCTAAAAGGATAAATTCTTACTAAGTAACTTAATAAATCTTCAGATATGTAAAAGCTAAAAGAATTCATCTGTAGCAGAGTTAAACCAGAAGTAAATAAACAAAAACAAATAAGGAGGGATATACCAGACATTTAAATAACAAAAAATACAAATTCTACACAATACTTTAAAAAAGTCCATGAGGAGGGAATACTTCCTAACATATTCAATGCAGCTAGCATCACCCTACATTAGTACAAAAAACAGATATTATAAGAACAATGTCCTAAAGGGGCCAGCATGAACTGGCATCTGCCTATTTCTCAAAGTAATTTCCTTCCACTTACTCCAGGCTATGGCTCATCAATGTGAATAAGTCAAGGGTGTACTCATATGAGTATCCTGCCTTTGCAATTTCCACATTAAAACTTTTCCTCTACATTTCCCCCTGGTTGTCTCCCTCAGTGCATCCATACCTCTGTACTGATTTCCACAGTGGTTGTACTATTTCACATTCCCACCAGCAGTTTAGAAGAGATTCTTCTTTCCCACAGCCTCTCTAGCACTTATTTGATTTCTTGATGATGTCATTCTTTCTGGGGTAAAATGGAATCTCAGTGTTATTGTAATTTAAATTTCTCTAAGGGCTAACAAAGTTGACCCTTTTCTTCATATATTTGTTGGTCATTTGTACCTCTTCTGTGAAGTGTCTATTCATTTTGCTTGCCCTTTTTTTATTGAGTCTTTTATTTGGGGGGGGGGTCTATTCCTCTCCTAGTATCTTCCCGGAAGAGTTAAAGACATCATGTTACAGTGTTGCCTACCCATGTTTATAACAGCACAATTCATAATAACTAAATCTTGGAAGTAGCCTATGTGTCCACCAACACATGAATGGATAAAGAAAATACTACTCTCCCAAAAAGAAAGATAAACTTTAGTCATTTGTAGGAAAATGAAACCATACTGTTAAGTAAAATAAATTAGACACACAAGCTTAAATATCATATGGTTTCTATTACATGAGAAATCCAAAGCATAAACCATTTCAAGAGCAAAAGAAAAAATACATAGTGGGAAATAGGGAGATAGATCATTCTCAAATTGGAAAGGGATCAAGAGATGGAGAGGGGAGGGAGGGAAGAGTCAAAAGATGAAAAAAAGGAATTGTCATGTATTATAAACATGCACCAACTCTACACAAGGAATGTAAACATTATGTACTACAAACATGCAAAAAAAATTAAGGGGGAGGAAACCGATCAAGAGATAGGTAGAGAGTGGAGGGAGGAAATGAAGGGGATGAAAAGGAATTATGATGTTTTATGAACATGTACCAATTTCCCACAGGTATGTAAACACTGTTCACTACACACATGTACTAATAAACTGAACTAAAATAAAATTCAAAAAATAATACAAGAGCATAAGCAGTGAGACCAGTTTCTTCCAGGTTCTTTCTACTAAGAAATGACTCTCCCTTGATAGAAAATTCAAAACCTCCACAGGAAGAATTTTATAGGACTTATTCTGAGAAGCTATCAGTTTTCCCTCTTCTAAAACTTTTTCTTTATTCTCTTCTGCTGATTAGCATTTCACTTCTTTGTTACTTGAAGATATAGATTTCTTTTCAAATTAATGTACTTCTAATGTATATGTGCTGCATAATTCTGAAAGTATATAATTTAAACAAATAATTAAACTAAATTGAAAAATGGGAATTCAAATATTTTATAAATAACAGTAAAGCTATAGCCACAATAAGGATTACATTTTGTATGTAATCTCTCTATGGTATTTTCTAAAAAAATGCTATGCACCATAGAAAATCAATCTTTATTAAATAAAATAATTCCACTAACCTTCCAATTTCCTTTTGCAGATTCTTTCTATTTCTAATTCTGTCTTTTAGTTTCTATTATTTTCAGAATGCATCCATTTTTTCCATTTTTATTGAGGTAAAATTTTAAAATATAAATGTATATGTTTAATAGGATTTAATGTTACTCAAATTGTGAAAAAATTGCTACAATCTTGATAATTAACATACTATCACTTCACATAGTTATTATTCCCCCTCTTCCCTTCTCTCTTTAGTAAAAAATACATTGAGATCCACAATCTTAGTAGATCTGAAATACACACTACTGTATTGGTAACTACAGTCATATTCTTGTGTACTAGGTCTCCAGAACTTACTTATCTTTATGGACCTTGACCAATATCTTCATTTTCCTTTCTAACCATACCTCAGCAATCACCATTCTTCTCTCTAATATGAATTTGACTATTTTAGATTCTACATATCCATGAGATTATGCAAGATATGTCTTTCTGTGACTGGCTTATTTCTCTCAGTGTAATGCCCTTCAGTATCATCCATGTTGTTATCTCAAATGGCAGAACTTCCTTCTTTTTTAAGGCTGAAAGGTATTCCACTCTGTACATACAGAACAGTTTCTTTATCCATTCATACATCATTGGATATTTAGTTCATTTCTATATCTTTGCTGAGATAGTATTATAATGAACTTGAAAATACAGTACAAATATCTCTTAGAAATACTAACTTCATTTCTTTGGCTTTATATCCAGAATTGAGTATATTGTTCATATGGGAATGTTCTTATTAAGTTTTTTGAAAAACTTGAATACTGTTTCCCATAATGGAATGGGAACAGTATACACACTAAGGTATTTCCTATCTCTGCATTCTTGCCATTCGTTATTTTTTTTGTCTTTTTGACAAAATATCTCATTTTGATGATTAGAGATGTTGAATATTTTTATACCCCTTTTGGGAATTTTTATATCTTCTTATGAGAATGTCTTTTTCATTCCTTATCCATTTTAATTAAATTATTTTTTTGCTGTTAAGTTATATATTCCTTATGTATGTTAACAATAAACCTCCTATAAAGTGCATGGTTTAGAGATACTTTCTGTAGATCTTCAGGATTCTATTTTACTCACTCTGCATGTTTCCTTTACTGCACATGTTTTAGTTTGGTGCAGTCTCACTTGCCTATTTTTGCTCTGTGCTTCTGATGTCTTATTCAAGAAATTGCTTCCCAGATTAACATCAAGAAGATTTTTCTCCTATTATTTTAATGGTTTCTCACCAGATAGGTAGATGCATAGTCTTTAGTTCACATGAAGATTTTTTTTAACATAGTGTAATATAAAATTCCAAATTCATTTTTTTGTATATGAGTATCAAGCTTTCCCAGCCTCATTTGATGAAGAAATTATCCTTTGTCCGTTATTATTCTTGATACCCTTTTTAAAAGTCATTTGGCCATAGATAGGTGAATTTGTCTCTGAGCATTCTAATATGCTACATTATTATAAAAAACCTCTTTGTATATCCATACTATACTGTTTCTATTGTATCTTTATAATATATGTTGATGTCAAGCAGTGGGATGCCTCCATCTCTTCTTGTTGAAGATTTTCTTGGCTATTTAGGGACCTTTGTCCATATGAATTTAAATATTTTTACTGTTTCTGAAAAGATTACTATTGGGATTTTAATAGGGGTTGCACTGAATCTGTAGATGTGCTTGAACAGTAGAGGAAATTAATGTAAATTCTTCCAATTCATGACTACATGAACTCTTTCAATTTATCTATATTTCTTTAATATTCTTCATCTTTTTAAAAAATTTGCAGGGTACAATTCTCTCATCTCTATTAGATTTTGAGGACTCAAAGAAGTTGCATTTTATCCTCTTCTATAAGGGCTTACTAAAAATCTATCTAAACTACTTCAGTTATTTATTTTCTTCCACCTATAGATTCCTCTACTCATTTTGAAACTAAAGCTTCTGTTTCAGTTTAAATCATCATTTCAGGTCTTTAAAATTTCAATAAGCCATTAGTTATTTGGTGTTTTGCTATTTTAATAGATTAATATGTTTACAAGTACGCTGTCTTAGCCTTCATTGCTTATTGAAACATTCCATGCTTCTCCAATCTCATCTTTACCTCACATTTTTCGGTTGTGTGATTACATGTTGTATTTTTTACAAACTAAATTTCAAGGCATTTTAAGGGCTTACTTTCAAAGGCTCATTTTCCATGTTTTCCATGCAGTTTATGAATAACAAGATAGTCTTTTAATGCAACATAACTGTGTATTTATTACTTTCCCTTTTTGGTTTTATATTTTTTATTTTTCCAAGTGAAATCCTAATGTAAACAACTTTTACAGAGATATTAGCTTCTTGACATGTCATTGACTTTTTAAAAATCATTCTTCTTTTTCCTTATTTTTGTTGCTTTGTTTTTTGCTCTGCTTTCTAAGAATTCCTTCATTGTTGTCTTTTAATTATTTTACTGATTTGAGTTTTTCACATCTGCTAGAAAATAATTTTTTCCCCCTTGGCTATTAGAAGACATTTTTGTAGTTCTCTCTTCTTGTTTTTTAGATATACTATGCCCTTTTGTTTTGTTGACACTTTTAATCAATTTTTCCCCAAGATTTTATCTGCAAACGCAAGGGGTTTTTTTCTAGGTTGATGTTTCCTATTTATTATTCCTTCTATTTTTAACTTAGAGCCTTCACTCAAAAAACCTACTATTTCTATTTTATATTCTCAAAATCAAGAATGAAAGGGCTGAAATTTTCATTAAAAGTTTCTGTTAAAAAGGAATTGGTTTTGTCCGTGAACTTTACTATAGAGGACACTGGCTGGAACATTTAATCACAGAACCTTTGACGCCAGTGTCTTTAGGTTTAACATTGAAGCTAGCCAAATTTTCCAGAATTAGCTTTTTAAATCTCTAGACACTTTTGGCTGCAAACATACTATACATTCAGAAGGATAAGAGAACTGAAAGAATCGCATCAAATATGCACAAATGATCTCTTGGTATGAAATCTCTGTGCTCACCTGGTCCTTTTGTGCTCTGTCTAGAGATCACTGTTATAGTTTCTCCATGGAATTATGTTCTCATCTATCTCATGTGGGAGAAAAACATTTTCAATTATACAGAGATGTAGAGGGTTCTTAGGGCAATTATATATTTCTTGCTTCATTCTTCCCCCAAAAGGACATTTTTGAGTATTCAGATACATAGACTTTAAGATGTGATTAGGCATAGTTCTCAATATTTCCCATTTCAGCTGTGGAATCCAGTTCTCTCTCAGGTCTTTCACCTCAGTTCTATTTTTCTGGCTTCAAAACTTCTTTTATAGATCACCTAATTTCTGGTTGTTTTGTTGTTAAAATAAAAGAAAATTTCCTGTCTGTGGCACGCAGAATAATGTCCTCCCTTCCCCAAAATGTTCATGTCCTAATCCCCAGAACATGTGAATATATTACACAGCAAAAGGGATGAGGCAGATCTTAAAGTTTGATAGCTGTAACCTTTTAACAAGTGGATGCTCATTTCAAATAAAAATACAGTATGAAGTATTGACAGCTGAAAGAAAATACTGTATACTATGGATAAATATAGAAAGGATGAGGATCTTTCCCCTAAATTCTGTTCTGCTTGAACCAGTACTTAATCATTACAAAATCAAAGATCTAATTGTAAGATATATCTTTTGGCTAGCAAACTGATCAGATTTGTTACAGACTGCAAGTATAAGTAAAATCATTAGCAACTTGATTATGTAACAAGTAGTAAAAAGAAGCAACTTACAAAATTTTCCAGCAATGTTCAGTAGCTGTGGTGAAATCCTGAGCCAGCTCAAATATGCTGCACTGGGGGAAGTGAAGGACATGTGGTCCAGCCAGAATAAGAGTGAGGGGAAGGTGGTTAAAGGAGAGTGTTCATAGTAAAGAAGTTAACCATTCTAAAGAAGTCAGGCTTTATCTCATAATTACAGTGAAATTTTAGCAGGTTTTGGTTTGTTTGTGTGTTTATTTTAAACAGGGGAAAAGGTTTTTTTTATACTGAAGAAAATGTACACTTAGACTATTATCTAAATTTGGAGGTCTCAATTATGCATCCTTGAAATTAGAGTGACATAAATTTTGCACCCAGAAAAATAATAGGTATAGGCGTATTTTAATTTAAATAAACCTAGATATATTGCTATATCTAAAATCCACAATAAGAAGATTATACAGAGGTTTAGACAAAAGAAAGAATTAAGAAAAATGCTTGCATTGCAGTCAGCAAAATGTTCACTGTCAGTTTTAAACTCCTGATGTTGTACAGAAAAAATAATCACGATCGGGCCAGGGATTTAGCTCAGTGGTGCTGCCGCCTGCCTCACAAGCGTAAGATCTGAGTTCTATCCCCAGTACCAAAAATAATAATAATTATTATTATGGTCTAACATGGTACAAAAAAAAGATAAATTTGATGTAAAGTTTTAGTTCTTCCCATAAATGGCCAGTCCTTTGCCCTAGTCCATTGTAGGGGCATACTTCAACATGACTAGGGCACACCTCAATAATCTGCTCTCGATTTGTGTTTCTGACATATCATTTTGTATCCATATTTCTTTTATATAATATACACTCACAGCCATATGCAGTTAAAAACAATCTCTAGGTTTTCTAGATTTTTCATAAATTTCTAAAGAATTGAAATAGTAATGTTGTTTATTGTCATGGTTATTCATAAGAAATTATGTTAGAAAGATTTTTAAAACACTTATTAGGGTTACATAAAATGATTAGTAGAGTTTTCTACCCCACATTTGTTTCTATCTGTCTGCATGTCTTTGTATGGCTCTCTTTAAAATTTGCCAAAGAAAACATATATATTTCCCTGCAGCGAAAGAATCAAAGTGCTCACACAGAAACCCATTCCCGTGGAGCCCAAATAAAAACATAAAGAAGACTGCTGGTAGACTAAATACATTTCAGGCCTTTTCCAGGTTTCTATTTAAACACACAGTCTAATTTTCACTTGGTTGACTCTCTTTTCTATTAAGCCCTGGGCACAGAGACCTGGGCTCACTTTTATGGCTTTGCAATAGCAATGATGACAGCTAAGGCTAAACAGGCTCCCATTAGAACCAGCAGTACCCGCAGAAGAACACTACATAGATTGCTTTATTGGAATACTTTATTAGATTCTTGCTTACTATTAGCACCTGAAGCCTCATGGGCATTTAGTAGGTGTTTGTTGCATTATGATTAAATTATTCATATATTTGTTATATATCTCACAGTCTGACTCTAAGGATGCTGGGGAAGTTAAGTGACAAAATGCAAAGTTAAAGTGTGTTTAAGTTAAGTTCGTGAGTTTTCAAACTTTTCTTTATACAGATTTTGGTGCTTATGATACAGAGTTATGGTCTTGTAGCAATTAACATATCAAAGTTTATTATATTTTTAACAGTTAAATATTAATTTCCATTTGTCTTCATATGTTCTTCTTTTAAGATAAATTGTATCTAAGAGGAAAATTAGACTATTGCATGAATTATAACCCCTAAAGATAATGACATAAGAAAATTGAGAGCACAAGTGATCATTCAAAGCTACACCAAATGAATTCCTAAAATAAATGTTGTTTGAGAAATAATTTTTATTCTTATTTCTTCATGAACTTCTGAGCCTCAAAATGAGGTTGAATTTATTAGTTATTTATTGGCTTTAAGAATGAGAGATAATCTAATTATTTCTGTGAGTATAAGCCACATGGCAGATGCCATCGCATAATTCAATAATTCACACAAGGAGAACTGACATTAAGGATGTTCTCTTGATGTTATTTAGGAGATAATGTAGAAATTAATGAATCCCAGGGACATAGGAAGACACTTAAGTCAAATTGTGTTGGTCTATTAGTTCAAAGGCAGACTAGGGTATGTGTGCCCTGTTTATGAATTCAGTTTGGAACATGAAAGTGAATACTCATGGAGACAGAGAATCATATGATTCTAGAGAGAGAGATGAGTTTATTCTCTCTAGTTTAGAGAGAATAAATGTGACATCTTGCAGTGTATTATTTTGTTGTGTGCAATTCACAGCAAAGAGAAGAGCAACTCTGAGGGTTACTGAGAAAAATCTTCATTGATCAAAGTACTAAATGCATTCATGAACACAAAAATTTAAGAAACCACTGCCTTTTTGTTCCAAAACACAGTTGATTACAAGAACTATAGAAATGACTGCCTGCAGAAATCCCTGCCTATAGGAAGCAGGGCTGTCCCATAAAGATATCCAAGGAGACTTGACAAGCTCCTTCTGTTGATTCTTGAAAGGTCTTCTTTAAGATAACAAAAAATGTATGCATCAGCAGAAGGCAGCATAGCAATTCATCTCTAGTTTAGAAATGCATAAAACATACTTTTATACTTCATTAGTTTAGTATAAATATATATATATATTGATTCACATTTTCCACCCAAAATATCACATCCTTCATTCTACCCCAAAATTGTAATTTTTAAGGACTTTTTGATCTATGCTCATGTCTCTTAGTCTCTTTCACGATGTTGAACAAGTGCCTTTCTCTGGGCACTGCCCCTAATCTTCACGGGCAATTTTCAAAATCTTACCCTAATACAATCCAGAGCTTTGCCTGTCTTGATTACTCCTTGACTTTTATTCACCCCTAAAATTATGATTTATTTAATGTTACTACTTCCTGCCAGCTCCTGGCTTAGACACTGGGGGTAGGAACTTATATTCTCTAGGGTAGAGAGACAATAAATTAGACAAGCGTGTTAAGAATGTGTGTAAGTTCATAGGAATGTAAATGAGACTTGGCATGAAGAAAAATAACCTAAGAAAGTGAGACATGAAGTGCCAGGAGAGTTGATGAATTTTATAAAGAATAATCATTTACATTTGAGCTGAAAAGGCTACATGTGAATAAAGACTGGAAATAGACCAGGATCATGCATTATCTCCGAGAAGAATAACTCATGGGGTGGGAATCTGAAAAAACATGGAGAACTCTATTCTGGAAGACCAGGCTGGAGAAGGAGACTCACAGAACATGAAGCCACAGAGGTAACAGGGACAGATAGGGTAGGCCTTGTAGTTCTCGGTAAAGACTTCAGTCTTTGCCATGTGAGGAACATTGGACAGTTTTGAGCTGTGCAGTAATGTGATCTTGGTTATGCTTTAAAAATGGGTCACTCTAGATGGTTCATAGAGAAAAGGCTTTAAAGGAGTAAAAATAGAAACAAGGAGGTTAATTTGCAGGCAGATGAGAGGTAATATTGATACAGGAGAAATATAGCTCCCAACCTACTAGATGTCCAATGTGCTGTGTTCGTGTCTCCTAAAATCAAAGAATGAATTTCAAGGGACACCGGAGGTTAAGAGTAGGAAAGATTTATTGAGAGATCACTCCTGAGAGACAGGAGGGGTCCCAAAAGTGAGTTGCCACCAAGGCCCTCTGTCAGGGGTAATTTATACAGTAAAGTCACAATGTGCGTTCAACGTGGGTCAAACTATAATCAACCAGTAAGATTACAAGTATAGCCTCTCAGCTAACATTGATCCAGTAGCGAAGCAAAGCATGTCACAAGTGTATGTGGCTGACATCATTAACCTTGGCTAATTTATGACTTGTAAAACAGGAACATTTTAGAGAAGGGATGAGTCCAGGTGTTCTGGCCACCCATCTGGGGATCTGATGCATAATGGACTAAATAGACTGGGAGATATCAGTTAAAATATAACTAAAATTTCCCATCCCTTAGGGGAGTATGCAAGTATGGCCAATGTAATTTGTTGTTGTTGTTTTGTTTTGTTTTTATTGTTGTTGTTGTTGTTTAAAACAGGGTCTCACTATGTAGCCCAGGCTGACCTTGAACTCGCAGTGATCCTCCTGCCTCAGCTGCCCCCCAGTCCTGGGATTACAGGTGTGCACCACCATGCCAGGCTCTGGCTATTGTTATTTTAATCTCAAGGGCTTGTCCTCTTCAGATGCACCCCAGGCACAAATGTCATGTGTTCTCATCTTCTGCACTGACTTCCCCAAAAGCCTGTGCCAGTCTGACTGCCTATTAATTTCTACCTAATTTAACTGCCTGTAATAATATGGGCTTGGACCAGAAAAATAATCTTGAAAGTGGTGACAAGAAGTTAAAATATGCAGTTTTATATGCACATTGTAAGCTAGACTCTCTTCTCCATCTCTGCTGATTTCAGGAAGATGTCCCTCTACATGGCCAAACAGTTCCCAAAGCATCTTACTTCGTAGAATTAAGCACTGGTTGGACTGAATTCCTATTTCTAGTTAGAAAATGCCATGGCAACATCCAGTTAGCCCAAAATGTGTCATGTGGCTTTTTTATAATGAGGTCTTCTAGTAAAAAGGGTGTAAATCCTGAATTCCCGAATCATCACACACACCAGGAGACCTTATAGAGATATCACTGGTAAAGCTCATTTATTTTGGTAGACATCTTTCAAAAATCACTTGGACTACTTTTCAGTCTGTAACCATAGAAGAGCCCATAAATTTTTCAGCTCACAGGCCTTGGAGGTACCAATTAAACAGAAATTTCCGAATGTAATTTCATAAAGAAATTGGCCAAGGAGTAGCAGAGCTCTCTATTTCATTCTGCTCCTCTTCTGCTTATGAAAGAAAAGCTATTTCATATGATAGAGGAAGAATATCAAAGACTAGACCAAAATTGTGACTGAAAGTAAGTTGTATAGTTCATTCATATGCTAATCTGCACTGAAGTCGTTGAGATGTAAAAACCTAAACTCAGTTATTACTCTATAGCATATCTATGTCTTATTCACTAAAGTATTGCCTGCACCAAGCCCTATACCTGGCAAATCACAGCAAAGCAATAAATCCTTACTGAATGAATAAATGAGACTTACCATACTGGAAAATGATGAATTTTCAATTTGCTTCCCTGTATGCTACTCTTTGGTCAAGGCTATAATTTTAGCATGCTGGAGAATGGGTAAGGTGTGGAGTGCAAGGGAGGAGATGAATGTATCACTTACCTAAAGGTCTGTTTTAGCACTGAGAGAATATTTTCAACTACCTATTTCTTCATTTCTGTAAAATTTTTGCATTAGAAGAATAATATAACTCTTGCATCTCTGTTGACAAGATGGAAAAATAATTTTCTAGCCTTTGTTGCTTTCAAATATCACTGTATATCAATTAATAATTACTGTTCATCCAGTAGTTTTAAGCATAGTTACTTCAAGGAGTTTGCAAACCAATTTTGGAGATAAGAGACAAATACATGTAAAGTTAAATTATCATATAAAAGGGATATGGTATTGTATACGAAGGAGTATAAAGGCCACAGATAGGACATAATATTCCATTTAGAGTTGTCTGCTGTTGGGAAATGGGACATCAGCAGTCACACTACTGGAACTATACGGTACTAAATTGTGCCCTATTTCCCAAATCCCTAAATTGAAGTCCTAATCACCAGGATTTCAGAATGTGACTCTTTTTGGGCCTTTGGAAAAGTAATTAAATTAAAATGAGGTCCCCAGAGTGGTCCTCAAATGCCAATATGCCCGTTGTTTTTATAATAAGCAGAATTTGAACACATACAGCAAGAAATCATGTGAAAATGAAGATGGGAATCCATAAAGTAAGGAGAGAAGCCACAGAAGAAACCAACCCAGCTGACACTTTTATGTTGAGCTCCAGAATTGTGAGAAAAATTAGTTTCTGTTGCTTAGTACATCCAGTCTGTGATGATGCTTGTTTTGATAGTCCTAGAAAATAACCCAAACCTAATGCAGATTTTATTCTAGTTGAAATTTAATAACATTGAAGTAGCAGGGCAGAGTGGACATAGTCCTGAGAACTTGCATTTGTCCTCGGAGCTGGTGTTAAGAAACCCGTACTGATTGGATACACCATAGAAAGGGCCTTGACAATGGAACCCCACAGTTCGTAATACTATAGGGGAGGGAAGGAAGGTAAGGTTCAGGCTACACTGTGACAATAAGACCTTTTTTATTCCCAGTGCCTGTTGACCAATTTCTCTATTTTGTAGAGCATATTAACCAGGCCTTCCAAGTAAGCTCTTCATTTCTGTTGAAGTATGTGTCACAAGACCAATGGCTTGACCAATTTATTACTAAAGCACAGAGGCTTTAGTCTAATTACTATAAAGGTTAACAATTGCTTACATGTACTTGCCAAAATAGTTGCTACCACTATTTTTAAGATAATGTAAAATATATCTGCAGATAAATCATGATTTATAAATTTGAGTGTGAAGAAATTATAAAAATGCATTTATATGCATATAAATATATATTTATCTTATGAGTTAATTTATTTGATTAAACACTTTATATAAATCACCAGCAAATTATGTATCTATTACACAAGAAAAGGCAAAAGAGAATTGTAGGTGATAGGGTATTGTATTTCTCACCTTTCGATTCCAATGACTGGCCTCAATTATTCAAGAAACCACCTAATTGGAGGACGATAAGCATTTTCAGGTCATTTGGGAATTGTTCTACCTGGGACTAATCTGAGTCTACCTAAACAGGGATATGGTACTGGAAACATAACTTCCCTGTTACACATTCCCCAATAAGTAGGTCAGCCTCTTCCTCTAGCTCTCATTAGGCATGCCATTGGCCAGACATTGTCACACAGCTTGGGCCCTTACCTGCTGTAAGCTGTCTGGGTTTCATAATTACCTACTTCTTTGGTAATACTGGTTATGCAGCTGTGGATAACTGTGCCTGAACTGGCTGAACTTGTGGGGTTTTTCCACTGAAAACTTCTGAACCTGGCATAATAGGTGGAATACATCAACTGCTTCATGTGGCAACGTGACCTGAAAAAACTCAATGGATGAGAGTTTGGGTACATATGCCTAAGGACTTAAGACAAATATATTGCATAACATGAAAATGATTCTCATCTGATTTCCAGTTAGTAATGGGAACAAAGTGAGATGTTTATGTTGCATAAACAGATCAGTGCCCAAGCAGAGTTAATTTTAAAAGACCAGTGTTTATTCGATCAGCTATCACTCATTTTAAACATGTCCTACAAAAAAAAGGAAATCACCAAGAGCTGTTTCATTTTGAAAAGAAAATTATGAAATATAAAATTATGAATATAAAAATTTCTGTTAATACATTGAATTATACTTACTTCTTTTTAAACCTTTTATCTGGAGGATAAACACCTTTGATGATCGTGTATTTTCCTCTTTGTATGTTGTTGGATTCAAGGTACTAAATTCTGATGAGTATCTGCATCTGTGTTCATGAGCAATATAGGTCTACAATTATTTTCTTGTAATGATGTCGTGAGGTTTGTGATAATAGTTTTTCTAACCTCATGAAATGAAATAGGAAGTTATTCTCTCTCCTCTATGAATATTTATGCAGAATTAGTAATATTTCTTAACTCAGTATTTGATAGAATTCACTAGTCAATAACTTGGGGCTGAATATTTTGTTAGAAGATCTTTATCTAAGAATTCAATTTCTTAGATAAATATAGCCCTATTCTAATTTAGTACTTCTAATGTTTGTTTGGTTGAATGTGTTTTCAAGGAAGTTCTTTGTTTGTTTAAGCTGTTAAAATCATTGACATTAAGGTTTTCATATTATCTGTATGATCTGTAATTATGTCCCCTCTACAGCTCCTGGTACCATGTTCCCTCTCCTTTTCTTCATTGCTCTAGCTAGGATTTACTAATTTTATTATTCTTTCAAAATAACTCACTTCTGATTCGGATTTTTTGTTGGATCTCTTTTTTATTGGCTCTTAGGTTTTAAAAGTAAAAGAGATACTTTTACTTTTTCTCCTCTACCTTAAGTTTTATGTGTTCTACCTTTCTTAGTTTCTTCAAGTAAAGACTTTACTTACTGAGTTTAACTTTCATCTCTTCTAATTTAAGTATTTCAACCTAAAATTTAGCTGTGTCTTGTCACCTTTGACATGTTTTAGTTTTATCATCAATCAAAATTATTGTTAAATTTCTACTTGCATATCTTATATGACCAATGAATTGCTTAGCAGTGTGCTGCTTAATTTACTTCTTGTGTTATGATAAATCTGTTGTTAATTTAACCAATTAATTTTTAACTTCATTTGTCTTTTTTTTTTTCTATTACCAGGGATTGAACTCAGGACCTTGTGTTTGTGAGGCAGGGAATGATCTGGCATGGTCCTGGGATCTCATAATTAACAGGTACTGTTTATTTCCCCAGCCAGCTTTGCCATGCCCTACTCCTATCTCATTATTTTCTATTTATCCTTCGACCTAGTAATTTTTGATTATATGCTTGGCTTTCTGAATAACATGTAACAAATATTCTTTAAACTCTATTGTGTTTGAAAAATGTTGAGTTTTGCTTTAGCAGTACCTAGAAGATCACATTGAACTTGAGAAGTTGTAGTTTTAAACTTTCATCCTGGGACATAATTTTTATACCCAATCTGTGGCCATCTTGAGGTTTTAATAAAAAGTCAGAAGTGTTTCCCAAGTTCCTTTAACTTGACTGTATTTAAACTTGAATCTTTATCCCCTCACCCTGTGCTAAGCAGCAGATAAAATCTCTTTCCAGGTCCTTCAGTCTTTTAAGTTGTTTTTTACATTTTCACATGCTTTTGGAGTTCCACATTCAATTTTTTAACCCCAAGACCAGAAAGATTACAGTTTTATGTTTGATTTCTAATTACCATATTCTTCAGAAACTTGATGCATACACTCATGAAAAGTCATTAATACTTAAAATGGAGAGCGGGTCCCAGCAACTGGAAGGAAGCTCCCCACCTCCATCCCAGGCACCTAGGACAGAGAAGGTGAGCTGGTCCCAGCACCTGGAAGGAAGCTCCCCCGCTGCAATCCTATGCTCCTAGGGCAGAGAAGGTGAGCCAGTCCCAGCACCTGGAAGGAAGCCCCCCCACCTCCAGCCCAGGCTCCTAGGGCACAGAAAGTGAGCTGCTTGGGTGCCAGAAGCACCGACTCCCGTGGAAATGAGAAGACACATAAACAAGTCTCAAAAACAGACTTGTGGATTACCTACAGCAACCCCAAAGGGAAATGAGATGGAACAATCTGATACTCAACCACCTGGACTCTCTGAACTGGCAACAAAA
>NW_004624775.1:4032999-4056856 GCF_000247695.1 Heterocephalus glaber | reverse complement strand
TATATATATTTTATACATTATACATTTTATATACTTGTCCAATACCACGAGAGTGAATAAACTTCTATATTTTGATAAAGTGAAATACAATAGAGTACTTAAAATGGATAAACTGGAGCTATTGTATGAATAGGGAAGTAGCTCAAAAATATGATTTAATACAATAATGTGATATAAGTGATATAACATCATAACATATTTTAAAAACTAAAATACATTCTGTGTATATGGTTATGGTTACAAGAACACATTGATAAGAATATTGTACATTATTGAATAGTTATGCGAGAGAACCTTCACGCAGGTTACTCGTGAGTTTCAATTTTATTTTCAATATATGATTTTTATTTTTAAATTTTGAATGAAACTTGGCTGGTAGATTCACAGAAGCTTTAGAAAATATTTTCTAATGATATTTTCCAAATATTACATAGTAACAGTATAGAAAAAAACACATTATAAACATATAATGTAAATTGTCATTGCTCAAGGAATTAACTGACACACTCAATTATGTTCATAATAAAAATATGATGCTCATAATTATTATTTTCTTAATTACAGAAGAAATTACAATGTACTAGAGATGGAAATAAGCTCACTATTTATTTAGCTCAGTTTCTTTGTCTTTCAGATTTTGAAACTAATTGGAATTACCCAAAGACCAGCAGTCTACCCTAGAAGGCATATACTTTGTTACACATAACTTGTTACAAATGATTAATCTTTGACTTGGTTACCAAAGATTGCTCTATTCACAGTTCATCTTGTATGTTCATAACTTACTTTTGGTTCGTATCCCAAATTTATGGGTGAATAATCCTTGAATTCTGAGTGTTATTTTTCACTCCTTGGTCTCCTGTAATCTTCAAAATAAAATAGTAATGAAATTAGACTGTGACTTTCATGAAAGTTGTAAAGACCAATATAATTATTCCAATGTAGCAGTCACTTCCAGAAAGGAAGCTTTGCTTTGTAAAACAAAAAAACACTGAAACAGGAGAAAAAGAGACTTTCATTCTATTTTTAAATCTTTTGTAAACAACTTCTGATGATTGGTCGTGTTTGTTTTCTTTCGATAAGAATATAAATTTCTTCTCTTCATTTGCTGAAATAAGTTAAAATAAACTCTGGATAGCATATGGGGGAGTTTCTGACTCTCCTCACCAAACCAAAAAATCACAATAATGGTTTGTAGCAGAAATACAGTTATAACCTCTACTTCTGAGTTCAATTCATTTTGGGCCCTAAATATCACACCAATGCAATTATCCATTCTGTTTTCATTTCTCTATTTGTATAATTTATGATCTTAGAGTACAGAAGAAGCACTGTTGAAATAAGGATGAAAGAGCACTGTAAATAATGAACTGAAAAATAAAAGATGCAGATTTATTCAATATTATTATGATTCTTTCAACTCTACATTTCTTTGTAAATGAGTCATATATGGTCATTTACTATGAGATCTTGATCTCTTTTTTTTCGTTTTGAAAAACAAATTTTAAAAACAGAGATTGGCACTTATAAAGAATTTGCCCTTCCACTTCCATCAGTCATATTTCTTGAGAATTTCTCAAGCGTATTACACTGCAAGGAAGTAAAATGAGTGAGTAATTCTGTAGCTGTTTCATAAAATGATGCCTAGCATCTAAACCTGCCATGGACTGGGGTTACAGTTTTGTTTGAGATGCATGTGTCCTAAGAGAAAATAATATATATCCAAGAACTGATAACTAATGAAATACAACTATTTCTAAGAATTGTTAAGTATCTAACTCCGAAAACAGTTGCCTGAAAGTACAGAATTTACTTATTAACTATGGAGGGAAAATAAGAGCTCCATTCAGAGGTGTACAGAGATTACAAAAACTCAGCCTTCTGCTGTTTGGAACCCTCAGAAAGTTAAACAGAGCCCCTGAT
The DNA here is from genome assembly GCF_000247695.1 of Heterocephalus glaber. Next base: position 4,054,933 of record NW_004624775.1, on the reverse strand, counting down.
GGCTCACCAGAATTCTAAACAGGAAATCTGTTGGTTTGTCACTGCCATCCTCCAGCCCAACATAGAGAAATCTCAACTAGTTTCCCTCTGGATTTAGAAACTGGGTTCCCAGAAATAATCTCTGCCTTCATTTTCATAGAAATTCTTCCTTGTTAAATGCCTGACTGCTTGCATTATCCTGCAAATGTCTCTACTAACAAGTCTCAACAGATGATTCATCCAGTCCATAATAAACAAAAGGAAACCAATGATAGCATGAATTTTCATTGTACAAAGAGGAGAATAATGTCTTTTCCTTTTTTTGAAGAACAGAGGAAAATGACAAAGATTTTCTCTTTGTCTGAACTTTTGTCAGGCTCCTGAACCTTCTTTTAGGCCCATTTCTGTATTTCCCTGTAAAATCCAGTGTTAGCAAAGACCTCTGCTAAGTCAGTTTAGCAAGAATATTGACCTCCCCAAGATTCAAGTAGCCTCATTTCTGATCAGGTTCCTTATCCTTTACCACATCCTAGGTGACGTCTGATCAACCTGACCTGTCTTCACCCAGAATCTGGTTGAGTTGGTTTAGTTAGAATTATCCTCATTCTAATGTTTCTTCTCAGTTACTTTCCATCCGCTTGCCCCTCACCACTATGTTCTTCTACTATAAATTCCCACTTGCCCATTCTGTATCTAGAATTGAACCCAATCACATTCTCCTGGCTCCAAAACCCTCTCAAATGGTCTATATAACTATTGTGATCATCTAGGATAAGTCTTTTTTCTCATGCTTTACAAAAAGAATAGTGCTTCAAGTAGCAAAGCAATGGCAACTTCTAAATTTCTTTCTTAGCTATTGCTTTCTTATTTTTCTTACAATTAATGCACTATGTTTGAGCAAAACAATTAAACTTAATTACTTAAAAATCTAAGCAAAACTATAAGATGTTACATTTCAGGCAATAACTATTTGCTTGTCTTTTTGGCTCACTTATGTTTCCTTTATTTCAAATGCTTGTTTTGCAGAAGACAATTTGTGGAAATAAATGTATTCATTTTTTGTTTGTTTTGGTTTTTTTTGTTTTGTTTTTGGTACCAGAAATCAAACTTGGGTCCTTGAGCTTGTGCAGCAGGCAGCGAAAACTCTGGGCTAAATCCCCAGCCCATAAATGTATTCATTTTGAGGCTTGCACATTTAATGTCCAATTACAAAAATTTCTATCATATTTGTATTTTTATTTTTTTCTTGTATCTATTTTTCTGTTCTTAAATCTCTCTTATTATAGGAGTGAAAGGTAGAAATCAGCATTTGAGAAAATACTGTAGCACATCCTCTGTAGACATGTTCATTCACCTAAGTACCTCCTTTGGAAGGAACTTTTATGTTTGTTGACTGTATTATATACACACACTATATGAAATTCCATTTTCTTGGAAATTATTGTGGTAAAGTATTGAAAAGTATATGTGGTCCAAGTAAGAGAACACGAAAATCTTTCCATGGGTTTTCTAAAATAATAAAATCATTTGCTTTTTCTTATAGTCCCTGAAACTATTTTCAGAATATGCTGAACAGTTCAGAATTATAAAGCTGATTAGTATTCTATTTTCTGGTTTGGTTAACTCAATCAGAATAGGCATGATGCTACTGAACCAGTTAATTTTTCCAAAAATATCTGTAAATGTAGGCTATTAATTATGATGAGTACATAAAGGGGTTTGGGTTTTCTTGTTATATTCTCTTGTAACAATCTCTTTTTACCTCTGTAGTCTCAGAATAGATACTTAATGCACATCTCAGCCCTCCTACTGACCATTTACTGCTTTTTAAGAAATGAAAGCAGAGGGAAAAAAGTGTAATTCCTAAATTTGCACTTACGAGATTATTTTCAAAAACAATTTTTAAAATTTCAATACAAGTATTTAGTTAGGAGAAATGAAATTCTTAATTTATTTTATCATAATATCTCTTATTTTTTATCTTGATAAGTGTTCGCCACAAATCATACATTTTGATTGTGTTAATACCGAGTTCCCTAACTGTGATGCCACTCAGGCCCCCTATGTATGCACATAGGATTCCATAATCTCCCTTTGTGTTATCTGTCACATTTGTAGTTGAATACTTACTTATAATATTATTTTTTATGCCTCTACATAGAATCTTACTGAAAGAAAAATATATATTCATTAATTTTCTGATTAATTATGAATTATTATTTGTTACTATAACTACAGAACCTACCACCACAGTGCTAGGCAAATAATAGATCTTTATTCTTTCAGACTGTGTCTGAATGATTGAAGTAAAATAATATAATTCAAAGTGGAAAAGTCACATGATTCTTTTGTTAGGCAAGAGATGTAGACAGTCTGGACCTGTGATTTAGAAAATGAGCTTGGTGCCAGGCAAGCTTCTGTTCGAGCCCCACCTATTTTTCAATTTGATGACACAGAGCATGAGTCTATCAGTTGTGTTTTCTTTTTTGTAAAATGTTCACAATAATATAACATATAATATCATAGGATCAGTATGTGAATTAGATGAGAAAGTGAACTGTGCCAAGTTTTTTGAGCAGGTAAAATCCAGAGAAAATTCTGCACAAATTGTTAATAATCATAAGGCAAAAATAGTAAACCTAAGCTATGATTAAAGAATTGCAAATTCAAGCAAAATATGCCATTTTTTACCTATCAAATTGGCAAAGATTGAATTGTTTGATACCGCCAACTGCTAGTGAAGATGTGGTGAAATGTTTACACTTGTAAACCCTTGCTAGAAAAATGAATTAGTGCAAAAATTAGGAGAAATTTGTGATATCTTTTAATATTTAAAGACTTCTATTCAGTGACTCAGGAATCACAGTCTAGACATTTTTTCTATAAACAAATTCACACAGGTAGTACATGTGCCAGTATATTGCAATATTTAGTAAAACTGAACCCAATATCTTCACCATTTTTCTAATTTTTAAGAAAAATTCTCAAGGGTTAACTGTAAATGAAACATATCTGCTTTTATATGAATTGAAGGGAGAGGTCCTGGGAATCAGAAATGTTTTCTTAATTTCCTGTATATACATGCTACTTAATTCAAATAGACTATGAGCTTTATTATTAGAGATAATTTATTAATTGAATTTGTTATATCATAAAATTCATTCTTGTCAAAAGTATGAAGACAGGAAAACTGTGAAAGTTTTCTGCCTCAATTTAAAGTGGAAGCCTTTTTTGTCAGTTATTTTTCTTTATTTTGAAAATGAATTGCATAGTTAAAGAGTATACTTTAATAATCCTAGAAGGAAATGTGCAAATCAGTACATCTTCCTCTCTCTGCCAGATAAAAGTTTAAGGAAAACACAGATGAATCATACATTTCTGTATAATCTGTGCTTTTGTCCAAAGGTTGCCATGACTCATTTATGACTTTCCATAGCTTTAAAACTAGTGTTTTTAACCATAGAACATCTACTTCATGGTCCTATTATGATGACTCTCGAGTCAATAATGTACTCTTTAGTTTACAGATGACTGCTTCTGTAGAAATAAAACTAAGTACAGTTTGTCCCTTTAACTCCACAGAGCAAAGTCCTGTGCAAAGAGAAGGAGGGACTGTAATATTGAGTGCCCTTAAATGTATGGATTGGATTAGATGCCCCAGAAATCCTTAATTTTCATAACTCCCTAGAAAATCAGCCTACAGCTCAAAGGTCAAGGACTTGTAAGGAAGAGACAGGACTGGAATTTGAACCTAAGCCCATATATCATTCCAAATATTGCCTAAATTGTCATACTGCCATGTAGTCCTTAATTCAGTTATATATATATGTGTGTATAAATTTTTAGGTGATCCTTCAATTTTCAACATCAAGTCTGCAGTACACTATTGTACTTTAAATCAATTGACTTCGATTGGAAGACAGAAGAGAAATTGCTTTAACAATTCAAAATATGTTAGTTTGACTCCTTAAGAAATTTCACTTATGTTTCTTTTCAGAATTTGTTCAGGTGAGCTACATTTGTTGTTGTTGTTGTTGTTCCTATTTCCTCTTTCTCTGAGTAGAAAGCATAGTGATATTTAGAAAAAACATTAATGTTGCAGATCCTTAGAGGCAACCTAGCTTTTTCCACACCATTTATCTTCATAGCTCTTTGAAAGAAAAACAATGCTCATAAACATTAAAAATAACTGAAGATAAAATCCCTTCATTTTGTCTACCACATTGCTTGAATCACAACACTTATTTAAAAGCCATGCTATTGATACCTTAAAATTACTTAACCAGGAAGCTCTGAGTCAAGAAAACAAACCCTAGCATAAATAATAGCAAAACCACCTCCATAGGGGGAGAAAATTAAAATGTTTTTCTTTTCTTCTCTCTCCTTTTTTTTATGTTTTTGCCAGGAGATGTTGTTTTGTCAATTTGGTTTACAAATTTTCTTTTTATCTTTTGCTGTCTCTCATAAGTGGCTGTATTTGAGTTAGAGGAAATTGGGTGTGGTTATCATATCATTCAGACATTTAATAAACATTTAAAGTAGGCACTTACTGACTTTTTTTGCCTCAAACTGCATAGATCCTACAGATCATAGAAAGATAAAAGTAAAAAAGCTTAACATAAAAAATTGAAATTTGTTGCATTTCTATAATTTTAGCACACTTGGTTTGTAAATGCATGCTGTGAATATATACTACAAGATTTATTTAAACCTAGCTTGCTTTCTGTTACATTCATACTGAAAATTTCATTTGGCAGCTTTGTTTTGAGTGCCACTAAAAGTCCAAATTTATTTTATTTGACTATAATAATGGAAAAAATGAATGAATTTTTAGAGATCTTTTTAATTTTTTGACTTTTATTAGTACATATTTGCAGTACATAATGTTATATTCATTGTAGAGAATTGGTGCATGTAAATAATGCATTTCAATTCCTTTTTTCCCCTTCTGTCCACCCCCTTTTATTTTTCCAGCTTCAGATTCATTTATTTATCTCTATAAAAAGCTAATTATCATATATACAGATTAAAAACCAAACTAATAGGCAAAAAACTTATGAAACATGTTAGACAATTGTACTACATCAAGGTACACTCTTAGATATATTGTAAGTGCTGGATTGCAGTAATATTTTTTCTGTCTTTTTTCCTACTACCTGCCTTTTGTTTCATACTTTATATATATAATGGTGTCTTGGTTCATGAACTTAATTCTTTCCAAGATTCTGGAATTCAATTTCAACAAGAATTGTGGAATAAATTCTGTGACAAGAATCTTGGAGTGAATTAAGTTTGTGAACCAAGGTACCACTGTATACATTAAGTCTTTCATGGAAGAGAAACTATGCAATATTTAAGCTTGTGGTCTGAGTTACTTAACTTAACATTATGATCTCAAGGTAAGATCTTTTATATTATTAGATTAATTTATTATAATTAGATAGCTTTCCTTTGCTGGCCATATCAGGTCACATCTTTTCTAGTAATTGTTTATAGATGTAAATTTTACCAAGTAAAAAAGTTATGCAGAGGCAGGAGTCACTAAACTGCTTGAACACTCCTCACAGACATTTTGTTGAATTACTAAGTTCATAAATATAACAAACTCTCTAATGAAACTCAAGAGTATTTGACAAATCTCGGATGCTAAAAATAAGTCATTCTCAAGTAGAAATTACTACACTTAGAAAAATGTGAAGTATTCAGATACACCATGTGTATTAAAAAATCCACCTGAGCAAAGAAGTAAAAGTCTAGTAGAATCATGTCCACATTAAATCAAGTATGAAGTCCCTGGTGTTCGAATCTGTAATTTTTCTTAAACCAAATGACTTTTTTTTTTTGCAACACTGAGTATTCAACCCAGGGCCTTTGCACTAATCTACATCTCCCGCCCTTGTTTTATTTTGCTCGGATACCAGCCTTGTACCTTCTCATCTAGCTGAGCAAATGATTCTTATTTGACTGAAAAAGGAAAAGACAAACTCATGTTTACTAGTTTCTTTATTGTTTTCCTGGCTCAACCTCCTACTTCTTAAATTGAAGTGCTCCATAAGGATCTGTCTTTGCCTCTCATCGTTGCATATGCCCCCTTGGAAATCTCCATCATTCATGTTCCTGGATTCAGCTAGCATCTCTGATCATATCAACCCTGTTCAAGATCTTTGTTTTCTTTGGGTCTCACATTTCTAAATGTCCACTGGATTTGTATCAAACTGAATTCTTGCTCTGTGCTCTAAATTCTGGCACTAATTTTACTTTCAAATACCAATCATAGTAGTAATAACTAGCTACTATTTACTATACCATAAACATTTTGCATGAGTTGCCCTTTCAATTCTTACAACAGAATAGAAAAAGAACCCCATTATGATGCTTATTATACAGATATGGAAATAGAAATTTAAAGGTTGAGTAGCTGCTCAAAAGAAAGACCAGTAACAAATATGGAAGCTTGTATTTCAACACGAGTGGTTCTGACTCCAAAATCTGTGTTCCAACCACTAGGCTGTTTTCAATCACCTTCCTCCCCACCAGAGCTGAAACCTCAGAGATGTCTTTGATGTTATCATATCCTGTAACCAAAACAATTATTTATCTTGCTATTCTAAGGATAAACAAAAGATACAAAGCTTTGGACCCCATGAGGATACTTCTATGGTATATTTATATTATAATGTTCTTTATTTATACAAATTTCCATTGCACCTTGTAGAGTGCTGAGAATTAGGTTGAACATCAAACATGTTTGTTGAGTAAGTGAAAGTCATTTGAATTCTGTACCCAGATTTATAACCTGCATCCTTCATACATCACTGCAGTTTGCATACTTCAGAGCTTTCAACACCTTGACCTTGTTTGTTCTAAGGATCATAACTGTTGTACTTGTCCCATCCCTTTTCTTGGCTTTAATTGGTCCCAGCCTGTTTCTCTTTGAGCAAATTTTCAAACTGTGAAGTTCTGAAGTCTTACTCAAAACTTCAATAATACTTCACTGTCTGTGAAATAAAAATTTTATCCTAGCATTATGACCTCTGGAATAATATCAGGTCATTGCTCTAATGTCCAAGCTAGCTAGGGAAAATCACTATGGCTCCTACACTCACAACCCATTCTGGTCTTCACCAGCTCCTGATACTTATGAATCAGACCATTATGTTCTCACCATGATAAAACTTTTCTAAACCTTTCAGGCCCAGTTCTTTACAGGAATTGCTGGCTTATCCAGTCTGGGAGGAATTAATATGTACTATGCTTTGTGTACCTGTCCTGAACAATTATTACTCATTCTTAGCATTTTATATGTATATTTTCAAAGTGCAAAGTTGGGATATACCCAGGTGAAACTAGGCAGTAGCAGCTGTTGGCTTTCATATAGAGCCTAAATTTTATTCAGTAGTCTCAAGGACTGGGGAAAAAGTTGGACCAAAAATCTGTTTCCTAGGCCAGTGTGGTGCACAGACCTTAGAGTCATTGTAAGTTTTCACTGCTGAGAGGAGATCGAAGTGTGGCAGTGCAGTAGCATAAAAGAATGATGATACCAATATATATTGAATAAATTATAATATAACAGAGCATGTGGGTGAATGTTTGTCAAAATTTCAACTCTTCACAGAAGAAACTTGTAAAAAGAAAAGTGCAAGCTTTATTATTCACTCAAGAAACTGTATGTGCCCTTCTACAAGACAGGGACTCTGCTGCGTATTGTGTTACCATGTCTATGTTCATTTGTAAATATATCTTACCTAGCAGAAAATTTCTGCACATTCAAAAGACAAAAGAGTAATAAACTATGCAGTAGGTAAGCTGCCACTTAAGAGATTTATCAAAGCAATATATTTAACTCCCAATATTAAAAATGCAAACAAACCTTTAACTTCCAAGATCAATTACACTTGTAGAATGAACCTTGGTGAGAATAACATTCTTTTCTGTCAAGGACTCCTTATCATCAAGGAAGAATAAACACTCTAATTATTTTTTTTACTTTTTGTTTGTTTCCTAATTGGATCATTCATTATTCTCTAGAATTAAAATCAACATCAGATTTATAGTTGGAGAGTATTGAAATATTGATTTAGTTATAGAAATGTCAAACTTGGCAGGTAAGCCATCTTACTACCTGGGAATGCATTTGGTATAGCACACTTGTTTAAGAAGCCTGACGGAATAATGAACAAGAAATTTTCATGTATTCCAGGTACAGAAAGAACTTTTTAAAATTATATAGTCATTTTAGAATAGTCCTATTCCAAATTCCTAGAATTAAGGCAGCAAATCCAAACTGCAATATACAAATCCTAATTATTAAAAGGTCTGACATTCATTTTCTACTTCCATGGACCATGTTACAGTTAAAGTGAGGCACAGCAGTACTGAATTTGACAGGATGTCATGATGAGAACAGTTCATGGTCTTGCTGTAGTTAGATATGGGATCTACATGGCTCTGCAGTTCCTAGCCCTATAAACTTAACATGCCATCCCTCCATAGATTTTACTTTAATCATCTTTAAATAAAAAATAACAGATCTAGTTTGCTTATTTCACAGGGTAGTAGTGAGAATGATTGCTTTTTGAAACCACCATCCTCTATTTTTAAAACATTTTCCCTTGAGAAATCATTGTGTAAATCTCACACATACATGTTTCTCTACAGAAAAAATCATTTGCTATATTTCCAATGAGCTAATCAAGAAAATGTTAGAGAAAAAAGAGTGAAGAGGGTGGCAAGATAATTATAATTGTGTAAATGGAAAAAATGCTGAATACCTATAGGATGCTTAACTTAGGAGAGTATTCTGCTATACAGAAAATTATTTTCTAAAGTTTCACTTGAAACAAGATTTACCATTTGCAACCTTCTCTCTAAGTATGTATACTGTATACACTTAAATTGGCAGCCAAGTCTCCCTCATCTTTAGTGAATGAGAATCAGCTACTAGAAAAAAAAGTAAAGTTCTACCCACCATTTTCCCATAATATTTATGATGACATTGAGATGTATTGTCTTGTCCTCATCCGTTGATACATCAAGCAAAGAGAAGTAGCTTTACTGGAGGGATAACTATCTTTCCCATCCTTCCCCTGAACCTTGGGCTTCTCCATCATGTAGGCAGGGGCAAGAGCTAATCCATGATGCATTGGCTTTGATAAGGCTAAGTTTATTGTTATTGACAAAATTGAGAATGTAATCAATTATAGAGTAGCATATTACAAAAGCTGTTCTAAATTCAAGGGAGAAAATCATAGCAAATCAATTGTGGTTGTCATATTTATTTTTACTTTCTACCTATCCAATGAAGGAAGTTTATAAGAAATGTTTTATATCAGGATGGCATATCAACATTCTTTTTTGAGTGCTGGGAGCTAAGTTCCTTAGCAAGATCTCTGACATATACTTAGATTTGATGATTCAAAAAAGAAACGTTTAATCTCACCCTACTGATCAGCTATTGTGTTTTAGCTGTGAGTACAAAGAACATGCTTTCTGAAAAAGTATCTTTAGACTGCAGTGGCCAAGACTCTGAGCACTGGAAAAATTACCTGTGGGCCTCTGTTTCTGAGCACGATTTTCAAATTAAGAATGATGCCTTTGCATTTAATGAAATGACCTACATTGTTCATCGAGAGGACTCAAGACATCAGCTCTTCAGGCCCCTGGCAGTGCAGTGTGAGTACCAATTGCAGTCCTTCTAAACTCCAGCCAGTGTGTTCCTTACTGGGATCAAAAGCACAGAAATTCTCATCTTCAATCTGCTCTCTGCTATCCAGTTCAGAGAAATATTTTTTATAAAAACTAATATGGTAACTGAATTCCATTTCTCAATTTTATTCTGGAGTCTTTCCAAAAATTTGAATTTTGTATGTTATAGGGAATCATAAATCAACAGACCATACAATATTAAAAATACATGTGGTTTACTTTGAGGATAGGTGGTTAGCAGGGACTTTATACATGGAATTGTTGATACTATTTTGGAACTAGCAATCATATAAGGAAAATGAGTGTATAACACCATGACCACAATTGAGTTGTCTGAAAAAAAAGGGATAACAATGAGTAATTTCCTGATTTTTACACATAGTATTTACATAATTAATTTTTACAATTACTTACACAGAGAAAGAGTGTAAATGATAAGTTAGAACCTGCTACTGATAAATAAGAAAATCAATATGATTTCTTCATAAATTATCTTGCTTAGCTTGGTTTACATTTCCAAAAAGAGAAAAAAATGCAAAAAGAAGAAAAGAAAAAAATGTTCAAAGTTTTTGTTGCTATTTTCAAATTAAAATCTCCATTTTGGTTAAATCATGTTTTTACTCCTTTTTTTTTTTTTTTTTTTTTTTTTCAGAGATTGAGCTCTGGTCCTTGTGCTTGTGCAGCAGGCAGTGAAAACACTGAGCTAGATCCCTGGCCCAAAATCATGTTTTTAAACAATGAAAGTCCAGCAAGAAAACTATCCATCAGAATGTCTCACTAGTATATTATTTATAATTATCTACATGAATAGGAAACTTGAAGTATATTTCAGTAGTTGCTAAAATTCCAGATGCTACCCAATAACCCCACTTGGTAAAGCATTTTCATTAAAAGGAAGAAAATGGATATAATTATATATAAACTTTCATGGAGAAGTCATTCTTATCCTTCCAGAGCCCATTTTCTATAAAGAAACTGAGACTCAATTTTTTCAATTGTGAGGGAAATTAAAAATTGCATAGTGAATGGTTAAAGCACTTGGTTAAGATTTTACTTTACACTGAAAATTCTTATAGGCATGCTTCTTCACAATATAGGGGGTTTTTGGTAGGTTAGATATTCCTAAATCAGTATAATCCAAAATTTTTAGATGGTGTGGAAATGGAGAGGAACAAATGTGAATAGAAGAGGGAATATTTCCTGATCATTTATCGTAATTTAAACTGTATCTACAACCCATATATTCTCTGAAGGAATTTATCTTCTCCTGTACCATATTTCTCACTCAGTTGAAAAATTAAATGTTCTCTTGAAAGTTACCTGGTGCCTAAAGTTACCGAGAGCCCAAAAATGAGTATTCTATGCAGATTCTATCAATATAAAGTGTCTTGTATTTAAATTGGTGTAGAATTAGAAAGGAGCAGATTCACTGAATCCAAAATGCTGTGGAGTGAGAAGCAGGACAGTCCATTCAGTGGCAGACTTTAGCTTTTGTTTTTATATCACATTTGATAATGTATAAAGAACTTCATCTATACTATCTCACAGCCTGTATGATTTTCATAACAACTGTGAGACTATAAACCTCATGAAAAAATAGAGTATTAGTTATTTGGGACAAACAACAACAACAACAAAAACTTGTTCAGTGTCTGAAATTAATCCCAGACTGTCTGACAACAAATGTCAACCCCCCCACATACACATAATACCCTCCTTTAAAGGCTCCTAGATTTTACTTCTACCCAATTCTGCCTACCATAAAAGGATCAAATCTTCAATTTCAAAATATGAATGTCCACTATTGATGCTAAGCATTTGAAACCCTGAATCCAAGAGAATTGTCATGAAATGATGGCTCATTACTTTCAGCTTTTATGTAAGTATTTGTGCAATGCTGTTTAGAAAATTAAAAGGATATTTGGATTACATCTAGACTCTTCTATAGTTTTCATTTAAAAAACATTTAATATAGTTTACACTAGAAGGAACTAGGCTGTAAACAGAACATATCATGCAATTATTCAATCCTAGACATATGGCCTTTTTAGGCCTCATTATTTTTGGACTGTAAAATGAAGGTTGGAGTAAAAAACATCTGAGAAAATACTGAACTCTGGTATTCTTAAAACTTTTTACTATAAATAAATAGTATGATCTATACCATCACACTCATCAATTAAATGTCACTGAATTATTTCACACTATTTGCCTCCCCACCTATAATTTAATTTTCTCTACATGAGTAACTCAGCAATTAACATGGCACTTTGTAGAAATTATTTGACAAAAAAATGGATAAAATAAATAATGATCCAATAATAAGCCTTGCAATTAACTTAATCTTCCTTGTTATAAAACAGAAATTTTCCTTCTCATACAAAAAAGTCCTTTATTATCATATCTTTATAGTATCTCAGAGTGAATTTGTATTCAGAGGTAAATTTCCACTGCCCTGAAGTATAAATTTAAAAACAAAAGAAAGATACAAGTAGAACTGTGTAACTATAAAAGTAGAACTATATAACTATAAAACTATATATGTTTATATATAGTTTTAATGTAGTATATGTTTATATATAGTTTTAATGTAGTATATGTTTATATATAGTTTTAAATGTAGTTGTACTTAATATTCTTAATTTATAATTTGTAAAAACACTAAACATGAAAGCTACTTTCTCTTGAAATCATTTGCTTGAATAATGAACAATTTTGTTAAATATATTAGGCCCCTAAAATCGATGTCTTTACTTAGTTTCTATAGCTTAGTACATTAATATAAGGCCACTTAGCAGTATCTGGTATGTTATAGAAATGGTGGAAGATATGGGCTCAGAGGCTCCTTCCTAGATCAAGCTGATGTAAATCAAACATCATAGGTTTACATTCAACTCTAATCGTATAGTAAAAAATAGTTTATTTTCTGGCATACCTCCATTTTTCTCTCTTCTCTGTCATCAATCAAGTGAGTTTCAATTCTGTTTCCTGAATTCACTCAATTCTTACTACTAAACAATTGAAGGACATCAAGGTTTACCAAGTTGATTTATAAATATTTATTACTATATTTAACATATACATCTCAAGAAATTCCCTAGAAATTACTTTTGTTCAACATGTGTTCAAATCTTTAAAATAGTTTGTAGAATACTGAGAGTTACAACCTCAATTTCTGAAATTATCCATTTAAATCATCAGTAGATAAATCATTAGAGTTACAAAATAACTAAAAGTTTTAAAAGCTGCTAATTGTTCTAAGAAATTATCAAAGCTGTTTGATTTCCATCATAGTACCCAGGAGAGGAAAATAGAATCTTCAAAAGAAGTGAAACTATTTTTTAAATGAGTAGAGGACTTTAGACAGTATTTGATTGTTAACTAGAATGAAATTCTTAATGCTTCTGATAACATTAATAAATAAACATTTTAGGATTTTACAACATTTTTGTAAGAATGATATTTCTCTATGCTCCTTAAGGATAATTATTTTTTAGTTTAGTCTATGTATTATGCAGAAAAAAATCCTTTGTGTTTGTAAGCTAGCTTATGCTTTATAAATTTCATTTGATCCTTCTCAGATAACTGCCCTTCCCACAACATGAGTTTTCTTCATTAAAACCCACAGCAGAGAGATTTATTTAAGAAAGATAACAGGAGATTCCCAAGATCACTAGAATGACATCGTGGAAAGTGTCAACTGCTGTCCCCTGGTATTTCCAGACTATGGAGTCAAACATTTCCTGGTTTAATTCTACCCACAGATCTCCCATAGAAATTCAGAGGAACTAGTGAACTCTAGGAGTGCATCAAAAGGAGACTGGATCCCCAGAGAGTGGTTTACTTTAGTAATGTTGACTTTTACATCTTCCTCTTCAAAACGTTTGGCATCTTTGCCAAAATTAATTCACTTCATTTTTGTTATGAGAACACATTTCAAAAACAGATTCTTCTTTAGTCAGTCACAGAAAAGAATGGAAAAAGAGCTATGGTAAAGAGGAAACATTTCAAAACAAATACATATTAAGGCATCCTTAGGGCTGTGAGTAGCAACAACTTCAACTGCATGAATGCATTGAGCCCAAATCTATAAAATTTAGTATTATAAATGTTCTTTCTTCAGCAAACCAGCCGTTCATGAGTTACAGATTAATACATAACTAAAGATAAGAAAGAGACAATTAGATTCTCCAAAGATATTTCCTACATTTAAATTAAATTGTCTTGGGCTAGACAAAAATCTTAAATATTTAGCTATAAGAATTTCATATAAGGTATGAAAGAATAAACTAGGTTTATGGGCTATTTACTTTCAGAATGACCACACAATTCCTACTAAGTTCTCAAAAAGGGGTATTTTACTTGAGAATTATCTCACTTTACTATCTGCATGACACTGTTATATCTACTAAACAAAAAGACCCCAGGATGGGTGGGAATATCTTCTCAATTTTAAAGGAATATTTCTTAGGGTTCTAACACAATATTTAACTCTACAAAGTTCTATTTTTGAAAAGGTCACTTAAATACTTTAAACTTTAAAATGTTTGAACATATCATGTAAGAAGTATATTTTGCAAATGATGGCTGAATTCCTTGTGATTAAAACAAGGAAGAGACAGAGGATAGGGGCAAATCTTTACAAGATCGACTGTTATTAAAGAGGCAAATGACTATTCCACAGGTCTTTATAACCAGTTAGTAATTAAAACATCTGTAGTAAGAAACAGTACACTGAAGGTTTCAAAGTAATTTTCATTATTTCTCCATATTCTTGGTCACTTATAAACTTCTGAAAATCTTGCATATGTTTCAAATCTACTAAAAATTAAGCTCTTGAAAAACATTTGGAGATAACTAAATTTGGCTATTTTGGTTACACAAAGGAGAGGAATGTACAGGCAGGTTTTTTTGTGTTTCTTGCCTCATTTATTTCACAGCACTAGATGAATAACAATGATTGAAAATTTTAAAGTACTACTTATTATCTTAAAAATAATATTTACTTCTTTATATTTACCTAAAAAAATTAGATCTGAGGGAGAAGAGAGTCTGAAACAATAATGTTTGGGAAAAAATGGAGCATAAGAGTGTAAATAGGCAAAAACTTTGTGTTCAGATCCATACCTGTGTGTAACATGAAAACAAAAGGGCCACTTTTTAACACAGTGTCAAGTTTCTAAATGTTTTGTATCTATTCTTGGTAGTTCATGTATACTTTTGATGGAGAAAGAAATGAGATTGCTCTAATTACTTGATCCTGAGAGTCAACTAGCCAATGACCAACTTTAAGGGTAAAAGCCAACACTCTAGGGCAAAGCTCCCAAAAGTCCTGCCTTAATGAGAAGAGATTGAGCCAGTGACAATTTCAAAGTTCAACCACCATGCATTAGAATATTTACAGTGGGAGACTAAGGGATGCATAACAAGAAAGAAAACTGGGAAGGGAAACACTTAAACGACATAGCACTGAACAGACTCTAATAACCTACTTCACACAAGCTCACCTTGAGTTCACATTTTAGGAGACCAGTGTATTTTCTGGTGAAGACACCACTGTCAAAATCTGCAAAAAGCATATTCTAGAAAACATATTGCACATTTAAACTGATTTTCTTTCAAAAACAGGTTGAAAATGATCTCTTGGAGTTACTAATTTATTCGATCATATTGAAATTCTAGATGAAATGATGATTGAGGCCAAGAAAGGAAAAGTGGGAAGCAGTGTAGGAACCAAGGCTAAGGATTGCATGAGTTTACTGGCAGAGCCTAGATGGATGCCTGCTAAAATATGTCAAATATCAGCAATGAAAAACCTAAACATTAGTGAACTTGTGAATTTTACCCAGAAGATGCCTAATTGAAATATGTATGTTACTGAGTTTGAAATGTATTACAATATGTATGTTAATGAGTTTGGGGGCAATTGTCTGGCATGTGAGCATCAGTGACATTTAAAATCATAGTCATAACATGACCTCTGTTGTTTTTCCATTTGCCCATTAGGTAGGATTTTGTAAAATAGCTTCTTTCAAGGACAATAAAATCTTCTCCATACATGATAAAAATTACTTCATTAAATATTTAGAAAAATTTTCTATGCATTACCAATTCCCCAAATATGCAAATATAATGTAAAATCCTTATTACCAAACTTCTGATGAGTTGTAATGAAGTGGTTCACAGCCTACAGTTTCCCAAACTCATATAAATTCCTCCAATTTTAAAGTTGCATTTTTAGTAGGCAACTTACCATTCACTAGAAAATCATGCAATACAAGACTTCTATCCTTTGACAAGATTATAGAGCCCACCTGAAATTGCAATATTTAGAAGTGGACAAACTAACTCTGAAAAAATCTGGTAGCTTTTAATGTTCTCCTATCTGAAGATGACAAAAATTTGAAAATATGTAGCAAATGGTTGGAACAACAATGTAGGGCAACTAACTTCCTTTAGTTATGAATTTTCTTTATTATTGAGGATTATTAAAATATTTCTTGTATCACCTCCAAATCCTTGAAGAATAAAACATGTTATGTTGCCTGACAATAATTTAAAGAGCTACCAGATGTTCCTGTGGGATGACTGATACTTTTAAATAAATTTTCTCTACATTGTTTGAATTCATAATAGATGTTTTTTCATAAATTGATTAATTTTATTTTAATCTGGGAGGTAGAATTGAAAATGGGAACCAATTGCCAGAATATACTTGTCTCATAAAAAGGGTTGTGTTTAGAAAAATTAACTTATAATTGTTAAAAGGATATTAAATAATAGAAACTATGTTTGATGTCTAAAGGAAAATTTCTTCCTAAATATTGAGATAGATAGTTAAGAAAACTTCTAAAATTTCTCAAATAGAATTTCAAGAAACATGAATAAGAATACTGTTTTACCAAGTGTTGAAACAGGAAAGGGAAGAATAAAACAGAACATGAATGAAAGATCTAGAATTTTGCCTGAAACTTTCTGATCTGCCAATATTGAAATATATCAGAAAAAAATCCATCTTCAGTATTAGTTTCTCTGTTTTTTCTCTTCTTCAAACTAAATCATACCTAAGGAAAACATTTGCTTGCTTGACCTTTTTGATTTCTTACAAACTAGGAAAACAATAATAGAATACACAATAATAGAATAGAATAGAATGTAATTGAATAGAATAGAATAAGTGACCTAGATTCTTTTAATATATCACTGAATTAAATTTAAACTTAGTTCATCTGGAGATATTTCACACATATTATCAAATTATACAATATTGAAATTCATAAATCTACTGTAAGCTACTGAGAGTTCTTTGCTTATGGCCCAGGATTTCTCATTCAATTGACACTCAGAGTATTTTAATCCTATTTATCCTCTAGTTATTTTCATGGTATACTTTGCATCATAACTATATGTGGACTTGCCATCTCTGTCTTTCTACAATCTATTATGCTACCTGTGAATTAAAATTGCGTTATCATCATGTAAGCTCTTAAATTAATTACACTGAATATGTTCTTTAAAAGCAATTTTTATTTTAATGGAATAAACAGAATCAGATTTATTCAGACCTTGCTAAACTTAAACTGTCCAAACCTTCAAAGATTAATATAACTGTTGGAGTTTAAAGAAATGTTTCTGTGTTTGATTCCTGTGTACAATAATTTAAACACTAGAATGCTAAAACTTTGTATAGATTTTGTTTTAGGAAAATGTAATCACAAAATTCTGATTTTTTTAAGCTAAAAATGCTCAAACTAATTATTAAGAAAGTAACTATGTGTGTATCTAAAATAAATTGAAGATTTTCCCTTTAGCTCTGCAATTTAGATCCAAAATGCTTTTATACATCACTATAAACTTTAGAGGCTGGTAGTTATCAATAGGAATGTATTAATTTTCTACATGTTGCCTGATACTACCTTGTGAAAAAATAAAGACTCGGATGGGTTGGCTTAAAGGGAAAAATCTAACCAGAGCAATACAGAGTAGATCCACTGCAATATCAAAACAACACTGATTTCAGAGCAGAAAATAAAAGCTACTGAGAGACAACATCTGTGTAACATTTAAAGCAAAAGATACAAAGCTAAGAACCAGGCAGATGCACTTGGTTGTACTGCTACATGGCAGGAAATGGAAGCATGGCCGGGATTGTTATACAGTAATAGTGTGTGTTTCACCTGTCACTTTGAAGGCTGAGTGGTAAAATAACACACACAACTTTTTTTTAACCTCCTTTTCAGGGCATAAAAGACACCAAAAAAAAAAAAAATCAAGCTGAAAGTACATGATCATTTGTACATTACTGTATGACAAAGGATAAAATAAATAAAATTTCTGATTTTGACTAAACAATGCATTCTGACCCCAGTGTGGCCTGTGAATTGTACATTCACAAGGAATGCCAATATAATTCAGTAATTCATGAAATAGGAATTCTTACTGAAAGGGAACTGCACAGTTTGTTTGTTTGTTTTTCACAATTGTTTATTCAGGATCTATGTTCTTAATAGTTCTTTCCAAAATTCATAGCATCCTTCAAAATAAATTATGCAACAAAATGCTTATAAAGAGAGGTTTTATTGCTACTTACATGAGAAAAATAATTTGCTGGTATTACTTGGAGAAGTAGAATAACAGAGATGGAAGAACTCTCCAAGAAGAGAGTAGATTTGGAACTCATCATTTTTTTCTTACTGACCAGTGGTTAAGATTCTGTTTCTCTCAGCCATTCCTCCAGTGACATTCAACATATGGGAAGCAGTATGAAGGAACACAGGCCATATCAAAAAGTCTCACAGCATGAATTGTTTTCATGATAGGAAAGCTATTGGTAGTTCCACAAAGTGGGTGGAATTATCAAATAATCCAATGTCCTCAAATTTCATCAAGGTGGAGTTTTCTCAAAATCCAATGGATTTCATCTCTTTGTTTTCTTTATATCTTTCCTCACACCAAGGTGAGCTTTTGTTTTGGAATATTACATAGGTTTCTGGAGAGCTGAGATTGTGGTAATTCTGATAATTTTCTGTTCTTTTGAATCATTATTCCTTACTAAGATGATCTGAATGTAATTTCTAAATATTTAAGTCTGTTTCTCAATTCTGGAAATTGGGCATTGGAAATCACATATATAGACACCCAATTTTTAAAACTTTTTTCCTATCAAGTATTAGTGATAACTGTAAATACATTGAAGCTATTCAGAGATCTTGAGTTCTTCTCAATGCTAAAAGAGAATGAATTTTTACTAGAGAAATGATCTTCTGTCAAACATTCATCAAACCTTTCCTTCTCTTTGCCCTGCATTTGCATCTGTTAGGAATAATCTAACATTTTGACAAGAATTTGGGAATGTTACTCTAAAAAACATAGTATGTTTTCTTTGTATAAGAACTTATAAAAGATTAAGACTTGGAACTTAATACTTTGTTCCTCATTTGGAGGAGAGTAAATAACAATGAGATTTAATTGTCAGAAACTAGAAAAACTTACAGGACCTGGTATTTTAATGGGTTTGATGTTTAGTGGGTTTGATGGGTCTGATGTAGTTATTGAAGATGATTGTCAAGAACTTCTTCTGAGACCACCTCCTCCACCTTACAAAAGGATATTGTTAGACACAATATGCATTTTCAAAAATAAAGGGATTAACTTGATGGAAATGTGGCCAAGCAATGGATCATTCTTTTTATTTTTTTACTAGTGTGTCAAGACTGCTTCTGAAACTTTAAGCAACTGGATGTAGCGTAATCCCATATACAGCAAAATTTGTATATAGCAATGAATCTAAAAGTCTCACCGCAATAATTTCAAGGCTAATTGCATGTGGAACTTGCAGGTGGTCTCAGCTCATGTGGGGCTTCAATATTTCATAAAAATAATTGTTGAATATAGACTTACTTAGTCATATGCATGGGAATATTCAGTGTCACAAACCTGATACAAATGGAGAAAATGAGAGGAAGGATAGGGCTGATCTAGACAGGAAGAGAGTTTGAGTGAGCCAAAGTTACAAGATCTACATGGAGTGAATAGTATATGTCTGTGTGTGACTTCTCACGTTTATCAATTATACAGGGTAAGAAGTAGTTTATATTAAGAGCTTACACCTACATAGCTTTTAATAAATGTCGGACAACGTTCTACCTGATTTGCAAATATTAGTTGTGGTAATCCTCACAAAACGAAGGAAATGCTAATGTTAGTTCAATTTCCCAAAGAGAGAAACTGAAATAGAGTTTAAGTGATTTCCTTTTAACTAACTATAAAATAGACTGAGTTCATAGGTTCCCGGGCTTTTGCACACTAGCAAGAGGCAGAAGCAAGATTCTAATTCAGAAAGTCCTGTTCCCAAGCTTTTTCTGAGTCACTGCAGTTTGCCATCTCTCAAATGGACACAATTGGCAGCTACCTGCAAACCCATTAAATTTTTCATTCTATATCAATCTTATTCTAATTATTCCTTTTCAATGAAACACAGAAAAGTTCCAGTTTTTTTTCCCATATTTTCATATCTCTGAGCTGCCTGTTGTAAAACTAGTCGATGGGGCCAGGGATTTAGCTCAGTGGTTTTGCTGCCTGCTGCGCAAGCACAAGGGCCCGAGTTCGATCCCCAGTACCAAAAACACCAGTCAACAGTCACAATCATTCAAATGGCTAATTATTTTGAATGTAAACAGATGTTTTTAATAAACTGCTTTACACTAAGAGTAATCTTTGTCCACTGAGAAAATTTTAGAAAATGTGAAGATATAGAGTGGAAATGAGAAATAATATTGTACTTCTTTCCCCTATACAACTATGAAGATTTGGTGGATATTTTCCTCTAACTCTTTCCTGTATCACTAATTAATTTATGATTATAATCTATACATAATAGTTTTTGGTTTTCTCGTTTAGCATAAAATAATTTACGAAAGCTTTTAAGCCCCAAAATTTTCTCTAATATTTGACTGTATATTGAATTGTCACATTGATTGATTCATTCATTCATTCAGTAACAACTTAGTGCTTACTATTTGCTATTTTTCTACAGGAGGAGAAGCAGAAGAGAACAAGACACGGTTCTTATCCTTGTGTACTTAAACTTTCCAATGAGCTCTATTGACATAAAAATTTCACTAAATGCTATCTATGTAATAATAGTCCTCTTAGTTTTTATTATATTAGCAGGGTTTGAGTAAGAATACTAAGGGTTTTTAAACTTTTTTTTCACCAGTAAGTGGTTTTTCAATTTTAAATAAACTATAGCATTGACAACAAATTTAAGAAATATTCTAAAGTTTCTGCTGATAGCCCAAATTTTGGAGAATGGAAGTATTTATGTTGCAAACTAGCTGAGATTTTAAGAAAGAGCATTTTAAGCCATATGTATACATAATTTAATCAACTTGCACTTTACACTTTTAATTTTCAACGTTACTAAAACATTTTCTTTCTTAAGATTGGTCCCTTTATGATACAACAGTTAAGCCTTGATTAAACTGTAAGTAGTTTGACTAAACATATTGAATATTTTTGTTAAAATGAACTAGGTTGAATTGAATGGAATGATATAATTGAAGCCAAATTATAAGAAAGAATTTTTTGAATGCCAAAATGGAAAAAAAGAATCTTAGACTTTAGTTCATTTAATGAAGAGCCATGTATCAGTTTCTCATTCTTTCAAAGATCAATAAATGTAAATAACTTATTAAATCAGTCAATTATATATACCTTCAGCCAACAAAGAAAAACATTTATTACTGTAATAATTCTTTTTTATCTGTAATAATTTGCCTCTAAAAAAAGAAAAGTGCATACAATTTGTTTTACAGAAATACTTAAAGAAATTAATTAAATGAGAAAGTTTATGCAAGAAATTGTCATCCCAGTGGGAAAATTTACTACAGTATTAGTAAAATATCAATCACTGAGTTACATCAACATCTCTTTGCTCAAAGGATCTGTATGGGTTACATGTAATGAGCAAAAATTTATAAAGCAAGTTTCTTGAACTAAGTGTAGATTTCATTTTTATTTTAACCAATATGGTTGTTTTTATCCCCAAATATATAGAGACAGATTAAATAGAATTCTCAATGTGTTTAGAAATATTATATTAGAAACTGTCTAATCTATTATGTTCTTTATCAGATTTTTTAGTAGTCTAGCTCCGACAAATGAGTTCAACATTACACACACACACACACACACACACACACATTTCTGTAAGGATGAGCATTTGAAATCAGCACCAACATATTTTAAT
>NW_004624775.1:4018586-4032899 GCF_000247695.1 Heterocephalus glaber | reverse complement strand
ATAGAGTTACAATATCTTAATTAGAGTTATTTAAATTTACATTCAGAACCTAGTATTAATATCACAAGACAAACTTTCTTTGTCTGTAGTATATCTTCAGACAAATAAATTAGAAAATAAAGTCTGCTTTCCAAATAAATAATATATATGTGGTTCCAGTCAACTTTTACATGACTTACTGTTTTGCAGCCTTGCTTTATTTGTTCAAAGCAGCCATTAAGGATCCTCATTGTGTACCAATTCATCATCATCTTCCATCAACACAATTATTTCCTTACTCCATTTGCTCTGCTTCCAGCCTTTGTATTCTGTTCAGGTGGGAACACGTTGTCTGCATGCTACTGGGCCAGAAGCAGCATTATTCCTTGGAAGTGTATTAGAAACAGAATCTCCAGGGCACCACAGACCTTCTGGGTCAGAGCACACATTCCAACATGATCTCTAGGTGATTGCTCTGCATGTTAAAGTTTGAGATGCACAGTTTCACTGTCACCATCCTACCACCAGTACCTTGTCCAGAGGAGCTGTGTTAGAGTGAACGCACCCTACATGTGTATAAGCAGACACTTCGTTACCATTTCCTATTCCAAAAGAACCATGTCATGGATAAAACCAAGGGTCATACTTCAAAAGGTATAGACACAGGTAAGTCTGTGTGGGACTTTAGGTTGAATTGGAGCTCAATTCTTCACAAAGCACATACTGCCAATTCCGTGCCTGCAAGGTGGGTGGTATGATTATAAGCTAATGAGATGAATGTTTATACATACGCTGTGACTGTCAGTTACCTCTGAGTTATGCCATAGAAGCTGGTGACCACTGCCATTCAGGCTTGTTCAGCTTGTTTGCCTGTCAGGTTTGCCTGGATAGCATTTTATTCTTGTGGCAGCACTGGAAAAGTTTCCACTTACTAATGGTTATGTGAAATATCTTGTATCTGGTCAAACATTGGGGACATTTTTGGAAAACCATAAATCAAGTGGAATTACCTAGAGGTACATCTGAGCTTCCCTCTTTATTCTTTCTCATCTTTGATCTCCCAGTGGATTCTCTTCTCTACCCACTCTACCCACTTCTTCAAGACCTTGATGAATTGTGACCCTGGGTTTTATTCATGACATGCTGTTTTCAGTATAGGAAATGGTAATGAAGTGTCAGCTTACAGACATCTAGGGTACATTCACTCTAACACGGCTCCCCTGGACAAGATACTGGTGGTAGGATGGTGACAATGTAACTGTGTCTCTAAACTTTGTTATTAGAAACCAAGATATCAAAGCTAGCTAGCCCCTATAGCATATAAGTACTTTTTATCTCTTGAGCATCTTACATTCCCCAGTGTTCTCATCCTTATTTTACAAATAAGGAATTTTAAACTTGGACAGAAGGGACTGAGCAAAGTGGCTTCAGGGAAACTTGACCTTATGTCTTTGGCCCTAAATGTTTTGCTTCTCCTTATTTAATCTGATGCTTCTTGGAAAAAGCTACTGGTTTTTCATGGGTCTTTACTTCCCTATGTGAATTTAAATTACCACTGCCTTCTCTGAGCAATTTTGTTTCTTTATCCTTAGTTTTAATAGTAGATTTAAAGGTTTGGTGAAAAACAAACGGCATGCATTAGAGACCAAGTGGAGTGGGAGCCCAGTTCAAAAGGCCCTGCTCATCCTTACCTGCACCCTCTTCAAGTGTGTCTGTGGCAGCTCTGATGAGGGAGACCTAAGCCACTGGGTGGGAAGAAAAGGCCCTGAACAAGGGGGGAAGAATAAGAGCAGGAGCTGTGTGCATGTGTTCATGTGTGCACTTGTGAAATTCAATGTTCCATGTTTTAAACTGGTGAAAGTGACTTCTTTGACCAACTGTCTCTTTTAGAATGGAGAAATGGCAATGACTGGCAAACTTGTCATGTAGTAAAAGCTGCTTCCTAATAAAATTTTGAAATGCAGCAGTGCTGTATATAACCTCTTATAATACTCTCCTCTGTAGGACATGTCAATGTAAAAATTAGTAGAAATCATAGGTTTGACTTAGCAATACCCAGAGCATGGCACTGAACTACAAAAATATTTCTCATTCTCTTGTATGTTACATTTTCTATGCATTCTCAGCAGCTGTATAAACACAATTAGGAGCTAGAGGGATTTTATAGAAAGTGATCACATATCATTACATCATACCATGATATAGTTGTTAAGAACTCATGAGGAAAAGTTTTATAAGCTCTCCATAGGAATAAATATGTTACTATTATTGAACAAGTGCTAGCCTGTCCAAATTTTAGAAAATGACTGTGACCATCAACTATAGTACGGACTTCATGAAACATATTTGCTTGAACTAACTTCCTCTCTGGGAAAATGCAATTTTGCTATTCTATTTGTTTTTCCAACAATTTATTGCTGTTTCACTTTATATTCTTAAAGATATAGAAAGCAAGTTTAGAAGAATTAAATCACTAGATAAATATTGTAGACAGATGCTAAATAGATTAAAAAATAAAGAGAAAATATACATGATTTCATATGGAAGTATGGGTTAGATTCAACCAAATTACTTAAGGGAAGTAATCATATTAAAAAGATATTTCTATGAGATACACATTCATGTTTTCATAAATCTTCATAAGCAAAAGTAATCTGTATGTAATGCTTTCAATTACTTTATTAGTTTGGTAGCTTGTTCAGTGGAAATAAATATGTCTGTGTAGGTTGGAACATTCCATTCTAAATGACAGATGATATTACTGTACCAATTAGCTACAGTTTAGTTGCTGCTTCAAATTAGTTCATAGAATTGTTACTAACTTTTGCACACACTGATTTTTCAGCAAAGTGAAATAGCTAGAATGCTTTAACTTCAGATTTACCTCTGATATGATGTAATATATAGGCTTTTATTCTTCACATGAGTCTTTGCATGTGCTTTTACAAATTATTTGGCATAAAATTACATATTTTTACCACAAATATGTGGGAAATAAGGTATAATATTAAAGATTATATAGAATTTACATGTCTATCATTTAAAACATTATTACATGTTAAATACAACCTAAATATTCAGAGAGTCTACTCTCATATAAGAGTAAAATTAAATAAAATATAGACAAGTTCATGTCAAAAAGCAAGCATGTGGCTTAGCTGGAAAAGAGTTGAAATGGCAAACACTTTGTGAAGCAAAACATGTTTGTGGGAACGGAGCAGGAGGTACTGTAATTTGGGTACCAGTTGATTTTTGAGTTTTTCACTTTCTGGTTTGCTGGAGGCCTTTCTCCTCCTCACTTTCCATGGCCCCAGTGTCTCTTTGTTTTGCAGTTATCCTTTCTGTGAGTTTCTTTGAAATGCTTAGGTGTTTTTAAATGTCATGCATTGAAGCACACTCAACATAAAAATTAAAATGATTTAACTTGGGATCCTTAAAGAAGAAGAAAGGCTCTAAGGATAGGAGAGGTATAGGGGGGAGAGAGGAGGCAGGGAGACCACATCATCAAATGTATGCATACTGTAGTTCTTACAGTGGTCTCTACTTGTCATCCAATCCTTGGAGAGTTATTCCATTAACAAAAGTACTGCTTAGATGTCTTCTGAAGGGAGTTGTACTCAATCTCTCTCAAAAACCCCATTTGAAAATTAATTTAAAATCTGAGTCTGTACTTTACTCCCAAAAGAGAAAAGTAATAATTAAAATTTGAAACAACACTTTGTTTTTGGGCCCATGTTCCAGTGGTTACTTAGGTTGGAATTCAAAAATAAAAGAAACTTCCAGCCTCCCTGATACACATACTCACACACATGCACATTCTCCTTTTGGGAGAAAAGGAGTATTCCCAGCAGAGTCTAGTGAAATAATAATTGGAATAATCTAGAGCTACTGTACAATTCTCATAGTAGGAAATTATATCTACATTTTTTTCTGTGCAACTATAGAATTCAGATATTCTTTCTTAAGGCTCTTAAATGCATGTGGGAATTTTTTTAATTTAAGTACTCATTTACTCCATAAATTAAACAAAGAAAACTGGAGTGCTGGCAATTGAACACAAGGCCTTGTGCATCCTAGACAAGTGCTCTACTACTGAGCTACATCTCTACCCCTAATCATTAATTTTTAAACAATTCAGGGACGTCTAGTCAGGCTAAGAATTTTACAATGAATTCTTTTTTATTTTTAATAGATTTTGAAGCAAATTACAAAGGACCCTTGACTATGAACCCAATTCATTCACAAGGGCTGGTTGTAACTTAAGTTGGTCAACTGAAGGCTCAGGCTCCACTACACAACTTTCAAAGTCTCTCTCCTGTGAGCGTGTCCTTAGAGAGACATTGGCCCAGAATTTCTCAATTAATCCCACACAGGAAAAGATGTTGTAGTGTTCCTCGAAGAACTCTTTAAATGTTAAATCTGTATCTGAGACCATCTGGAAGCACAAGTGGCTGGCATTCAGGTTGTAACTCAAGACTGGTCATAAGTTAAAATAATTCTGGTTGTAACTGAAGATGTTCATATGTCAGTCCAGTCATAACTTGAGGGTCCACTATTTATTATTCATAAAATAATTAATGCAATATTTTTAAGATAGAAAACACAGAGAATGCTCTTTACATTACAATGTAATAAATAGAGTACACATGACCTTCCCAATGGGGAACACAAACAATATATTTAGTATCTTTCAAGATTAATTCCTTAGTGTGTAGAATGGCAATTATAAATCTTTTGATTTTATGATCTGGATCAAATGAAAAAAATATCTAATACATACCATAGGCACTAAATTTATTTTTGTTAATTACCATCTGGCCACTCCTTTGAACATCTAACATATCATATAGCTGCCAATTGACTGCCTTGTGTCAAACAGTTGACTTAGAATGGAGTTATATCTAAAAATATATAAATGGTTTAGGACAAAGCAACCTTTTTCAGCAAAATCTCAGTAAAAGAGATTTTCTTTTTTATTTTCATTAAGTTTATTGGTACATTTTAGGTGTACAAAACAGTTGCATTCATCATTGGGATCTTGTACCTTTACATGATGTATCTTGGTTCTTATTTTTTCCCCATTCCCCTGCCCTTCCTTCACCCCCTCCAACCTTCCCTATTTACAAAGACTTTGTTTCCATTTTTTTCCTTTTCTCATATTTTTTCTTTTCCCTTCTTTCCTTTCCCCGACTCCTCCTAATTCCCCTACTCCTTTAGACCTTTTCTTCCTATTACACAATATCAATTATACATTTTGATCTTTGTTTACACTTTCAGTTTTTCACACCAGAGAAACTATTCAGTATTTACACATGTGTGTCCTATTTATTTCACTTAAGAGTATGGCCTCAATGTGCATCCATTTAGCTATAAATGTCTCTAATTTCTCATTTTTTATGGCTGAGTAGTACTCCATTTTATTCACTAAACACATCTTCTTTATCCAGTCTCCAGTTGATGGACAATTGGGCTATTTCCAAGTTTAAGCTATTACAAACTGTGCCAATATAAACATGAGTGAGCATATATCACTGTGGTATGATTCTTTTAATTCTTTTGGGAAGATACCCAGCAGAGGAATAGCTGGGTCAAATGGGACTCCTAATCCTAGTTGTTTGAGGTATCTCCATACTGATTTCCACAGTGATTACACCAGTCTGCACTCCCACCAACAATGAAGAAGGATTCCTTTCTCCCCACAACCCCACCAGCATTTGTTATTGGTTGATTTTCAGCCCTTATTTCTGGGGTGAGGTAGAATCTCAGTATTGTTTTCATCTGGATCTCTAGAATGACCAGTGATGTTGAACATTTTTTCATATGTGTATTTACTACTTTTACTTCTTTGTCTGAGAAATGTCTGTTTATTTCAGATGCCCATTTTTGAATTGAGTCTTTATGTTTTGGGGGTCTGATTTTTTTGAGGCCTTTATATATTCTAGATAGTAGATCTTTCTCTGAGGAACAACTGGTAAAAATATTTTCCCACATTGTAGGTTGTCTCTTAGCTCTGTTGGTGGTTTCTCTTGCAGTGCCGAACCTTTTTAATAAGATGAGATCCCAGTTCTTTATTCTTTGTGCTAGTTTCCATGCTACTGAGGATTTGGTCATAAAGTCTTTTCCTTGCGAATGTCTTCGAGAGTTCTACCTAACTTATCTTCACACAAGTTTAGTGTTTCTGTGTTTAGATCTTTAATCCACTTGGATTTTAGTTTAGTGCATGGTGAATGATAGGGGTCTAGTTTTAATCGTTGGCAAGTTGAAAGCCAGTTTTTCCAATACAATTTGTTAAAGAGGCTATCTTTCCTCCAGTGAGGATGGTTGGCCCCTTTGTCAAAGATGAGGTAGCTGAGTATGTCTGGAGTTGATTCTGTATCTTCTAATCTATTCCATTGAACATTGGGTCTGTTTCTTTGTCAGTACCATGCTGTTTTTATCACAGTGGCTTTGTAGTATAGTTTCAAGTTTGGGATTGTGATACCTCCTGCCATGTATCTGTTGCCTAGAATTGCTTTTGCTATTCTCAGTCTCTTCTTGTTCCAAATGAATTTTTGGATTTTTTTCTCTAGTTCTATGAAATATACTGTTGAGATTGCATTGAATCTTTATAGCAGTTTTGGAAGTATGGCCATTTCCACTATGTTGGTTCTTCCTACCTAGGAACAGGGGATGTCTTTCCATTTTCTTATATCCTCTTCAATCTCCTTTTTTGGAGTGCTGTAATTCTCAATGTAGAGGTCTTTTTCTTCCTTCATTAGATTGATTCCTAGATATTTCATTTTTTGGGATGCTATTGTGAAAGGAATTGTTTCCCTAATTTCTTTCTCAGTGAGTCTGCTATTTGTGTACAAGAAGGCTTTTGATTTTTGAGTGTTGACCTTGTATCCAGCTATTCTATTGAATCTGTCAATTGAGTCTAGAAGTCTTTTGGCGGAGTTTTTTGGGTCTTCTATGTAGAGTATCATATAGTCAGCAAATAATGATAGTTTAACTTCTTCCTTTCCTATCTTTATTCCTTTTATTTCTTTTTCTTATCTAATTTCTGTGGCTAATGTTTCCCGAACTATGTTGAACAGGAGTGGTGATAGTGGACATTCTTGTCTTGTTCATGATTTTAGAGTGAAAGTTTTCAGTTGTTGACCATTTAGTATGATGTTGGCTTTTGGTTTTTCATAGATAGCCTTTATCAAGTTGAGATAAATACCATCTATTCCAATTTTCTGCAGGGAGTAAAAAGAGATTTTTTACCCCAATGAAAAATACTTCAGAATTTAGGATGGCAAAAATTCCGATTAATGTCTACATCAAATAGTTTATTAGCCCCACACACCCTTCTATTTCACAAATCTACAAGTTTCAAGTGTTATGAGAACATTGGGCAATAAATTGAGATAAAATGTCTCAGAGTGATCTAAGGAGTACCAACATCTAGGTGTTAACTGAGTGAAAATGTATTAGTTACCTCATGTATACTTCAAAACAGAAGAAGGACAAGCTTTGTGGCTTACTAGTATTATTACAGAAGTAAAGGAAACTTTTAAAAAATTTTTAATATAAAAAAGCAAGTAGATTCTTGAGCAAAGTATAAAACAACTTTGCAAATATTATCCTGAAATGCTCACTTGTCTTGCTCATTTCTCAAACAAGTGGCCCAAATTTCTTACAACTTTTGCATAAAATATGGATGGTAAGGAATAGGAAATCTAAATTTGCTTTGATGACTGAATGAGGCAAAAAACTCAGGTGTAATAAAATGTGGAGAGATTTTTATTTCTAAATTGAAATGACCCATATTTATAATAAATGTTATTTAGTTGAAGACCACTAATCAGGTGAAATTACTATTACCTTAATAGTAGATGATAGTGTCATGCCAATTTTCATAATTCTGGTTAATGCAAAGTTCTTTGTTATGAATCAAAAAATGGCCCATTCAGATAGGTAATTCCCCTTTGATTATTTTCAAGTCATTGTCCTTCTCTCAGGTTTGCTATTTTCTTGAACTTGCTTGACTTTTTCTTATACCAGGAGGTTTTTGGAATTCATTCACTACGGCCAGTTTTTCCTACAAAGTCATAAAATGTGTGAACAGTCCCAGAGCATGATTTGACTGGAATGGAACAGTGTCCAGACATTTTAATTCTTTATTCAATCCAATATAAAAATAGATTGTAAATTACTATCATAGCCCACTGTAGACTTATGTTCAGTTTATAATCAATGAATATCTCTGAGTTTCTTTTTTTTGCCACACATGCTGCTAAGTTATATTTTTTCAAATTTGAACTTAACATTTCTTTGGCTGATTGCATGGAGTCCATTGTTACTATTTTTAAAATTTTATACCAATATCCAATCAAGAAATCCAATTTTGAAATAGTTTTATTTTACTATTTTATCTCTAAACAGACCCATTTTATTTGTATTTTCAAACAAAAAGTTATTACTTCCTAGAGACTATATTTTAGAACTTTTAGATGAAATATTAATATGTATCTAAGGGAAAATAGGTAATGTGATCTTCAAAAATCTCAAAATTTACAGACTTGGAAAGACTTGGTATTGCAATGTTTGAATGTTTCTGGGTGTTCAGGGCTCAGTAGAATACTTCAGTCATACTTTGCCCAAAGCAATCTTAAATTTTCAATTATGCATAATAAATCCAGGCATATTTAATCCATATATTTCATGATTCATTTACTCTTCAATCACTACGTTGTTATTTTGAAGAACCATTTGATGTCTATAAGCCCTTTGAGCCTTTAATATAGGGTTATGAAATCAAATCCTTCCTTGTACTCATACACACATATTATTTGAAGATGGATCATTATATTTTCCCTTTGGTTAAAAAAAGAAAAAAGAAAAAGAAACAAATAATTGTACTTGGGTGTGGTTTTAGCATTTATACCACACTTGACTTGATGTTACATTCAGCTAAAAGTCATTGCTATTTAAATCCTTTGTTTAAAAAGTTCATTAATGTTTAATATTTTAAATAAATATTTCAGAGACTCATGTGGCTCAGTAGAATAAAAATATTAAGCATGTAGAAGACCTTTTTATGAGATGTACATCTGCTTTTGTATATCTACTTTCCTATAGACATAAGAAAAAATTCCATTCTCAGTTCTCATCACCTTCATGATATGTAGACCA
The DNA here is from genome assembly GCF_000247695.1 of Heterocephalus glaber. The sequence continues at coordinate 4,023,761 of NW_004624775.1, read as the reverse complement.
AGATATCTAATTGATGCTGCCCTTCTCCTTTTGGGTGCTTACTATAGTATAACCACATGGAGAACTGATTTGTGTCCTTTCTCATCTCAAAAAGAGTCCCATCTTTGTAAACCATCCTCCTCTTTTTCCAAAGAAAATATTTTCTCCTTTGCAGGTTTCTCACCCAGCAAATGTTGTTAGTAAGCTATCTGCTCACTTGAAAATTGACAGTTAGGAAACATGGGAAGGAGACTCCCTACTTAGTATTCTGGACCTCACCTACATTATGAAATCTTATGACTTCTATCTTCTAAATATTGCTGTAGTTCTCCCATAACTTCAAACATTTATGTCATAATTACTTTAATAATTGTCTAATTTTTCTCTTTGCTCCTACACCATGAAGTTTGTTTTAACCAGAGTTTTGTCCAAGTAACCTTTCAAAAAATTTGTATCTTGTCATTCTTCAGTGATCTGAGGAAATTAAAATTTTTAACAGTCATCTGTCCAGCCTAAATGGCCACTATTCTCTGCATCTGCTCTATACATTTCATGAAAATCAAACGAACTTTAATTTCCTTATTTCACTTCCAATCTTTCTGAAGTCAGTGGTTCCTACTCAAGAGAGTAAAGGTTTCTTTCACGATAGGGTATGTCTTGATCACAACTGCATTGCCAGCCCCCAACAGTGCTCTGTGAGTATGTGGGGAGGAGATAGGAAACCAAAGAAAAAGAGAGATAGAATGGAAAGGAGGAACAAAGAGGAAGATTAAGCTAGTGGGCATACAATCTTTCTCTGAATCCTTACAAACACTGTCCTCTGAAAATTTTTAATATCAACTGTTCATTTTTAATAATAGTAAATAAACAGTTAATATAAAAATAAAGAAGGGATGAAAGACTCACAATATATCAATATATAACACATTAAATCTAGTTTGAAGTACCTCAAATGTATCCTCCCAAACTTAAAAATGTCATCAAATATATAATTATAAAGCTGGTAATCATCTCAGGGAGTGCCTAGAAGAACAAGTTTATTTTCCACAAGAAGAAGTAAAGACATATAGAGGCACCATTCATTTCCTTTCATGCTTTTTTTTTTCTCTCTACACATTGGAGAATGTTACTTCATTAACTTTGCGAGAAAGTTTGAGGGTTGTGATAATTTTAATCAAATTGTATATTAATACTTTGATTGAATACGATATAGATATTGAAAATGTTCATTAGTTTCCAACAGATCAATATATGTAGTCAACCAAATAGGAGTAAGACACAGTTTGTTGGTGGCTGTTCACCTGTGATACTCCTTCTGGTGAAGTGTTGCCAATTAGTCGTCCTCTTTAAAAGTTACAGTGTATAGTACAGATGATAGCATGTAAGAACTTGAAGTTTTATCAATCAGTTGCTTCATTTTCCCACCCCAATGAGAAAGATAAGATACCTCAATATAATGAAACAGCAAGAAGAGGACCCTGATGGGGGAAAGAGGGACCACTTGTTCTGAAAAAAATAAGACATCTACTGTAGAGAAATTTCTTCAAAAGTGACATTCATTTTAGCAAACCTGAATTGAATGCCACTGAGTCCTTAGCAATGATGTGACTAGTCAAGTAGCCTAAAAAAGTCTTTAAGACTTAATTACCTGACCTGCATGGTAAGAATTTTTAAATTTTCTGTTTGAGTAAATGACTAAACTTAAAAGTGACAATGCATATAATTTTTTTAAAGTGATTAAGTGTAAATTTTATACATGTAAAATAAATCATAATTAACAATTTTGCCTAGATATTCTCCTGAGAATTGGTGATTATAACTCAATATAACCTGTGCAAATATAGATATTTCAATGCCCAGATCAATGGACCAAATTCCAAATTTGCAAATGGAGAAAATGAAAGAAATTTTAGGGCTTGTCTAGTGCCAAAATTTTCTCTACACAATGTCAATCTTTTCTACATTCTCATGAAGAAATCAACTGGAATTTTTCAAAACACACACTTGAAGAGTTGGGAACTTGTAACCTTCTCTGGTACACAGATGAAATTTAATTTAATGAATTTTCTCAAGAAACACACCATTTCTCACTAACTTCTAATCTCTGTAACAAAGGAAAGCCAAAAATAATCCTAAAAGGCAATGAATTAACCCAAACATTTGCATTTGTTGTTTCTAGCTTCTATCTTTAAATATGACCAAAACAAAGCCCCAGTATGAAGAGTCAAATGAAGTAAATATTAACTCAAACTTTATTTTATTTATTCTGTGTCAGAGTAAAAAGAAGTTTTACTTATTCTTTGAAAAGTAACATCAATTACAAGTAATTGTCTACATTTTTGTCATTCTCACCATAAATATATTTGCTTCTCATTCTCATTTTCCAATGTTAAAGTGTCTTACATAATAGGCTTTTCAATAACACATAGAAAAATATTATTTGTACCTCCATGAGACCAATGGAAAGAATACTGTCCTTCCAATATAATAAGCTACTTTTACATAGAAAGAGAAAATTCCTTTTCTCCCCCCCCTTATCTTTCTCCTTGTTCTTCTCTTCCACCTTCTTCTTCTCCTTCGTTTTTTTCATTTTCCTCTTCTTCTCCTCATGCTCTTCCTTCTCCTCTTCCTCCTCCTTCTGCAACTGCACAAGTCATTTTAATCACATAAAGTTATTTGGAGCAACAGATTCCATTTAGAGTACTGAATGGGCTGGAGCTACCTCAAGTTTATTAGACACTGTCTTTCTCTGTCTCATGGTTGGAAATTGAGAATCACTGTTCTAAACTATTGATTCAGAAACTCAGGCTGGTAAATAGAAATTACTGTCTCTATTTTATTTCTGCCTCCCAGGAGATCCCCAACACAGTACCACTGGGGATCCCTTCATGGCATCTTCACTAGTAGCCCCTTGACTCATGTGGGCATATCCTAGGGATTCCTGCACAAAAGGAAAGTGAAGAAGGACTCATTCTAGTGTTGAAGCCTAGAGTCTTGGCTCAGTCAGCACTTGTCTTCAAGTCCTACCATTCAGGAGCCAAAGAATCCCAAAGGTATTTCCAATCTCGCTATTTGAAACTTCTCTCACCAGGACCATTATCTGATCGTGTAGCTCATGCTACTTTCTCTCCCGTATCTGGTTTCATCCAAAGTTTGTAGAACAGCATATGGTAGAAAAAGGCACCTATCCAATGCTTCCCTCTGGAATATAGGAAGAAAAGGCACTAGGGTAAGGCCTTTGCTCCTAGTTACACAGCTGTTATTTACTTATCTAGTAAATTAGTCTATACGAGGTATGATGGAAAAGTAGAATGAATATTTAAACTTAAGAATTATTATGATAAAAGACACCTTGCCATTATTCCCTCTCCAAATACTCTTACTTTTTGCCACTTTCTGATGAATTTCTGAAAGTCCTCTTTGATGTCTTTAATTGTGCTCTCAGGGCTGAATTGATATTCTAAAGAGATTCAAAATGTTCATCTTTCATGGTCATTTTGACTTTGGGGAAGAGGGTAAGTTGCATGGCGCAGGATCTAGTGAATAAGGTGGATGAGGATATATGAACCTGCCTTTCTATTGGATGATGTTTGGCAATAGCATTCATATTTTTAATTGGAACTTAAAAATATACCCATAAAAGACAATTTCTAATACTGTTTCAGAACAAAGGGATAAGAGTGATTGAAGGAGGGGAATATTTTGAGGGGGTTTCATGGCAATATGTCTTTTACTGTAATAATGTTTTTGAAAATTTAAACATTCATGTTAAGTTTTGATCACTCCTTATACATTAGAAATAAAATGATTTGCAAGAAATGATGGATTAATGTATACATAAAACTATATAAAATAAATTATAGTTTTCTTGGTTGCTCTTGTGTTGTACACCTCAAGTAAAATATATGTTTCAGTTACCTGTTATCTCACTTCTTACAAAGCCAATAATGGAATTCATCATTCAAATCATGGTATTTTGAGACTGAATTACAGTATTTTCATGGAGAAAAAATTATTATAAGCCAGGACTTTCTTCCCAAAACAGTGTTGTGTGTTCAGTCCAACTATTCCTGATAGGACAAAGAGAAGGGCCTTGTGAATCTAGAGTGTTTTGGAGAGGCATAAGTTTTTGGTTGGGTGGAAAGTTTTTGTCACTGTTACTGCTGTTTCACTGTGATTACTTCATACAGTAAGACAATCACTTCTTGTTATTTGTGATAGTTCTATTTGATCAACCTATTATTAATACTTAGTGAATACCAATTCATTGCTCCTAGAGGATACAGGGTAGGCATATCACAAACTTCGTGTACTTAGGGATATTAGACAGTGCTATGTCATTGTTCTTAGAGCCATTTTAATAGGGAAATCAACAGCTAAAAAGCACAAAATGAGAAAAATATGGCATTAACTGAACCACAAAAGGGACACTTGTTTATAATTTGAGAGAAAATAAAACAAGGCAGAATGTCCTCTTGTTTAGCCTCAGATGAGAATTTGCACTTATGATAGGTTAAATGTTTTGCTGCTCGGCACATGTTCTCAATAAGTGTGAAAGAACTGTGACTATTGATTTGAGATTAAAAGTAAATTTTAGTGAGTAGGCAAATTCACAAATATGGAATTCACAAATTGACTGCAATTCTTTACCCTGAACTCTAACATGAATTTTTATGTAATACTAGATTTGCCAAGTAGATTCTGTGGGCTAAGAAGTAGATCTAAAAGAGGGAAAAAAGGATCTCATGAAATATGGGAACAGGTGACTTTTAGAATTGTTTCCCATTAGTAATGTGCAGTGACACAGGTCCCCTACATCATCTGCTTCCTCAGGATATTTGGGATTGCCATTCTTGGTCATTCTGACAGGTGTTTAGTGATATTTTACTGTAGTTTTAATTTTTTCAAAGATTAATAATTTGCCAATTTCTTAACTGCAGACTCAGAAATTGGACCCTGGAATGTATCCAAAGAAATGAAAACTTGAATTCACAAAAGCACTTGTACCTAATGTTCATACATAGGTATTTACTATAGTCAAAACCTGGAAGCATTCTTAATTGAATGAATCTGTCAATCAATAACTGAATCTGTCAGTTAAGTCTAGAAGTCTTTTGGCAGAGTTTTTTGGGTCTTCTATGTAAAGTATCATATCATCAGCAAATAATGACAGTTTAACTTCTTCCTTTCCTATCT
>NW_004624775.1:3974056-4008051 GCF_000247695.1 Heterocephalus glaber | reverse complement strand
CACCACTGTGGGTCTGATTAAAATCAAAATTAGCTCTTCATGAATTATAAGTGAAAAGTTACAGAAAAATAAAGCAACTAACAGTTTACCCAATGCCACAGATAATATTATTATTAATGATTCTGAATATATATATATATATATTATTAGTCAGTGACACCACTGTGGGTCTGATTAAAATCAAAATTAGCTCTTCATGAATTATAAGTGAAAAGTTACAGAAAAATAAAGCAACTAACAGTTTACCCAATGAATATTTTCCATATCTTCAACTGAGACAAAATCCCTCCTGACAAAAATTGGTTTATAAATATGAGTGCACCTTTTACTATAGCTTTCATCAAAGGTAACTTTTCTTCATATACTCACTGTACTTGTAAAGCTAGATGGTCAACATATTCAATAAATTGATATATTCATGCAATGACCATGATTTTGTGACACTAATTTGTTATCATAGAACTGGAAAAGAAAAACTTACTTCTTGTCGTCTTTCTAAATGTATCCTACAATAAAACACCCTCCATTGAATCTTTTCTCTTAAGAATTTTGAAAAGTTAATATTAAAATGCAAAAGCATATAAAGGTTGGGCTCAGTTACTATTAAATAAAGTTCACTATTACAGGACTGTAATCATTTCCATCAAAAAATGTCTAACCTGTATTCTTCCTTCTCTATTTGGTCTATGGTATAAATAAGGAATCATTATTCATTATTATTTATAAAATATATTTTGCTTCTAATTATTTTTCTAAAACTTGGTTTTATTAGATAAGCTATTTTACTACCCTTAACTTGTACACTAGCCCAAATTGCTCAGCTCTCTCTCTGTCTCTCTCTCTCCTTCTATTCACAGTATGAGATGTATAATTGCCAATCTTAAGAACAACTTCCCTGCCACAGTACCTACAGATATGTTGACCTGGTATGCAGGATTTGGGACAAACAGCATCACCCTTTTCTTAAAACAGTGTTCTCTTTCACACTCCCTGCTAAGACACAGAGAATTACCTAAATTGTTAGCCTACTATAGCAACAAGCAAAGATTTTAGATCAAATGTATTAAGTGTGTACACCTTTGCCAAAAGCCATTGAATGGAAAAGGAAATATTTTTATGATAAATTCTGATTTTCTAGATTACGATTTCCCTGAGAAAGACAATGGACATGTTATTTTACAATAAAAACATGTAACCTGAAAATACTAAAACCTGAAGCAAGAGTAAAAGAAACAGAATTAAAATTTGGAAATTACAGTTGAAGGGAAATTATATCAATGTCAATTTAACAGAGAAAAATAAGAAGAATAAAATCTGTACTAACTGACAGTAACAAATGATATGATGAAGACAATAAATTCACTTTAGCAATTGAGAGAGGAATTTTTGACCATTTCATTTTGGGTACAGCATAGAAGTTTCCTAATTATATTTTTGGGTTGGTGAAAGTCTTCAGAGGCTTCTCCTTCTAACAAATCCACCAAGTTAAAAATGTTTTTTGGGCCAGGGATTTAGCTCAGTGGTTCTGTCGCATGCCTTGCAAGCACAAGGACCCAAGTTTGATCCCTGGTACAAAAAAAAATGAAATAAAAACATTTTTTGCAGTTGTTAGTAATTTTTTAATATAATTAAAGAAGTCACTGAGCTTGGGAAAAACAGAAACATTTAAACATTATTCTAAAACAACTTTATTGTTACTACTATTAATCTTTATTCTGACTAGCATATTTTCCTCCATCTTGTATCACTTCTACACTTACTGGATGAAGAATTTTTTTGAAAAATATTCTCCATAACTGACTAGAAAATGATACAGTTTATATAATCACCATTTCACTGGCAGGGTAACTTTTCAAGCCCAGGTAGTCTGATTTGACAAAAGACACATAGTAGTCAAGAGTACTGTCCTCCAGTAACAGATTAATATTAAACCACATTCTCACCTTGAATACAAAGTGATGGAAACTGAATATTAAATTTGTATACCACCCAAAGATTTCACATTTAGCATTTCAACAGGTTTTTGTAGGTGAATCTCTCTGTCATGTTGGAGAAAATACTATCTCTGCTAAACTACAAATGAGGTTTCCACATGTTTTTCATTATGTTTTTCCACAATTTCTCCTTAAAAATAATACTAATTTGTCACAGTGCCTCTCAGAGCTTTTATTTCTTTTGACCCACCTCTTCCTATAAGCCGGTCCATTGAGGAGGACACAGTGTTATCTAGCCTCTCTGTGCCTTTGCTTACCTTCAGAAGTGATAGTCCTCCTTTATGAGCCTTTTGACAGTCTTTCCTGAACATTCTTTATACAGTGCAAAGCGTTCTCATTTGCATTTTCTACTGTTGGTGTGAGGTGATATGTCCAGGTATTGAGTTTACAGCCATAGTATGAACTCACTTCTTCCCTAAACTCCAGGGAGACACTCAATCCCGAAGTGGCATAGAATGACTGCACTGGAATAAAACAGAGTTCTCAAGATACTTTGCTGGGGCATTATAATGACTCCGTTGGTGACAGTTTGTCTACTGCCCAGTGGCATTCATAAAGGGCACTTTTTCTAACGGAAATTGTTGTGCTGACATTGCTTTTAAGTGATCTGCCAAAGCATATACCCTGTTAAATTGAGTCCCTGTGCATTTCACAGGAGACAAAGGTACCTTGGAAAATAGTACCTGGGAGTTTCACAGCACCAGTTTCTGTTTCTATTTTTGGGAGGGACCTTTAATCATTTAAATAGATATTTTCTTCCATCACACAAAGAAAACCAACAGTTCCTTATTTCAGTAGTTCGGGTTAATTGTGGCCAGATCTCTTCTATTCCAACTTCACTGCTCAGAAAACATGTGTATTTAAAAGGGTTGATGCTGAAATATAGCTTCAGGGTATAGTAAATGCTATTAGTAGTTCAGGTAAATATGTGTCATGTCCAGTAGATAAACCTGAGGGATGACAAGGTGCCAGGTTGGGAATCAGGGAGAGAATCTCTGGAACATGTTACTTAATGGGGATTTCTTTTGCACACAGCAAAACTAAGTTTTATTCAATTCAGAGGTAGTGACCCATTTAAATCTTATCTGAGGTTCAAAGCAGCTTATTTTGTTGGATTTTTTTGACAATAGGCACATTTTGCTATCCTCTAATAGGTTAATGAGAGGAAGTCAAGGGTTTAATGAGAACTACAAATACCGCAATAAAGTTTTTTTGTTTTTGTGGTGATTTGACCTAAAGAAAAAGCACTTAGATTAGTAATTCTCATAAACATCTATGCTGAATAAGATCTACCAATAGTAGTTGTGAGAAAAATGTAACATTAACGATTTTCTGAAGATTTTATAACAGAGTTACAGTGACTTAGATAATCTAACCTGCAAATATATATTTAAATTACTAAGTAATATAAACAACTTCCCAGATTAGTTAAATCCTATCTATATGTCGTTAATCAAATAGAAAAAAAAAGGATGAGAGAGAGAGACAGAGAAAAAATGTAAAAGAAATTCTGGTCTTAGAAGTTCATTTATTTAATTAAATGACCAAGATGTGGTTAATTTGAAAACAAACCTCTTGCTGAGCAGTGTTTCTCTAATCAAACCTTAAAGTCTGATTTATCAGCTACAGACACAGAAGGGAGCAATACTGAGAGCTACCAGTAGGTGACATTTTCCCTCACCCCAGAGCAGAAGTAGGAAAAATAGAGCATAGCAAAGAGGACACAAAGTCATTGAGAATATTCAGGAAAACAACAGGGCTTTTATCTCTGACTGACAGCCTGTGGGCGTAAAGACTTCAGTATTGTTTAAAAAATTATATAATAAAAATATTTAAACTCAGATATGGTGGCGCACACCTGTGGTCCCAGTACTCTGGGAGGCTGAAGCAGGAGAATCATAAATTTTAACCCGGCCTGGGTAACTTAGCAAATCAGTGAAATCTTGTCTCAAAACAAAACCAAAAACAAATTGGAAACAAAAAGCTTAGGAACATAGATCAGGACAAGTCCCCTGGGTTCCATCTCCAGTACCAACACACACACACATACATGCATGCATGCATACATGGTTACATGCATACATACATGCATGCATACAAGTTGGGAAACAGGAAAAAGAAAAAATAATACTATATATAAACTACCCTGATTTGCAGGGAGAAACATTAGCCTTTTTCTTCTTTACTGTTGTCTCCTTTCTCTCTCTCTCTCTCTCCCTCTCTCTCTCTCTCAACTGAAAGGAACACTTGGTGAGGAGCTCTTAGAGGAAGCTGTGCCTCCATCACAGTACTAGAATAGCAGAACTGGGAAGGCAGCTAGTATGGGCAAACTTGCCACACACTTATCCTTGGAGGATCTCAGAAGGATGCCTTTCATTTAGATGACAGTGAGCCTCAGTGGCTTATAGTGTAGCATATAAAAGAGAGAATTGTTCCAGGGCATGGTCCTATATGATATTAATGGCTGTATTTCACCTGCCAGAGAGAGAAAGAATATATTGAGAGGGATGGTTAAAGTAGGGCACATGCAATAAAATAAATGATATAACAGGACCTACAACGTATCTTGCTTTTTTGATCAAGTGTTAATATTAATTGACAGACTAATAAGGAAGAGTAAAGAAGAACAAAGAAGAAAATCAATTTGTTTAATACTTAAAAGAATAAAAGAAAAACGTAAATTAAAAGATATAAATTACCAACAGTCACATCAACCAAGTCAGCCTCTTATTAATTTGGAAATAAAAAATTCAATTTCAACTAAGCCATCCAATTGCAAGGATTAACTTAAAATTAAACCATCTCTAGGTTTACTCAAGTGCATTCTAAATAAGTGTACTGGCTTCTTACTTTCCAGAGGGCAAAATCTATTTGAGCACTTACGTCCTTACATGCTCCTTCTTACTGTGGATTATTTGACTGGAACATTGGACTAGTGATCAAAGTAAATTGATCAGAAGAGTCTGTGCCAAACAGTTATTAATTACACAAAAAACCTCTAGCATGTGATTATTCTAGCTGATTTGTATTTAAAACCAGTTTTATTTCTTTGCTCCATATTCTTCTAGCCAAAAGCTGTAATAACTAACCCATTTGTTTGTATCACTTATAGTGGCTTTCATTGCTGTCATAATTTTCAGATCTGAAGTATAGCTCCTTATATGGAGAGTTTCCTTGATATATGTGCACATATAATAGATTAACATATATTAACTTACATAGAGTCCAACTATTGATTATCATGACATGACACACTTTTGTCATTTAGAAATGATGATGTTATAATGTTTAAGCCCAATTTGGTATTTATGTAGTTCTTGTTTTTAAAAAACAAAATATACAAATATATCTTGATACTTTTCAATTTTATTGCAAATCCAGTAAAAAGATGAGAGCTGCTTTAAAGGTGTATATGTTGAATGCTAAAATATATAGATAGAAACAAATTTTATCACACATATAGAAAACAAATGGAAACTGAATGAACTAAATTCTCAGCAATATCAGATATGACATTCTTTTCCTGATTCAAGTGAATCCAGATTCACAAAAAGGAGAGCATTAAAAATATAATATATTTTATGACATTTGCTAGTTAGATGATATAAAAATCTGAAAGCACACAAATATTTCAGAAGATGCTTGTAGAGATAATTATTAAATAATCACTGGACATTTAATATGAACCAGACATAGTACAAAGAACTAAGTTAAAATCCTGTCATTTGGTAGAGTGCACAAAATCATGAAAAGGGTGAATATATGTTATGATAAATATTAACAATAAGTACAAAGCTTAGAAAGTAATAACAGAACCCCTGCACCTCTGAATAGCTCACTGTATAAATTTATACAAAAGAGAAAAAAGAACATGAGATGAAAACAGAAAGTGAGCATCCACAAAAATCTTGTGTGTCAAATTAGATAGTTTTGGGAGGCCTGAGAATGCAGGGGGAAATAAGTACCACCTCAAGTGTTTTAAACATTAGTACATTTTCTGTTTTTATCAGAGAACTTCATTAGTACTTGGTACCATCCATTCCTTGAAAATGGAAAACACCACACAGAATGAAGACCTATTCTTCCCAAAGTTTCTCACTTGGAGACATTGTGCATGTAAGAAGTGGTCAAACTATTATTAGTGGTATTGTAAAATAGAGAAGTCTTTACTGAATAATACACACCTACAGAACACATAAGGGACAAAATAATCACATGAAGTAAAGACAGAATTGAGACCTAAGCAGATGTACTTGTGTGACAGTGTGAAAAGGTGTAAGAAGCAAAAACAGATGTAAAAAGGAAGAAAGAAAGTAGAATGGAGTTATGAGATCAACTCTACGCTGAAGCAGCTAAGCAAGGCATTTGTGGCAGTTTGTTCTGCTATCAATTCCAATTTCAAACCCCAACATCAACATATGTGGTGGTACACCTTCTGCTCTGATGGACAAAATAGCCTTCTCCCTAAGTCATTCTAAAGCCACCTAATCCATCTACCAGCCAGAGCTGTGCCCTCGTTAAAGGTAGAAAGTAATAGTCCACATTCACAGATGTGACTTCTGGGGTCATTGTGGCCTGAGAAAAGGGTTGAAGTTCCTGGGCACCTATGTCATAAGCCCATAGGATTGCTCAGTTCTGGTCTGGAAAAGAATCTGTTATCTAAGTGATCCCATTTACAAGCTGATGAGAATTAGTCATCTGTATAGATATCCAGGATGTCTCTGAGACAAGGTGAGATACGTATGTTAACAATAATGACCCAAAGCTCTAAGAAACATCCAGAAAATGACCAATGATCCCCAACCATTCTGTGTGTATTTGAATCCATAACACAATACACAAGTAGGCTGGCTTTGAAACAGGATACTTAGGTGAAATTTTCCTTGTTTGTCAGATGACTTTTTTCTTGATATCCAGAGTAGGCAAATGAAATAAGTTTACCAAAAGGATTAAGGGAAAGGATAGGAAACAATAGAAAGACACATTAAGTATGACAGAATCATGGAATGTATTGTAGGATCCCAATTATGAAGATCTACAGCTGAATAGACCTTACACATGTTGTTAATGTTACGGTGAATAACAAATCTATTGTGCAAAAAGTATTTATACCACAGATTTCCCAGGAAAAGTAGAGAAAAAATATACAAATACTCACTATAAGAATTACAAACATTTACTGCTGATCTTTCTTTATCTTTTTGAACGTAGAGATTCTATCAATCTATATGTCAATCTACCTATCTGTTAAGACCAACTGTGAGCACACAATAAATAAAATACAACACAATGTTAGAAGCATACCTAGAATCTCAGAATTGATACAGTCTTTCACTTTAATGCTGTAGTCAATTTCAAAATATTATGTGAGACTTCTATTTCAAAAGAGAAAAGAATAATGGAGAAGAAAGAAACACATAACAGTGAAGTTTTTGAAAGTGATGCATCTTCAGATAAGTCATTAGTGAAATTTGGATCAGAATGTTGAAATGTTAATAAGATTGGAGTTCATTTGTAAAACTCTTGCACCAACCTATCTTGTTATCATGAACACATATTCCCTTTATAGTTGCTTATGTGGTTTAGTCTTAGAATGATTTCTCTATTTGCAGAGCAAGTTTTATAGTAAATTGGAGTCATTTCTGATAAATATGAAGTTATTAATAATTTAGTTGGCCGGGGATTTAGCTCAGTGGTTCCACTGCCTGCCTCCCAAGTGCAAGGTCCAGGGTTCAAGCTCTGGCACCAAAAAAAAAAAAATCTAGTTAATAATATTGAACTGGTACAGTTTTCTTACATGTTTTATATGTTTTTGGCCTATTAGTCTGGTTTTCAAAATGTACATGATAATTATCTTTATCAGATCTTACCTGATAAATACGTAAATGAATCTGATGCTGGAAAAGTACAGGGGGTGGAGGGAAGGGGGAAAAGGGGAACTGAAATGTATTATGTACACCTACCAATACCTTATAGTGAATGTAATCATCGTGTACTGCGAACATGTACTAAAATATTTTTTAAAGTAAAATAAGAAATGAAGACAAGTAGATAATACAAGAAGTTATAAAAATTGTCTATGAAAAAGATTACTAATGCCTCACAATAAAAGCCTTTTACATATTATGTAATATCATTTCTATATACATAACAAAAATAGTCAAAAATTTACTAAGGTGTGTATAACAGTAGAATTATAATTTTAAAGCAAAAGGATTAGTATGACTTGGTCAAGAAGTGATAAGAATTATTTTGTCATTTTAATTTTCTTGAAATATTGTTCTGCCACATTCAAGTAATGTGTCCCTCTGATGAGTTAATAAATTAATAAAACAACTTATGCTAAAAATTATTAAAATAGAAAAACACTATAAATAGAACAGTCCTGATAACACTGCTATCCTACCTCTAATAATCTATGTGGCAGCCAAGTAGTAAGTAAGAACTGCAATTTCCTGACACATTTTCAGATTATGCAGTGGGTTGCTAGATCACTATCCCCGTGTGCTTATGCAAGCACAAACAACTTTTGTTCTTTTTCAGCCCCATCTTTTCTTCTTAGAAGTTGCCCTCTTAATGAAGTAAAGTAAGAGTGCTTATATAAGTAGGGCATCACACATGTGCTATTTCCCACTTTTCTGGGTGGGCTCTGAATGACAGAAAGGGCTCCCTCATGCAGAGAGAGTATTACTTGCTCATGTGCTAAGTCCTGATCCTGCATCCCACACTCAAGTGGCTGCACTTATTTTATGGGAGAGCTAGTTGCTAAACTGGCTGGAAGTGAAAACTGGTCACAGATACGTTTCTCTGACAGCCTATCTGCACAGCCATTCAGGTAACTCTCACTGTACATCTTGTATGCATTGATCACTATGCAAAGATCCAGGCATGAAGAAACCAAGAATAAAAACAAGTAAGACCCAATCTCACTCTGCCATAAGTCCACAGACTGGTGAAGGCAGATACACAAACAACAGGAGCCAAGCCTAACAGTTAAAGAATTGATCTCAGCTTAATAGCTGTGTGACTATGAGCAAATTACTTTGTCTTTCTACACAGAAATTTGTTCATTTATAAAACTGATGTGACATCAGTCTCTATATTTTATGTTTGTTGGGAGAATTCTATTAGCTTTTGCGGTTAGCATTGTTCATAACATATTGACTCTCAGCAACAATATGATGCTGTGATGTAATGGGTGCCCAGATGGGTAATTCACATGTCACTACAATGACAAAGGAAGGGTATTCCCTCGCTTAAAGACATTTAGAGATTACCTCTGGTGGTTACTCAGCAAGATCTAGAGTTATGCTACTATATAATTTGCAAAGAACTGCAAAAATACTGGCACTTTGGTTTGTTGAAAAAGAAGCCATTTGCTTGTAGAACTAAACTCTCTCTCTCTCAGTTGATGTGATTTAATATACAGGATTACTTAGGCTGAGTACTGTTAGTACCCTGAAACACCAGTGTCCATGAAAGATATGAATATATCTTTTGTCATTTGTTCCTAGTTGCAGGGACCTTCTCCACCATTCAATCATATACGATAGTTCAGAAGATAAATGAACTCAAGAAAACCAGAGAACAACACTGCAGTTTTTTAATCTGTCACAGTTCTTCCCTCACTTCAAAGTTGATTTGACAACTGCATTTATTTCGCATTGCAATTGCTATAGGTTAATAATATTGTTTTATCAGGAGACATTTATCTTGAGGAAGAAAGTTATCCTAATACACAGATAACTTATCCAAGGACAAATAGAAAGGGGGCTGTGTCTAGAGAGTAATGCTAATGCCTGGCATGCTATAAAAATAAATGAAATCTGATTAACACTATGGGAAGGAAGAATAGGTCACCATTTCTATGAAATATTATTTCACTGATTGGAACCATTTCCATTTTTTGTCAGCTTAAAACATTGTATTAAAGATGAGATGACTTTAAAACTGTGACAGATATCTCAAGCCCCATGATTATAAATGGTGTTATAGGCTTGTAATCCTGAGGGTTTCATCCAAAGTATTTTCTCCATAAATTGAAAGAGAAAAACACACTAGGAATTCAGAAGATTTTAATTAAAATTGTGCAAAAAAAATTAAGGGGAATTGTAAAAGCGAACACACAAAGCATTTTGATTATGCATTTCATTTATAGAAGAAATTTCTTAGCAAATTTGACAATGTCAAAATAGCCTATATATGCACTATATTTATTTTCTTGGAAGCATTGTCATTAATTACTCTGCTTTTAATAATTCAAATAGGTTAGTTCCTTTTTAGCTGCATTCAAATAAATATTTTGGAATCTATCATTGAAAAAAATGGTAAGAACTGCTTCTTCAAGGAGGAAAAAAAAATCCACAAAAGATTAGACACCGTTGTCTTAACCATGCATTTAATTTCCTTTTTAAAATAAGTTCATTAATATATCACGTGAATAGTTTGAGTCTCATCCTAAAGAAGAATGTAAGAAGATGATTTATTCTGCATTGGACAGCTGAAACACATCCAGTATAAAATCACGGATTCTGTTTCTATAAAGTTGCTTGCAGCATTGGATCACTTCTCTCATTTTGCTACTCAACTCAAGAACACCAAACCTTAGCCACACAGAGGACAGCCAGCAGGAAGCTGGAATTGCGCAAAAAAAGAAAGGAATCAAAAAAGCTGGTGGGTTGTTCATAGTGACACAGGTGTGGTTTCAGTAATAAATCACCCAACTATTAATGGTAATTGCTTGTATTTATGCAAGTCCTTTCTTTATGAAGTCCAATATGTTTTAAAAATATGATGCAGTTCATTCCAAATGCATCCCTGTGATTAGGAAGGGTGCAGGTTTAATTAACTCTGCTTTATGGATGAAGAAACTCACAATGTCCTCTGCTGACAGGCAGCAATTGCAATGTGCTGGATTGAATGTGTTTTTCTGCTTCTAGGTTAGGCCTAGGTAAGGAAACAGTGGATCTCAACTGATGACCAGAAGGATGACTAAAAAGGGGACAATGAAGGGAGAGCAAAGAATGTAATTACACAAATTTTGTCCTGTGGTACTAGCACAACTTCTGCTGAATTTCCAACACAATTTTCATGTATATACATGCACAAAATTCAAATTTTTCATTGGAAAAAATTCAAAGAATGTGTTTTTTAAAAAATCAAGATATAAATAACTGGGTTGTTTTAGATGCTTTCAAGATTTAATGTATATAAATCAACAAGGAATAGTTATATTGTAAAATTTACGTGTTAACTTTAGACATGTGAAAAGTAGCATTCACATGTTGAAAAGTGGTCTTTCTGTTTATGAACTCTTCAAATGATTCTGAAGTTTCTTAAGTAAGTAAGAAGAAGGCAAAGTTGATTCAGAAGGATAACAACAAAATGAATGAACTACCATTTGCTTCTTTTCCTTATTTTGAGGGCATTTACACTCTAATTCATTCCATAAATGCTATGTTGCACATCAGCCATTCCATACGAAACTCCATCATTACAAAGAAGTTCAAGTGCTTTTTTGATTGTTTAGCTTGATTGTATTTCTTTTTAAATTTAAAAATAGGGTCGGGCTGGGGATTTAGCTCAGTGGTTTCACCGCCTGCTGTGCAAGTGCAAGTACCCCAGTTTGATCCCCAGTACCAAAAAAAACAAAAAAAGGGTCATTTCTGAAGCTTCTATTGTTACCACACATTTTTCTCATTACGCTGTTGTGAGTCGGTAGAGTGGATGGATAGTCATAAAGTAGATTGAAATTGACTTCTCTTTTGAAAGAGAACAAAGTGAAAAAAGACAACTTCCAAACTGTGAACCTAGTAGCTTCTTTCTTCCTTACTGTGGCACCAGTTATGAACTAATTTTCAAAACTGATTGTTTAAATCTACTATTTATTGATTGATGGGTGGCTAGATTGATATTGGGGATTGAACCGAAGGCCTATATATACACTGAGCTACATCCCTAGTCTTTTTTCTTTCTTTTCTTTCTATGGAGACAGAGTCTCTAAATCACTAAGGTGCCCAGGCTGGGCTTGATCTTGTGAACACCCTGCCGCAGCCCCTCGGAGTCCTGGGATCCTAGGCATGCACCACACATCTGGCTTTATGTATGTATATTTTTATTCAACAAGTTTTTATTGAGTATCTCTTACATACTCAGGTTTTTAGGGTTTGAGATATAGCAGCCAAAAGCATAGAAATAGCCTTTGGTGTATGGAGTTTATAGTCTGGGTGTGATGTGGCATTTTTCCACTAGAATGATCTGTACACTCAAAAGCTTAGTAATACTTATTGTGAATATCAGGAATGGTATATGAATGGTACACCAAGTTTTAGTAAGTCAGTTTTTATAACAAAGTTAGTAGAACAGGTGTTCAAATTCCAACAACATTAGGAAGATGCTCCAGGGAAAGATGGGTGGCTTCCTTCTCATATTTTATTGTAAAGACAGTCAATATGGCATTAGTCAAGTCAAATTTACCAGTAAAGACATGAGTGCTCATTTTTAAACAACTTCCTTACCTCCTCTATTTTAATTTCTTTTTTTTCCTGATTAGTCTCTGACTGATTAGTCTTCCTCCCAGCCTCTGTTTAGTTTTCCTCTTAAATTGGTGCAGAAAAGATAATGTGTCTAGAGCAACTTTTGCCTAAAAAGATTTTTTTCATGACCTAAAAAGTGTTGTAAAACAGCACTACCAGGTATGACAGTGGAAGAATCATGGGGACTTTAGTAAAAGGGGTCACCGAATGTGAATTTTTCTTTCAACATCAGCCTGTTCCCCCAAGAGTGACACAGAAGTGTACAGAGTATTACAGAACTATACAGGGCCTCAATTTAAAAAATTCTATAAAATAATTATGCATTTTCCACAGAACTGAAAGGATGTCACTTAAAAATGAAAGCCAAGCCTGTCCTGCCAGAGAAAGAGCCATGAAAACAAAACTTCTTGGTGTTAAATGAGACATCTATAGGAAGACCTGAGAAAAGTGACTGAAGTTGTCTTTAAAAATATTTTAGGAGATGCTGGAGAAAAGGAAAGGAGTGGACCTCTGGTGCATATGGTAAATCTCTTTACCTTCCATTAATTTTGCCGTGAGCCTTAAAGTACTTTAAAAAAGAAAATCTATTACAAATATTATTTTTAAACCTGAAAAATGTTCTTAAAATTAACTAGCAGGTCTAGAGAATAAATTGAGGATAAGATGAATATGTAAAAACATCAGCAGTTTTGTACAACAAAGATAATATCAGAAACAAAAAATTTTTTAAAGATCGTAGTTAAAAGATGAAATCAAAACACTCTTATTTTTCCCTCTTCCCCTTATTGTCATTTATAAAATATAAGGGGGATATCAACAATGAGAAAAATGCTACCAAAGTATTTATTGAGAGGTATGAAAACAGAATTTAATGAACATATGTATATTATTTCTGATGACAACACAGTATTTTAATTATACTCTTATACAAATGAATATGTATCAGTAGAAATCTAAAATAAAATTCAATAGTGATTTTTTTTTGCTCAAACATTTACTTCATCTGTAGAATTTATATAAATTTGGTTATGAATCATCTGGTAGAAATGATAAAAAAGAAAAGGTAAGTCTTGCTTTTAAATATCAGAGGGATAAGGTACAGTAATATAAAGTGTTAATAAATGCCCCAAAGCTGCAGTCACTAAAATAGTGACTTGCAAGATTCAAAAGATGTATCAATGAAATTAAATAAGAAACAAAATGTGCACACACACACACACACACACACACACGTATATCACTATTTCAAAATAGTATGACATATTACAAAAGAAAGTCGCATTTCATAAGTGACATTAAACATGATAGAATATTGAATATTTATAATATAAAACATACTTATACTGATTAAATTTATATTATATTATAAAATATACCCACATATAAACATATATGCATGAAAAAAGATAAAAAATATTTCAAATATATAGTTCATAACATCATTGACTCCTAAACAATATGTTTTTTTCAGCTTTCCACATTAGCCTAGGGACATGTAAAACCATTTATGGTTTTAATAGATTCAGAGCATGTTCTTAATAATAAATAGGTAATACTTGTCTCCTAAATATATAGTGTTCTAAGTCATTTGATTACGAACTGACTTCTTTAATCCTCCTTAAGAAATTTTCAAGGACTATATTCTCCTCACCCCATTACACAGGGAATAAAATAAAAATCTAATGAGGGTTAATGATTTTCAGAAGATCACAAATATAACCAGCATCAGATGCAGGATTTGGGTCCCAGATCCAACCTCCGCATCTCTGTTTCAAACACTCACATACACTTGCCTCAGTCAATAAGAAGGCCTGCATGTTGACTGAGAAATTTTAGCTCATATTTAGGTTCAATAAATTACATTTTTTTCATCCTCTCCTATGATAACTCAATTGGCTATGTATAGTAGTTTGATAGGTGCTCACATTAGTTTTCTGATTCAGAGAAAGTCCTTTCAAGCACTACATATTTGATATTAGAGGTCAGTAATTTTTCCCAGTCCAGGTGTGTTTCTACAGCTTTCTACCTGTCGGGGAGCTCTCATGAGCTATCACCCTTGCTTCCAGAAAATTCACTTATTTGTGAGCTGTAGACTGTGAAATCAGAGATAGTCCGTTTCTATGGGAACCAGCTTTATTTAATCCAAGAGGGCAGTGAAGAGTAATTTGTGAATTACAGAGTGAAGAAAAAGTTAGCCACACATCACACCCTCAGTTAAAACACCATTGCTTTCACTCTGTCTTTCCCCTTCAGAAATTCCTTTTAATCTTATGTAGCTGAAAGAATTGCAACTCTTTACTTGACAGATTTAATAGACCCTCTCTTTCTCCATCTCTGCAACATCTAAACCCATAGAATGATTTTTTCCTCCCAGAGTGCAGGTAGGTACATGCTATAGTGTTCCTTATCCCCTGAATTAGACATTTCAATAATGAAAAATAGAGAATGTATTATTTTAACAGAAAGACCTTCAATCTTTGGGGATAAATGGAAAGAAATGACGAGAATTAGTAATTAGGAAAGCTGATATTATTATTCTTGTCTCTATTTCTGGATGTCTGTGCTTACTCAGTTGCTTGATTTCAACTGTAATTCAAGAATTAGAGAAAATCACATTTTTAATTATAATAGTATACGTTTCTGTTCACTGTTGGACCTTTAAATCATATTAAGAGTAATATTTTCCTTCTGATCTGTATTTTTCAATCCAATTCTATTGTGCCTTTTAGAATTTTTATAATAAATGATATAGTCTCCTAAAGAAACAAAAATACCTTTTGTGCATTTCTTCCTATAAATATTTACTTTTGAAAAAGAATTTCTTGAGTTTATTGACAGAAATAATCTTACTCGATTTATTATAATCTAGTAAATTCCTGAAATGAAAAAGATTTGTAAGTACATATAAATCCTTTCTAAAAATTTATTGTGGGGATCAAAAAACGTAATCAAAATGTAAAAGTAATGCTTTTCAAGAAATATTATTTTCCAACCCTTTTTTTCTCTAAATCAATTTGGTCTTACGATATTTAAGAGAATAGATATATAAATTAATTCACCATGCATGAAATCAATGTATAAATTATTCTATCATGAGATGAAATTAAACTCAGTTTTTAGTAATAGAGTAATATAAAAGAGTAAAAATATATCAGCTGATTCATAAATGGGATTGGATGTGAAAATTTCAATATTATAAGCAATAAAAATATTTAAAAGATATGAAAAATCTCCAACTCAATCATATTCATTACCTTAAACACTGTATACTTTAGTTTCCAATATGCTTAGAAAATTAATGATTGTCCTCAACTGACAAAGCCTTCCAAACCTAGTTTTTCTGTTGTATGCTACAATTATTGAGAAGACAAGTCAATTATTCTACTTTAAGATAAATCCATACTTAAGCTACCAAGTTTTATGTATTTTCCAAAATTTACATTTCTTAGATTTAAAAAAGTGTATGGAAGTATAACCAACTTTACTGTGAAGCAGATTGCAGTGTGTTCCCTTCTTATTTGGAACTTTTCCCGAGAGATTTAATTACTGAAGTGCCCCAAGCATATTTACTTCTACATTATTGATTTGGCAAATGAGTAGCACCATGGTTTAATAAACATGATGATAGTTCTTTCAGTTCATCATTTTAGAACTTCAGACAGTAAAATATAGTTTTCAGCTCCAAGTTTATGCGAAGATTTCATAAATCAATAATATCTTTCAGGGTTCTGCATATTGCCAGCAGAGAGCTTGGCAGACATTAAACAATCATAAGTCAACCAATACCAAAAGTATGGTCAGCCTGTTAGAAAATTAAGAAATTTTACTTAAAGTAAAGGAAAGATGACAATTTTAAAACTATACACCCAAAGATTAAATTTTAGTAAATATAGGCTTGTAGTAAAAACAAATTATATTCATTATAACAATGTTAGATTTTCTTGTATTTTTTAGTGTTGCTTTTATTTTGTGACATTTGTATTGCTAGATTATATAAAGTTTTAATTAGCTTTGTTATCTAGCTACCTTTAATATGGTCTATGGCTATCCTTCTAATTATCTTCTTACAACCATTATCAGCCTTTTAAATTTTATCTGATGTCAGTTTGAAAAGGGACATTACATTTAGGGTTAACTATTATTTTAGCCATTTTGATTACACATTTTGCCTTTTGACCTTCTGGAAATCACATGACCCTTCCTTGAGACCTTTGCATAATTACCTATCAGATATTCTTATCTCCCTCTTCTCTTACATGTATTTCTCTTCCCTTAAAATTCCTGAGTACAATATAACTGTGATCAATGCCAAAGTCATGGCAACCTTGTGAGGAGTCTGCCCTTAGTCTTCACAAAATAACCAGTTAATGACTTATTGCTTTATCTCACTATCATGTCATTCCTAAAAATATCACTGTGATTTTTTTTGTTCCTTAACTAAGAGCTTATTCATTTGGTCAACTTCATTTTTATTCATTACTTAAGACAGTATGATAGCAATGTGAAGAGTTTAATTCATAACTTCATTATATAGAGTTTGTTTACATGTATATGGTAGTTTTCAATCCCATGGAAGTATTAACTGGATTCAGAATCTTTCTACCTTGTAAAAGAAACATAGTCACATTTATATGAAAAAAGTTAAATTTCACAGCAATACAGAGAAATTTTAGACTATAATTAGTTTTCAGATATGGCACTATGAGCCAGTGGTTCTAAAGAAACTTGGGCTAATCCATCACTCCCTCAAGGATTCTCATGTTGAAGAAAAAAATTCATGACAGTAATACCTTGTTTACCTTTTCATTCTACTGATGTTTGCCCTAAAGTTGTGTTACAATGGTGAGCAACTGCCGATCCCTTAGCCTTCACTAGCCTGCTGTGGTAGGAGACATGGGATTCACTGAAGATTGCCTTGGATAGAGTAATAGAAGTTCGTAATTTTATTAAAATCTGTCCCTTATATACATTTTTTAAAATACTGTGTGTGACAAAATGGAAACTTTGTACAAAGCACTTGTTATTTGGAACAGGATGGCAAGATTAATGAAAAGATTTTGCATGATTGAGATGTGAGTCAAATTAACCATGTTTTTTCATGGAAAACTATTTTTACAGGAAAAAAAATAACTCATAGACAAAACACTGTACTGATAGACATTTTCTCAAAAAGTAAATAGATCATACTTATTACTTTAAGAAAACTCTAACATTATTATTGTTAATGAAATTTAAGCTTTCCAGTAAGACCTAGAATTTTGGAAAATTTGTATCTGGCCCCAGGACCTTGACAGATCCTCAATCTTTAAAGATAAAATTGATAAAAATAATTTAATATGATTACTCATAATAAGAGTAATCACTTGGAAAATTTACATAACTGAGTGAAACACTGTTTTCCAAATGGATCAATGCTGATGTTACTAAACTATGCATAGGTAGAAGATCTATTCAAAGTGAAAAGTAGACTGACAGATTTTAAAGCAATGGATATGATTCCATACTTCACATTGTAACTAACCTTTAAGAGCCTACAATTTGTCTAGACTGAACCTTGTATTAAAAAAGAATATCCATAGTTATCTAAAGTTATTTATCAAAATATTCCCTCACACACTAGTAATTGGAACAAATTATAAACAAATTATCAAAGAAGAAAATTTGAGGAGGGTGTATTTTCTTCAGATATTTCTTCAAATATTTCTCCATATATTTCAATCAAAACAGTATGTCCTAACAAACTGAATGGAGAACCAAGTATGGGAACTCAGCTGCCTGCAGATAAGCTGGACATTAAAGGCATTGCAGTGACACAAATCAATGCCACACTTCTCATGGAATTTTTTGTTTGAGAAAATGAAATTATATATAATATAATTATATATAACAAATATATCTTTTCAACTTTTACTTCAAATTATAGCCCAGATCTGAGCAGATCTCACCACCTCCCTGGCTACCATGATGGCCTGAAACAACATAATTGCTGGCCTGGAACTTCTATTAACTTGTGAATTGACCTGTCTTTCTCCATGCCTGTGCCTCAGTATTTCAAGATACCCAGATCATGCAGCAGTCATTGATATTGCAAAGATTTTCATAAAATTTGTACATAGATCTTTTATCTCTCGGACACATCATAGACCAGCAAAGGATTCTGCTGCAGCTGCAGGCTTCTAACTCTGATCCAAGCTCAGGAGCAGCCACCATCTCCTAAGTTACTAGTCTCCAGGAACATTTCTCATGAAGAACATGGAATAAAAAATTCCCATTTTAAATTCAAGAAAGGAAAGAAGACTTATTCTTTGGATATGGGGCAACCTTCAAGCTTAAAACTTAAGCTTTTCCCAATAAGTTCATCATTATTAATAGTTTATTTTCTTGTCCCAAAAAAATCATTTATCTTCTGAATACAGTGGTACTTCAGTTCACGAACATAATTTTTTTTCCATGAATCTGGTTGCAAACCAAGTTGGGCAAGAACTGAGTCAAATTCACTGGTTAGGTTCAACATTGACCTTATAGGGAAATTTGATTCCATTCTTGTCCAGTTCAGTATGTGACCAGAACATTATGTAGTTTAAACAATCACAAAACAATGTACTGTCTAAATGTGTAGGGTTACACAAAGGCAGCTGAGATTTAAATATATATATTGGAATTTGTAAAGTTAACATTTTGCAATTGTGATGTAATTATGACACCATAATCTTTCATAGAACTCATGCTTAATGTATGTGTGCAGAAAACTTAAGAAATATGTACCATAAACTTCACCCACTGCAAATATAGTTAATAATTTTAGTAACTTTATATGGTAGTTTAAATCATTAGTGCAAAGCATTTCTATACACTTCCACATTTTCACATGCCCCTTTGCATCCATCCTCTGCTGCTACTACAAGCTGTAGGCAGTCACTGATCTGCTGTCTATTTCTATACTATTTGCTTTTGCAAACTTTAGATATCTCGGCATCCTCTGTGCATACAAAAACAAAGTAATGGATTCCCAAAATGTATAAACACTTATTTCAAAGCAACAGTATAAAGTTGTCCTAGTATCAAGTGAAAATAAAACAAGCAGAAATAGATTTACCCAGGTGGAATTCCTGACTAAACACAAAAAGAACTTCCTAGCCCCTAGGGAAACATTTTAGAGGATTACATAAGATAATTAAGAAACTTTCATGGAAAAAGTCACATATTTCACAAAAGCCAAAATATAATCATATCTGAAACAACTTCAACTTTTTACTTCTACAGTATCATATTCAACAAGATGGCTCACATAATTTTTATAGCTGGCATTCTTGTTAGGTAGGAGAAAATCTCATGTGTATAACTGAAACCATTCCTGGTGTCAGACAGAATTTTAGTGCTATTATTTCCCAATTTAAGAAATGAATGAACGAAGGACATCTTTGATGGTCCTGACATGTCTCCCACCCTATTTTAACAAAACTGGATGAGATAAGTTTCTTAATAATAAAAAAAAATAACTTCGGGTAACATAATAATATTCTGTTACTAGAGTCTCCTTTCTAAAAAACTTGTATTTTCTTAGATTTTGAAATGTGTAAAGTATAATGTATTTCTCCAGGTGAATAATCAATACACGGATCAGAAGTTATTGGACCGAGGTTGTAGTTGAGGTGTAAGTGATTGTCTAACATGTCTGAGGCCTGGGTTCAACTCCCAGTACAGGGACGAAAAAAGAAAAAAAGTGATAGATGTCTACAAAAAAATGTGAACTGTTGACAATGAACATTAGCTAATATAGAATCAAAAACAATGAGGGGAAAGAGGAAGAGGAAGAAGGAGAGGAAGGGAGAGAGAGAGAGAGAGGGAAAGAGGGAGAGAGAGAGATCAATCTAAGAGAAAAAACAAAGGGAAAATGTGCTGTTGTTTAAAATAAATAGTATAATCTTTAGGATAGTGTAATTTACTGTGTAATTTACAAAATGTCATTTACTGATCTTTGCAACAAAATGAATTGACTTAAAATGAGAACAAAGGGTAGGACCCAAGTCTTTTGAGGGCATTATTCAATTAATGATTGATTATTTTCATTATCATAAATTTTATAGCTAGGGATGTAGCCCAGTGGTAGAGCACTTGACCGACATGTGTAAAGACCTGCGTTCAATCCCTATAGTACAAAGTAAATATATATACATATATACATGCATAATTATGTCACTTGCTTAATTTTGAAGCACCTTATTTGCATTTATTGTAGTTGATTTTTAAATTCTGTCCCCCTTTTTTCTCCCCCCCTTTCCTCCCATTTTCCCTTCCCTGTTTTCCTTTCTCTTTCTCTCTTATTCATTCCCTTTTTAACAACTTTTTTTCTCCTCAGATAAAATGAGACTATTCCTAAAGAGATGGGAGTTTCCTCTCAGTGAACTGTGTGCACAATGTGATGGTACATTTCCCATCAAAGGGCAGCAGTTAAGAAGTCCATGGAAGCACAATCAGCACAAGTGAGACACTGAATGGGGCCATCCACCAATGACTGAGAATCATCTTTCTTAAAACCTGACATATTCCTGGTGAGCTGGTGCCAAAACGAATGCAGGCAGAACTATAGCCTGGAAATACTTAAACATATTATTTGAATTCTCAGAGTATCATTTTTACTTAAAGTAAACATTGACATGCAAAGCCAATAGTCTGAGTAATCCGGTCTTGAACTGTAACTTTATTTGTTATGGGGATTTGCTCAGGGAAGAGAAGGGGAAAGAAATAAACTCAACCCTTCTGTGTCTAGTGCAGAGAGAAAATAGTTGTTTCTGCAACACCAGAGACATTATTTGAGGCCATGTAAATGACACTGCCTTGAGCTACTTTAACAATTCACAGCTAAAACTTGATTTAATTGTTTTTAGTAAAATGTTCAGTTGGCACAGGCATCCAGGATGATTACTGTCTCTTTATTAGCAGATGAATACTGAGCTCTACGAGCAAGAACCTCACATTACACCCAGACAGCTGCATTAGAGTTGCTCCCAACACAGAGCAAGGAGTACCCTTAATTCTTGAGATGAGTCCCACGTCTTGAAGTGATTGAGTTGATTAACTGGTTACAATCTAGATATTATCAACTTGGATTTCACAGGATAGTGTCCTGTGAACACTCTAATTTGCAAGTGAAATTCTGTGTAAATACTTCATTGTTTTGGGTTGAAATGGTCATAAATTTAAGAAGATCCACAAAGAGATTGCTGCCCCACAGTTATTTATAGAGGAAACATTTGCATTGCATGTGTCTATCCTTGTGTTGGCTGCATTCTTCCCCATTCCTGCTGCCTATGTGGTAAGGTGGAATCACTATTTGTACATTTATACTTTGTACTTCCCCTTGTACCATTTCTGAATTCTTCTCCACTTTCACCACACTGCTGGGACTCTACTAGACACAGGACATTTTCCAATACAGACATGCTCAAAATCTCTCCTGAAAATACTCTCTGTTTATGTTTTACCAATTACACTCTTTTAACAATTCTTCAAACTAATTTTGTTTTGAAATTTCCCGGTTTGGAACAATGACTTATAAATCTGCTACCTGGTTATCTTTCTAAATCTCTAATCATTCCTTGTCAGGCTTTTTTGATGTTTTTCTTCTCATCTCCCTAACTTAAAACTTGGAATTAACCCAGGTTTCAGTACTTAGGCTTCTTTTTTTCTTTTCATTCTATCTGTGGTTTGTATCTACAAATCATCTCTCAATTCATGGTTTTAAGTAACTTCTACATAATGATGACACTTAAAAGTAAATTTCCAGCCTCAAACTCTACTTTAAACTTTAGAATTAAAATCCTATGACTTATTAACATCATCCTTTAAAAATCTACTAAGCATCTCAAACTCTCTTTTCCAGTTCCAATCCATCAGCAAGTCATGATAACTCTACTTTCAAAATATATCCAAAATCAGATCTGTCTTTATTACCTTCACCACAAAGACCTCTTTGAAACTACTATCATTTTTTTGTTTGGATGATTGCAATAGTTTCTTTACTGGTCTCTCTGTTTCCAGATTGGTCCTTTTCAATTTATTTTCATTGGAACAACCAAAGTGATCTTATTAAATGTAAGCCCCATCACCAGCTTCTCAGTTTAAAATACCTCAGTGGCTTCCCTTAACTTTCAACATAAAGACCAAAGTCATGTGTTACCCATAAAGCCCTACACGATTTGACCCCTCTTACTTCGCTGAGTCCACCTCCTGCTGCTTTCATATCATTTGCAGTCTCAGCAATTTTTTGAAAGGTTCAAATTGGAACACATCATTTTTATGCCTCTTCAATATGCTACCATAAAAATAGAATGTTCTGATACAAATTATACAAGTTTGATGGCAGAATATACTTTCCAGTATTCAGAAAAGATTCCTCCACATGATAGTTAATAAATATTTTATTAAAACACTTCAACCTCTATAATAATCAATTGTGTATCAGGCAGCTTAGATTAGATGGAAAAAATTCTGATGGTCGAACCTCTACTATTAGCTCATTTTCATGAGCCCTGCCACTGAAGGCATTTAGCTCTTAGAAGTACTCAACCACATGTACAAGGGCAGTTCTGTAACCTTCAATAAATGAAACCCCCAAAATACAGATGGGATAAAACAACCCTCCTAAGCTCAATTATTAAAGTATCACATTATAAAGTATCTTCTTCTGATATTGTTCAATAGCAATCTGTCCAACATGTTTGTTTAATCATGACCTAGCAATTAAATAAATATGAGACAATAAACAGCACATTTGCAGCCCTGACTTCAGACAAGAGGCACAATGATACAGTGGCCACAAAACTTGGCATAGACTCAGAAGTTCTACATTTGTCCTAGCAATAACTTATTATGTGGTCACAATAAGTTGCACTTCCTTGCTAAGCATCAATCACCTCATTTATTCCTTCTTATAAAATCAATGGGGAAACTGTACATATAATATTTTGAACACTATAAATCACTGGGAAAATGTCAGTGGAGTCGTTTTGTTGCATGTTTTCATAACATAAAAACTAAGTCATTTTAAGAAATCTGGTTACATAGCAAACTGAATTCTTAAGCATTAACGTTTATATAGTTGACCACATGCCTTTGAATAAATATACTTTGTGCACCTACTTATGTCATCCACAAGGAGACCTTATATTCCAATACCTGAACTGCTGGCTTAAAGACAATTTTCATACATAAAAACAGATAAGCATAGTATGTATCTTGATCTTAGTAAAAGTTGATTCCTCATGAGTACTTACATTTGATGTACTCACAAGTTACATATTGAATAATTCATAATATGTTTTGACTGAAATTGACGTACAGCTTACTAATTTATCTGTTTCCTTGTAAATCTTTACATTAGTCAATTTCTAGCTTTCTGGTACTTTTTACATGGTTCATTGTTTCTTTAAAAATATTAAAACAAAGGACTGCTTATAAGTTAAACATTTTATTTGTAAAGGCTAATGACCTAAAAAATAGGATTGGCATGATGTGATCAGTCAGCTCACTTGTCAGAACAAATAAAAAGGAATCCTTTCTTTATAGCTTGCTAATGAAGAACATAAAGATGCATAAATACTAAGAAGTCATAGGAAAATGTAGAGACACAATCAGCAGTGCAATACTCTTACCTTGAGATCACTTGAAGTCTTAATTTTTCTTCCAATACAGAGGATTTAACTCAGGGCTTTTGTATTGAACTACTTCCCTTGCCCTGTTTCTACTTTTTTTTTTCTTTTTTTATGAGACAGGTTCTTGCTAAGTTGCTCATTTGTCCCACCTGGGCATAAATTTACCACCCTACTGACTAGTCTCTCAGAATGCTAGGATTACAGGCACACACCACCATTCCCAGATAAAGTTTAAATTTTATATAAATTTGTTTTATATTTATTTGAGTTTTGTGAATGTTGAATAATGATTAATTAGTTCCTTTGAAGACAGTACAGCAAAACTAAAACAAAAATTTTACTATTCAACATTCACAAAACTAAATAACTAGATAAGTTAAAAAGAAATATAAGTTTTATATCTCAGTGTAAGGCAAAAACATACTGGGATAAGATGGATTTGAGGTCATATGTGACTCAGAGAGTATAAACTTTCCAGGCTCTATGTCAGGCTTCTGCAGCAGATTGATGGGGTCCAAGGCAAGGGCTCCAGTGGTAAAGGAGGACACAGGTAACATCTGAGTCACAGATGGAGCAAAGACAGCAGCTCCCAGAGGTCATCTTGTGAGATGAGGAAAGGATGGCTATGGGAAATAGAACAGAGGGACCAAGCACAGAGATGGGTTGCTTCCCAGGGGAAAGGGGTCCTACAACCTCCTCAGGTTGTCCCATAGCTGAGCCATGGCTCAACTTTTCTTGCGCACAGACCCCAGCTGCAGCTTTCTAAGTGCTGTAGGATTGCTCATTCTGTTTTTGTGCTACCTAGTGTTGAAACTATTTTTACCAACACTGGAAAAATAAGGACATCCAAAAGGTAAGGAAATATGGATGAATTCTCAAGATAAGTTTTTTGTTGTTGTTTCCTACTTCAGTTCTCACACTACTAAATCAGTTTGGTTGGCTCAGGAGACCCCTGAGATGGGAAGTTTGAGAAGATAGAGCACCACCCTTTAGTGGAAAAAGCCAGGCAAGGCGAGGGGATAAGAGAGGAGTAATGTTTCCATCTGAAGCTCACACATTACATTTCTGGGTGTGGTAGAGAGTTCCAGATACAATCACAAATAATGCTCCCCTAGCCCTCACTGCCTTCCTTACAGATTGTGTGTTCTCTGAAGAACAGTCTGTCTTGACACTTGAGCATAAGCCCAATTCTCATGACATTTGTCCTTCAGCATGCCTTCTTTCATACTGGGCTGATTAGGAGAGCAACACTGACCTCTGAGAGCTTCTGAGCAGAGCATGGAATATGAACTCTGTCTCCAGGACACAGAGTGCTCTGAGGGAACACAAATGTCAATGTTAGCATCACATTTGAGTCTGTGTTGGAGCAGAGGACTTCAGGCTGAGAACATCAAGTGTAGATCTAGCAAAAATCCTTTCTAGATTTTGCATAGAAGGAAATATTAAAAATAATTGGTCACTCATTAAAAGTTAATAAAAGGAAGGAACAAATCCTTGGTAATTCAATAGTCATATTTTTGTTCTATAATGGATATCTAAGCTTATTTGAAAGAGGAACAATAAAAGTGAATCTAAGTCTTTCATTTTATTTCTTTTATTCTCAGCATCAATGTAGAAGCAAGAGGAGAAGGGAAGGGGGAACATTTATAGGTATGTTTCTTAGTTCTTTACCTGAGCTTTCTAAGGGTGACATCTCCTATCCCTTCCATGAGGTCCCAAGTCCGTGACCTCTGAGGATATCAGTTGATAAACACAGCCTCCCTTAAAACACAGAGCACACTGAGGACAGGCTCCCAGGACAGCAACATGTGTGAGACATTTCCCAGAGACCCTACTCTGCCTGAGATGGGTATAAAGCTGTGATGGAACTGAACAGTGGATACTGCCCAACAAGTGGCCATGGGATGTGTCCAAGAAGGACTCTGGTTGCTTTAGAGTGAAAACTTCAGTATCTTGACATTGGATAAAGCAATTTGTCCTTGGGTGCTTGGACTCAACAGTGAGATACTCTTGACTTATTTGCTTCACAGATTTGTTTTGAGCCTTAAGTGGGATGAGGTATGTGAAGGCTTTCAAAATGAAGTCACATGCACGTGGAAATGATATTAATATGATCTTTCATAATTGTACTTTGTCTACTGATTCTTAGGCTTTCAAACTTCAATATGTTACATGTTTTCCATAAAGGGACATCTCTATGGTCCCTGTGTTTCTATCTTCACTACATGTCACCCACTCCCCTGGTTTTCCACATCAGAGAACATGGAAAACAGAAGAGAAGGCGAACAGGAAGATGCTTTTCTATTTAAAAAGATGATTGATCCTCTCTTCTTTCTCAGTCTCTTTGCATACATGCTCTGTGCATCCCAGGGATTCAATAAAGCCAGCCCTAGTTGTCTGAGGAGGAATCACGGCACCAGGTATGTGGATAGCAGCAGGTATGTGTCTGAGGAGGAACTGCAGAGTGTTTCAGAAACCTGTGGCTATGGGGCCATGTGAGGGGGCAGCAGGTTTCAGCCATCGCCACTGTCAGTAGAACACCAGGGTCTACTTTCCTTGTGCTTGTCATAGCTACAAATTTATACTTTCTATCTCTTATAGCCTGGTAAACCAGCCTCTTGATTTCACCTACTTTCAGCAAGTGCTGGGTCCAGATCCCCTCCGTGAAGTGTACAAAATTAGTACTAAGGTCAGTCATCTCGTCTGTTGGACATCATTGGAGGATGCTGTTCACTCTGTGTCCCTTTTGGCATCCCTAGATTTTGTGATGGAGTCATCACTCATTCTGACATTGAGTGCTCAGCAATATTTCCAGGACCCCCAATTCTAGCCCCTCTGCTTGAGCTTCCTCTGCCTTCTCCCTCCATTTTCTTGCCTGACCAGGTCACTTTTTTTTATTAGATTCAGTTCTTCCCTCAGCACTGGCTGATGCTCTGTCTCCAGAACCTGTTCCTTCTTTAGATTCCAAATCCCACTGGATCATTTCCCCACCCAAATGCATAGATTTCTATCCCTTACATCACATCACAGTAAAGGAAGCAGAATGTGTTTTTCAGACAATCTACTCCAGTTGACAGTACTGGTGGGTTGCCTGCTTATGTTCCAACAACTAAAGGCATGAACATTTTCACCTTGCAGTATCTGAAATCTCATGGAGAGGGCCTTGGGCCAAGAACATACTCCCTTCCCATTGTCACAATATAGACTGAGAGTGGGTTTTCTGGCTCTTCATTACTCTGAGGCCACACTGATGGACATGTGGCAGGCTATCTCATAGATTGTTGTAACCCCTGGCTTCTCAGCCCTAGCATCCCGGCATTTTTAGAGCGATGATTCAAAAAGAATCTTCCTGATGTCAGAGAAAAGGAAAAAACAGCATCTTCTCCAAAACAATTTAAGCTAGCCTACCAACTGAATTAATCAGGGGGAAATGTCAGAGTCAGTTGCCAAACAGCAAAACTTGGCAGTGTCACTGACTTTTTGGAGCACCAAAGGCAAAGGACAGGAGCTATATGTACATCAGTGACTCCCATATCTTTGGGGGATATTGGAGCACTTGTTGCAGTAAAAATGTATCTAGCTGTTCCAGGGACTCCCATCTACATGGCGAGTCCCTGAATCCTAAAGTCCGTATTTCAGTACTTGTCTGCTTCAGCACAATCTCCAGTGCTTCTATAGCCCACAAATCCCAGCTTTTCCATACCCCTGGCCTCTGTCTTTGCCTGATATCCATCCTCAATCCCTGTCTGAATTCTCTCCCCATTTCAGTTCCAACATCTTCCTCTTGTCCTGGGTCTGTCTCAGCTTGTCTCTCCACCCCCAATCTTGCCTTCATCTTCTCTGTCCTGTAGAGAGCATCTTCAAGGACCCCAGAAGGAGGTATAGTTCTTTATGTCATACCATGTTTACTGTATAGAATATAACAACCCTCCCAAAAAAATTAGAAGGAAGTATGTGGAGTTTAACCTGGTGCATAAATCTCAGGAGAGAGCAAAACCCCACCAAACAAGTCAAGAAAAATGAAATGAATCCAAAAACTTTCTCCACATTGAAGGTACCCACTCGTGGGGGAATTTTCTGTCCAGGGCCCATAGAATTAAAATACACCAGATGTGAAAGAGGGATAGTGAAACACAGCAAGGGCCTGTTGTGTTTCCACAACTTTTCCCTGGGCAGGGAAGTCAGTGGTATGTTGTCTGCCTCAGAGATGTATTTAGTCAGAGCCTTTCAGTGATTGCTCCCTTCTATGTACCCCAACTGTTATGACTTAGATATGAAATGTCCCCCAAAAGTCTAATGTTTGGAAGGTGGCTGCATCTTGGGCACTTTATAATCATCAGTGGAAAGATCCCACCAGTGATGAGTTCAGCAGCTGAGTGTGCTGCTGACATGTGGGACCTGGTCTGAGGTGAGTCACTGGAGGCATGATTTGGAGGATGTATTCTTTTTTCAAATTATTCATGAAGTTTATTACTATATTTTAGGTATACAATATGCTGACATTCATTAATGGGAATTTGTATCTTTATATAATATATCTTTGTTCTTATTTTTTCCCCATTCCCCTGCCCTCCCTTCAACCCCTCCACTTCTCACTATTTACAAAGACTTTGTTTCCATTTTTTCCTTTTCTCATATTTATTACTTTCCCTTCTTTCCTTTCCCCTACCTCCCCACTTCCCTTTCCTCTTTGCAAATTTTCTTCCTATTTCACATTATCTATTATACATTTTGAAATTTATTTACACTTTCAATTTCTCACACTAGAGAAACTATTCAGTATTTATACGTGTCCTGTTTATTTCACTTAAGAGTATTGCCTCAGTGTGCATCCGTTTAGCTATAAATGTCTCTAATTTCTCACTTTTTATGGCTGAGTAGTACTCCATTTTATAAAAAAAAATACCACATCTTCTTTATCCAGTCTCCAGTTGATGGGCATTTGGGTTGTTTCCAAGTTTTAGCTGTTACAAACTATGCCACTACGAATATGGGTGCAGATATATCTCTGTGGTATAATTCTTTTAATTCTTTTAGACACATACTCAGCAGAGGAAGAGCTGGGTCAAATGGGACCTCTAATTCTAGTTTTTTGAGGTATCTCTGTACTAATTTCCACACTGGTTGCACCAGTTTACAATCCCACCAAGAGTGGAGAAGCGTTCTTTTTTCTCCTCAACCCTGCCAGCAGTTGTTATTAGTTGATTTCTTGATAGCAGCCATTCTTTCTGGAGTGAAGTGAAATCTCAGCGTTGTTATCATTTGCATCTCTCGAATGACCAGTGATGTTGAACATTTCTTAATATGTTTATTTGATGTTTCTACTTCTTTTTTGAGAAATATCTGTTCATTTCAGATGCCCATTTTTGGATTGGGTCTTTAAATTTGGGAGGTCTGATCTTTTTAAGTTCTTTATGTATTCTAGATCACAGACCTTTGTCTGAGGAACAGCAGGTAAAAAATTTTTCCCACATTGTGGGTTGTCTCTTTATTCTCTTGGAAGTTTCTCTTGCTGTGCAGAAGCTTTTTAATAAGATGAGATCCCAGTTGTTGATTCTTTGTGCTAGTTCACATATGGCAGGTTTTGTTCTTGAAATCTTTCCCTATCCCAATATCTTCAAGAGTTCTACCTAACCTCTCTTCGAGGAGAAAAGAGTGTTTCTAGTTTAATATTTTCTATATTGCTATATATTTTCTATATTTCTAGATTTCTATATTTCTATATTTTAAGTGTTTCTAGTTTAGTGTTTCTAGTTTAATATTTAGATATTTGTTCCATTTCAATTTTAGTGTAATGTGTGGTGAGAGATATGAGTCTTTGGCAAGTTGATTCCCAATTGTTTTCAGCACCATTTATTAAAGTCTTTCTTTCCTCCACTGAGGGTTTTTGGCTCCTTTGTTGAAGATAAAGTAGCTGAGTATGTCTGGAGTTGTTTCTGTGTCTTCTAATATATTCCATTGATCCCCCCAGGTCTGTATCTTTTGCCAGTACCATGCTATTTTTATCACAGTAGCTTTATAGTATAGTTTCAAGTTGGGGATCGTGATAGCCTCTACCTTGTCTTTGTTGACTGGAACTGCTTTTACTATTCTAGGTTTCTTCTGGTTCCAAATAAATTTTTTGGATTATTTTATCAAGGTCTCTAAAGTGTGCTGTTGGAATTTCAATTGAGATTGCATTGAATCTATATAGCAATTTTGGAATTATGGCCATTTTCACTATATTGGTTCACTCTACCCAGGAGCAAGGGATGTCTTTCCATTTTCTGACATCCTCTTCAGTATCTCTTTTTGTAGTGCTGTAATTTTCAGAGCAGGGGTCTTTGATTTCTTTCATTATGTTGATTCCTAGGCATTTCATTTTTTGGATGCTCTTGTGAAAGAGTTATTTCTCCAGTTCCTCTCTCAATGAGTCTGTTGTTCATCTACAGTAAGGCTTTTGATTTTTGTGTGTTGACTTTGTATCCAGCTACTCTACTGTATTTGGATATTAAGTATAGAAAAGTTTTGGTGGAATTCTTGGGGTCTTCTATATACAGTATCATGTCATCTGCAAATAATGACAATTTAACTTCCTTATTTCCTATCTTTATTCATTTTATTTCTTTCTTTTGTCTAATTGCCATGGCTCATGTTTCCAAAACTGTATTAAACACAAATAGCGATAATGGACATCCTTGTCTTCTTTCTGATTTTAACATGAAGGACTTCAGTTTTTGACCATTTAGTTTGATGTTGGTTGTAGGGTTTTCACAGATGGCTTTTATCAGGTCGAGATAAAGACCATCTATTCCAATTTTCTGTATGTTTTTATCATAAATGGATATTGAATTTTGTCAAATGCTTTTTCTGCATCTATTGAGATAATCATATGGTTTTTGTCCTTGGCTCTGTTAATATAGTATATTACATGTATTTATTAGCTTATGTTGAACCATCCCTGCTTCCTTGGTATGAATTCCACTTGGTCAGGATGTGCAACCTTCTTGATGATCTTGTGCATTCTGTTTGCCAGCATCTCATTGAGAATTTTTGCAGCTGTGTTCATTAGGGAGATTGGCCTATAGTTCTCTTTTTCACTTGGGTCTTTCTCTGCCTTTGGGATCAAGCATCACCTTGCTTCCTGGAATGAATTTGGAAGTATTGCTTCCCTTTCAATTTCATTGAAGAATTTAAATAGTAGTGGCAATAGTTCTTCTCTAAATGTCTTGTAGAATTCAGCAGTGGAGCCATCAGGACCTGGGCTTTTCTGAGTTGGTAAGTTTTTAATTATGTTTTCAATTTCGTTGATTGATACTGCATTGGTAGGTGTTCTTCCTTCTACTTTGGCAATTCACATGCACTGAGAAATCTGTTCATTTCTTCTGTGTTTTTTTCTTATTGGCTTACAGGTTCCCAAAGGAGATATTGATGACCCTCTGGGTTTCTGTTGGGTTCATTGTAATTTCACCCTTTTCATTCTTAATTTCATGAATTTGGTCTTTTTCTTTCCTTCTTTTGATAAGGGTGGCTAAAAGTTTGTTATTCTTTTGAAAAACCACCTCTTTGCTTCATTAATTTTTGTATCATTCTCTTAGCCTCCATTGCACTGATTTCTGCTCTGATTGTTATAATTTCTTCCCTTGTATGAGCTTTGGGTTTGTTCTGCTCTTCTTTTTCTAGAAGCTTGTCAGCACTAGGTTGTTTATTTGAGCTTGCTCTGTTTTGCTATGGATCTCCAGTTTGATGGCACTATGATCTGACAATATACAGGGGATAACTTCAATTCCTTTCCATTTACTTAAACATGCTCTATGAGCAACTATGGGGTCTATTTTGGAGAACAACCCATGTGCACTGAAAAGAATATGTATTCTGATTTTGTGGGGTGGAACACTGTAAACATTTGTTAAGTTTATTTGTTCAAGAGTTTGGTTGAGTTCTAGTATTTCAATGTTGATTTTTGTCTAATTGATCTATCTATTTGTGACAGTGGGGTATTGAGGTCCCCCACTACTATTGCATTAGTGCTTATTTGATGTTTTATGTTCATTAATATTGTTTTATATAGTTGGGTGCACTAGTATTTGGTGCATATATATTTATGACTGCCATTACTTCCTCTTGGCTTGTTCCCTTTACAAGGATGTAGAGACCTTCTTTGTCTCTCTTAATTAGTGTTGGTTTGAAATGCGTTTTATCTGCAAATAAGGTAGGTACCCCTGCTTTATTTCAGGTTCCTGTGACATGGAGTATTGTTTTGCACCCTTTAACTTTCAACCATGAGTTTATTTTTGAATTAGATGTGTTTCTTGTATGCAGCATATTGCTGGGTCTTGCCTCTTGACCCATTCTGCCAGTCTATTTCTCTTGACAGGTGAATTGAGACTATTGACATTGATGGATATAACTGATATCTATTGGCTTATCCTTGTCATGACCTTTTCCAATTGTTGATTTCTTCCCCTTTGCATTTAATTTCTTGCCTTGCCTAATGGATTCATTCTGCTGGGCTTCCTGGGGTTGTGACCCTCATTGTCCTTTCCTAGGATATTGTTTAAAATGTGTTGTAGTGCTGCTTTGATATTCATGAAGTTCCTCAGGTGTTCTTTGTCATGAAAGTATCTTATTTCTCCATCAATTTTGAAAGATAGTTTTGCAGGGTACATCAATCTGGGTTGGATGTTGCTTTTTTTTAAGGCTTGAAATACTTCACTCCAGGCTCTTCTTGACTTGAGGGCTTCTGTTGAAAAATCTAGTCTCATTCTGATGGGCTTTCCTTTGCATGTGATTTGTTTCTTTTACTGCTTGTAGAATTTTGTTCTTCTCTTAGGTTTTTGGAATCTTGATTACTATGTGCCTAGGTATAGAGTTGTTTTTTGTTTTTTTTATCATGGCTAGTTGGAGTCCTATATGCCTCACTTATCTGTATGTCAAATTCTTTTCCCCTGCTTGGGAAGTTTTCTGCCAGTACTTTTGTGAACATTTTTTTATGTCATTTGCATTATCTCCTGTTTCTTCACTGACTCTGACCAGTCTTATGATATTCTTCTTTGTATCATCTAGCAGCTGCTGGATTGATTTCTCATGATCCCTTGCTATTTTTAAGAGATCTTTCTTTTCCTGGTCTCTAATGACAATCCTGTCTTCTATATTTGGTATTCTGTCCTCACATTGGATCATTCTGCTGCATAAATTTTCAAAGGAGTTTTTAATCTCCTGGATATCTGTTTGCATCTGTTTTATGGATTCCATTTTTTCCTATGCTGGGATTAAGTTGTGTTCCTCAGCTACTCATTTTTTTTTATCTGTGTCTGCTCTAGAGTTATTAATCATGTCTTTCAAAATGGACACAATCTCTGTTGTTATCTGAGAAATTATTTTTTATTTTATTTTCACAGATCCTCTTTTGTTGTCAGTTCAGTGAGACTAGGTAGTTAAGTTTCATATTGTTCCATCTTGCTGCCCATTGGGGTTGCCTTTGGTGATCTGGAAGTCTGGTGGGTTTTTGTTTTTTTTAATTTTTTCATTGGTACATTGTAGGTATACAACACAATTACATTTCTCATTGGGAATTGTACCTTTACATGATGCATCTTGGTTCTTATTTTTCCGAATTTCTAGCCCTCCCTTCACCCCCTCCACCCTTCCCTATTTACAAAGACTTTATTTCCATTTTTTCCATTTTGCATAATTTTTCCTTTCCTTTCTTTCCTTTCTCCTGCCCCTCCCACTACCCCTACCCCTTTGGGCCTTTTCTTCCTATTTTGCATTATTGATTATTCATTCTAATCATTGGTACATTTTAAGTATACAATATAATGACATTCATC
>NW_004624775.1:3919213-3971474 GCF_000247695.1 Heterocephalus glaber | reverse complement strand
ATTGGGTTGTTCAGAATTTTTAGGTCTTCTTCATTCAACTTTGGTAATTCATATGTATCTAGGAATCTGTCCTTTTTGGAAGTCTGGTTTTGCGACTTGCTTAGGTGTCTTCTTATTTCAACCAATGCAGTATGCTGTGCTTTTATTGAAATGACTCTTTGCTCTCTTGGGGGCTTCAATTGTAAACAAGCCTCATAGAAGCCTCTCTGCTGCTCACCACTGTGCAACAATACCTGAGTTCAGAATGATCCCCTGGATCTCCATGCTCAGCTGTTGTCCAGGTGGGCCTCTGGGTGGGGTCTGCACACCTGAGCAGCTGTTTTCCAGATGGGCCTTTGTCTGAAACCTCCATACCCAAGCAGCTCTTTTCCAGGCAGGCTTCTGCCTGGGGTCTGCACCCACTTA
This sequence comes from Heterocephalus glaber, assembly GCF_000247695.1. Next base: position 3,971,069 of record NW_004624775.1, on the reverse strand, counting down.
CTGATGGTATCTGGGTGGGCCTCTGGCTCTGGAGGGTGTATTCTTGTTCCCAGCTTTTTTCTGATTTGTTTTTGGCTTCCTGGCTGCCATGGGTTGGATAGATTTCCTCTGTCATGAACCTCAACCATGCCTTTTCTGCCTTGGAGCCAACCAACCATGGAATGGGTATATGAAAATCATGGGACAAAATAAACCTTCCCTCTTTTAAGTTGTTCTGTCAAGTATTGAATCTGTATGAGGGAAAAAGACTGATACACAAAGCCACTGCTATCTCCAACTGGTTTGCAGTGTATGGGTTTACGAAGTGTCTCACTTGCTCCAGAGGCCTCTCTGTCCATACACCCAAATGGGCCAGAAAGAAAAAAAACCACTGAGTTCAGTGCTGGAACTGAGGGTTGAAGAAATATAGTCTTCTGGACTCAATCCCAGTGCTTTCAGATCCAATCTGTTCAGACAACGACATACAACAGGCCTGGCTCCTCACCACAGAAAATAAGACCACTACTGTTCTCTACAGCCTCAGCTCACCACTGCTTAAACTTTTCAGTAGGTGTGTGACCAGCCCCAACCTCACCCTCAACTGGCATTTCCCAGTAACTGAAGCAGTGTGACCCCAGAGACCCTGAAGTATGGTTGTTCTGTGACTTTTGATTACCAGAGTAGCTCAGTCTTAAACCATAAGCTCCTCAAAATGGCTCCTCATTGGAGTACTTCTAAATATAGTGGGTGCTGCAATGGATTTCTTCTCCAAAGCTAGCCTGTCACACAGAAGGAGACACTTTCAGAGTAAAACTTTATGCTTTATTTGTAGCTTACAATAATTATGAGCTTTTCCTAGGGCTGGAGCTGCCACCCTGTCTGCTGTTCATCCCAAGAGCTGTCTAACCCTCACCATGTTTAATTTGTGCCTGAGGCTTCAGTCCCCTTCCTAGGAGCCATTCTTTTCCCTTGGTTGGCTTCTGTTTCTCCATAATTTTTAGCTTTCCTGTGGGCTCTTTCTTGGTTCCTGGAGGTCTTCTGTTTCCCTTCACTTAGTGGTTTGGTGTTTTGTTTTCAGGTATTTCAATTCCAAGTCTTGCAGAAGCTTTGGTTTGCTGCCAGCTTTTACTCTGCCATCTGAAGACATTTTTATTATTTGGGATGGATTGTAATATGGTAATGGTGTAGACTAACCAGTGTTACTAATACACCCCAACTCTCAATGGCTTAACACATTCAATACTGATTTTTAATTCACGCAAATGCTGGTGTGATTATTTATAGTAAGCCAAGTCTTCTGGAGTCTTTACTCTAAAGGTGCCTTGGGGATCCAGCTCCTTCAATTTTCATACTTTGAGTTTCAGTTTATTTGGGTATTGCTCTTTCTCATTCAATTCTTTCAAGTTTTGCTCTCTGTTGTACTCTTCATAGGAGGAAGATTCTCTTCTGCACGTGCATTCTTAAACACTGAGCTCTCTGTGTAGCCACATGAGTTCCTATACATTTGCTTTAATCTTTGTGCTTTACTCATGTTACCACCAAAGCTATTCTTAACATACTTGCTCCCACATTTCAACCTACTGTTTTGTTTTGGAATATAGTCTGTAGAAGTGAATTATTTTATTGTTTTTTCTCTTTCTAGTCGCAATAAGTCATATTGTCCCTTGGCTATGAATTACATGGCTATCAGCTAGAAACACCTATCATGTATGCACATCTTCCATTTGTCATGCTGTCTAAACAACCAGAAGTTCTCTCCACATGCATTGGAGGACCAAGATTCCTATTTTCATACAGAACAGCATTGCAATCTATAAATTCACAATTGTAAAATTCTGGCGAAAGCCTTCTTCCACCCTGCATGGAGATAAAATTATGTCTCTTGTAACTCACTGGTCTGCTTTCAAGCTGACTTATATCTATGTCCTTGAGGTTTCCTCACAATTCACTGGGAGTGCAGAATAAGAAGCAGCCTTCAGGCAATGTAAGTACTGTACTTACGTTACATAGAGTTTGAAATGTTTACCTACTAAAAGCAATACATCATCATGCTCAAAACATATTTGGAAGATACTTTGAGCGCCTTTCCCTAGAGGAAAGTTATAAACAAAGAGATCTTTTATTCTGTGTAATCCTTTAAAAGAAAAAAAAGTTTAAGAGTGTTATATGTCCTTAAAAAAGGCAAAGTTAAAAGTGGTAGAATTTTAATGATTGGTTTTAAATTGAGCTGTTAGAAGTAGAGCAACAGTACTGAAATTTTTGTTTTCTTTGTTTTCCCAGGTGTTATCAATCCCTCCTGGTTTAACTGGCTGTGTTTACTCCATCCTTTGGATCATTAATAATGACAGTAAATAAAACCCAACCTAAGGAGTAGTTCTTTTAACCTGACAGGCACTCATGAGTCACACCTTGAAATGAAGAAATACCTGCAGCCAGAACTCCCTAAATTTCTCATATAATACCTGGGTTTTGTAGCAGTACAATTCATTTTTATTTAATTGCTAACAGGAGAGCCTTGTCAAAGACAACCACAGTCCTCAGTCTTCTGCTGCCCTGGGCACTCTCTGTCAATGTCACCCACTCTCACACTGCTTTCTGCTTAGTCCTTATTTGGGAACTCATTCTACCTTCCTTTTGTTTAAATATTTGTTTTAATATTAGCAATTCATTAAAGGAAAAAAAAAACAGAAAACTTTGGGAAAAAACTAATCTCACTATCTAGAGAAAATTAAATGTATCAATTCAGTATGTGTCATAGAACATTTTCTATGCATACATTTACAGATGCATTTCACAAACAATTACCTGCTTGAATTACAATAGGCTGATTTTTCCTATTTGTATTAATACATAATAAACTCTTATCATGATAGTTAAATAATTACCACTGACTCCATTAAGAAATAGAAGTTTATCAATACTTTTGAGTCAGCATGTATGGCTCCTCCTGGACACATCCCCTGCACCATCAAGGAATTTGGCATTGTTTTTCCTTGTTGCACTGTGTTCTTCAGTTTCACGAAATATGCATGAGTATCTACATATTAGATTGCTATTTGTTTATTTATTTTGCTTTTCAAATTTATATAATGATGCCATGGACTGAATTCTATCCCATTGAAAATCCATATGTTAAAGCCCTAAGCACAAATTTGACTGTTTCTGAACATGACATTTTCAGGAGGTAATTAAAACTAAAGAAGTCCTAAGTTTGGTGCCTTTATTTGATAAGATTTTCACCTCATGTAGGTAGAAATATTAAGTGGTACAGCCATATGGAAAAGAGTATGGAGATCCTTCAAAAACAAGTAAATATATCATGTGATCATTCCACTTCTGGGTATATATATATATCTCATAAGAAACACCCATGTTTATTGCTGCACTATTCAAAATAGCTAAGATATGAAATCACTCTAGATGGCTGTCAATGGATGAATGGATAAAGAAAATGTGGTATATATGTGCAATGGAAACTTATTTATTTAGCCATAAAATGAATATCCCATCATTTTCAGCAAAATAGATGGAACTAAAGAACATTATGTTCAATGAAATGAATCTGTCACAGAAGGACAAATATTGCATGTTTTCTATCATATGTGAAAGCTAAAAAATAGTTGATTAGAATATATAATAGTGATTTCTAATCATGGAGACTGGTAATGTGAAGGAAGAATAGAGGGTAATATGGTTAGATAGAAATTACAAGTGCTAGCATTCTACAGCACAGTGGTGACTATTATTCACAAAAACCTTTATATACTTTGTGAATAATTAGAAGAAAGTAGCTTGAAATCTCCAAACAAAAATTAATATTAATTGAAATATCATACTGTACCCCATAACTGTACAATTGAAATAACTAATAAAAAAGAAGAGGATTAGATCTCTCCCATATCTCCTCCACTCACCATGTGGTGACATAGTGTAAAGGTCTCTGCTGATAAGCCAGACAGAGTATTCTAGAACTGAATAATTTAGTACCTTGATCTTAGAACACCCAGCCTCCAGAAATGTGAAAAAAGTTTCTGTTGTTTAGGTCACCAAGTCTAAAGTACTATTATAGCAATCAAAGTAGGCTAAGAGAAATGATATGACGTTTAAATGTTATTTATGGCTTGTTTTTTCATTCAGCACTATGGTTTCAGTGTCACGTGCATGAGTACCAATAGCTATAGCTCAATTTTATTACATAAAATTTTGTTTTTAAACTCATGAATTTATTTTTCTATCCTCACGTCAATGCATTTAGGATGTTTGAAGTTTTCTATTCAAGTATTTTGTAAGTGTTCTCAACAATCCACATTTTAACTAGTACTTTATAAACCTTGGATTTGTCCAATCTAGTTGAGTCAAAATGGTATTTTTATCGTGATTTTAATTTTCATATTTCATGTTTTTGTGAGACTGTACATCTTTACATTAGATTATAGGTCACTTGTAATTCTGTTTCTGAAAATACCAGCCCGTGTATTTTACAAATTTTTGCCAGCTTGTTTATTGCTTCTTAATTTCTGCTATTTCCCATAATATTTATGTACATTATGTTAACGTTATGTGCTAAAAATATTTTCTCCATTTTTGCCTGTTATTTCTGCTGTCTATGTGGTGTCTGTTGATCAACAGAAGATTTGAAACTTTGTAGAGTCAAATGTATCAGTATTATCTTCATAGTTATTAATTTTGTATTATATTTTTTAAAATACTGCCCACCCAAGAAGCAGAAAGACTTTCTTGAAGTGAGGTAGAGAACACTTTTTTCTTGCAGATGAAAAAAACATTATTTTTCACGACATCAGATACTATATAGTTTATCCTTCACTTCTAATCTGCAGTGCCATTTTTGCCATATACTCAATCATTTTCTTGATCTTTTTCTTCCTGTGTTCTATGTTATGTCAAAAACATAATTCTCTGTATCTTTCTTGGAACTACTCCCTGTTATATAACACAGCATTAAAATAAACCTTGATATTTATGGATAGTCCTTCTTTCTTATGAAAATGTGTCTATTTGTGGTTCTTTATGTTTTCACTGAAAGTTTAGAACTGATTTTTTCAAAATCTGTTAGAAATTTTACTGGGATTTCATTGATGCTATAGATCAATTGGTGAAAAGACTGAAATTGATATTATAAATGTAACATTGCTATTAAAACTATATTGACATTATAGTGACAGACTGATACCATCAATATCCTTTTCCATGTACATCCTAGCTCTCTCTATATAGAAAGACTTATAGTCTAATTTTATTTAGCACTGTATCTCAGACATTAGAAATAATGATAATTATATTACTATAATACATTATTAATATTAGCAGAATTTTTTATTATATATAATTGGCTGATCACCTTCTAAAAATATTTTCACTATTTCTATTTTAATATTTTATTTAATATTTTAAAAATATTCTAAAAATTTGGAGTAAGTAAAATATCTTGTAGTAATGTCCCTTGTCTATTTCCTTTAGTTAAACTCCTAAACATGGAATGCCTAGAGAAGTTTATAAAAACTTTCAAAACTACAAGCAGGAAATTAAATATTTAATAGAATTGCTCTTATAGCATCTCCAGTATTATTATATGAGAATAATTCTTTAAATTCTCAACAATAAAGTTAATATTGGAGTCAATGCTGTATTGAAAAAAAATTTTCTCATTTTTAAATTTTATTTAATTTACAAAGACAGATTTTATAAAGATCCATTTAATCCCTTTTTATTCTTACTATACTTGTTTACATTATCTCCCCATCTTAAAAACTTAAGCTGTCTTTTTCATATGGACTTATAATATCTCTTTATATTTTAAGAATATGCTTGCTTATCTATTTGACTATGTTAAAGTTCAGAATGATTATATTGCAACAGAAAGCATAAACAAAGCAAGTATGAAAGCAATTTTGAAAATATGATTTCCAGAGCAAATATTATGAAGAGTTATACATTAAAAACAGCACAAATAAATTGGCACCAAAAAGAAAGCTCAATGAAAATATAAGCACGAATTCATAAATCTAAAAATCTGAAAAAAAGAGAAGATGCTCAAGCTCACAAGTGATCACACATACCAAATTAATGTAACTATTATTTTATACAAAATTACTTATAAAAATCAAATAGATAACATATCTGGATAGCATATGGATGAAAATGCATAATCATACACAAGAGTGTACATATAAGTGCAGTGTTTAGCAGAAAATCTGACTATTTTTAATTTAACATATATATTTGTGGGGGATTGAATTGTGTTTCTTTTTTTTTTTTTTTTGGTCCTGGGGTTTGAACTCAGGACCTTGCACTTGCGAGGCAGGCGGCAGAACCATTGAGCTAAATCACCAGCCCTGAACTGTGTTTTAAAGACATGTTGAAGTTCCAATACATGGACTTAATTTGGACATGGATCATTGCAAATGTAATTAATATAAGGTCATACTCGCGATAAGGTAGACCTTGAATCCAAAGTAACTTGTGTATTCAGGAGACCTAACAAGAGGCCCAAAGATAGACCCAGGGGAAAAGGCAAGGGTCAGCAGAGGCAGAGACAGAAGAGCTGTGGTTGCCATCCAAAGAACACTGGCATTTAATGGCCACTACCAAAAGGGAGCAAGCAAAAGAACAAATTCTATCGAGTGTCTCTGAGGAAGCAGGGTGCCACAGACACTTTGATTTCAGATTTCTAGTCTCCATGACTGTGGTAGAGTAAATATGTTTCAGTCATAACTTTGTTACAGCAGCTCTAGGAAACCAACACAGTATTTCACCTAGACATTCCATCTATGTGAACTTTTTCTTTATAAAAAGGTATTTCATTATTTATATATATATATATATGGTTTATTTTGACATGAACAAATAAAGAAAAATAGAACAGTCCATCAAGAGAAATAAATTCTGTTAAATATATACCCTGAAATACTATGAGGTTATATAAAGTAAAAGTAATCATAACTGCAAATCTAATAATTTACACATATACTTTAGTGAGAAAAAAACAAGATGCAGAACATCATGCATGCTCTGATGCTATCTTTAGAAAATTAAAAATCTGTGTGCATGGTGTGTGTGTGCGGGGTGTGTGTGTTGATATATGTGGTGTGTTTGCTAGAGCTACTGACTGAGAAGTTAAGATCTTCAGCTGCTGTGGGATTTTGAATCATCTCCAATTCAGGAAAGTGTCTGTGAGGCTCCTGCTATATCAGGGAAAAGTAAAAATTTCTGAGGTGTCAAGGTTTTGTTCTAGTATGGCTTTTCTTAAACTTTCAACCAGAGAAAACAATGCCAAGAGACGCAGTAGGTGGCAGAAAAACAAGCTCTGGTAGAAAGATCCCTCTCTTCTGGCCCCAAACCCAACAGTAGTCTTCATTCTTCCACAGCACAGGGTATTTACATACAAGGTCCTACAGAGCTGTTTCCATTTATTTCCTCTAAAAATCACCATTTTCTGAAGGTGGTCGATTTCTTCTTTCACATAATACATGTTCAATAAATATTTATTGATGACACTAACATGACTTAATCTCTGCAGAATGTAGCAGAAATTCCTCAAAAATCTGTGGTATATAGATGATTTTGTTTTGCATGTCCTCAATAAAACTCATAAATATTTGCTGAAATACATAAAGAAGCAATTAATCTGATATTATCTGTAGAAATTATAGCAAAGATTACTTAAAAATTGTTGGTACATGAAATCTGTGATATTTCAAAATTAATAGTTAATGGCAGTTTTTCCAATTTTCTCTTTCCTTTTTCCTTTTTTCTCACTTCTTTCCTTTTCTGTTAGAGAAGAAAATAGCTACTCATGAATGATTATCTTTCATCCAAATCTATCATTTTACTACATAAGAATTATATATATAATATGTAATACATATATAATGTGAAATGTAACATAAGTTTTTCTATCTTTTAGGCTTTGATGTGTGTGTTTAAAATTAACATTAAGCACCATTTCTCAGCCCCAGTATTTCTCAACACAAACTGACTTTAGAGAACTGTTCCTGAATTGTAAGATTCATAAGGGTAACAGATTATTTTCTAATGGCCTCTAGGACACAACTTCATAAAACATGAATTTGGATTCACAAGGTCAACTTCCCCACACCACTCCTGGAAAGGATATATAGAAGGACCTTTGTTATTCACCAGTATTTCATTCATGGGGCAGCAGATAAAGTAGTGCTGATGCTAGTCGGCTGACACTGTTAGATTGAAAATAATTCTAACTCCCAGTTTCTGAAGAGTTATATTTGATTTGATGATAGGTGAAACAATTAAGATTAGAGTTGTTCTATAAACTCAATGGCAGTTACTTCTTTTATTTAGTTATCTAATCATTACATAATTTTATGAAGTGTGATAAAAATATGATGGATGTTTATATTTAAAAATTATTACAATAAAACATGCATTGCCAATAATTCCCCTCAAAATATTCCACTTTCACTTCTAACACACTTATCCTACCTTCTAAAGACGCTCTCTCATGAGTGTCTTTAATTGCACTGTTGTGGGTAACTCAATGTCTCCAATGAATTCAGAATATTTACCTTACATGGTCTTTTTTACTTTGGGGCAGAGTCAAAACTTGCAGGGTTCCTGATCCAGTGAATAAGGTATATGAGGACACACTGCAATGTTTTTAGAAGCCTGCCTTCCCATTGGATGGCACTTGGCAACAGCATTAACTGTAGCTTTTTCTCACAATAAGTAAAGACATTTATGAAAGAGAACTTCCAAAACTGCTTCAGAGTGGTAAGAATGAAGGGCTAAGTGTATTTGAAGTGAAATGAGGAGGAGTATTCTAAGGGGGATTAATGGCAATTATGTTTTGCTGTAATAATTTTTTCAATATTACCATATATTTTACTTACACCTCATATATCATAGTTCTGATTACTCAGGCTCAGGGCCTTCCAGGAGTAGGATAAAGGGTTATGCACTTTTAATCAACTCCTTTTAAGTATTCTAAAATAAATGAGAGTCGAGGCTCATTGCCCAACATTAAAATAAAAATGGACTGGAAAGACTTCTTAATCTTCATTTGTGATATTGGATATTTGATTAGAAACAAATTTAGAGACTGAGAAAATACATTCTTAAACATTTACTATTTATTATGAGATTATTTTCATGTAACCCAAAATTTCTAGGCGAATTTGTGCCTCCTCCCAATTTTAATAATCTGCTTGAGAATGAAAAGTGATATGGGACATAGAATCAAGACACGACTTTAACTCCAAGTCAAGCCTGATCTGACTTGTCTATATAACAATTTTATATAGTACTTGTCTATATAAAAATTTTTGGATTGATGGATAATATTTGAAGTGTCCAAAATGAGCATGCTGCAAGTTGAGAGAGGATCAAATCCAAATTAAATAGTCTCTAATCAGGCATCTATTTATGAGACCCAATTTCATACAACCCATTTGACAAATCTCCCTTTCTTTTTATTTGTTTGAAGAAGTTGAAACATTGTGACCCTTGTTTCCAAGGTACTCTGACATCATTTTGTCTTCCCCACTGCAGACGAGAGTAAGGAGACATAATCCAATTACTACTAGCACAGCAATATAAAATCAGAAATGAACCTTGAGACAATTAACTGGATTAAGCTGATCAAGTATATCAGAAAATTTATCCCAGTTTTGAATCTAGTCATCAAAATTATCAGTCTATTGGGACATCAGTAAAACTTCTTTTTGGAAGACATCAAAATCTATAGTTATATTTTTATGCATTACTCCTTGTACATGATTTCTAACATGGGTATTTCCCCATGGGTAGCTAGACCAATTATAATGTAAAGGAGTAATGCAAAATTGCATAATATTATTATGACATTTGAGGCCTGTCATAACTGTAAATTTTCAATCTGATCTCTCATCCGGAGGACAGTAGTCTCAAACAAATTTATTTGGTATTGCAACTTAGCATCTATAGAATGTTGCATTTTCCAGGCCTCATCGACAGTCTTGGTTCAATTATCTACGAAAGAGCTGCTTGAATGGAGAGGGCCCAAGTTTTACATAATGTAAAAACTGAGAAGAAGGTATATTGTCTTCCATCCAACTTATTTCCTTAGTAGAGACAGATTTTTAGTCACATTATCAAGGTCAGTCCAGTTTAATTTATACCAGTCTGTATTATTGTCCTTTCTCCCATAAAATTTCCCATGATCCCCAGTCAATAAATTCATATGGTGCCATTTTTCCATATTTTTCTGATTGGCCCCTATATATATTCCATGGTGGAGGCGCATCTTTATGAAATCCATTCCATTTAATATGAGCTTGACCAATTGAATATCTAGGCAGAAAATAATCTATTTCCTCTCCAGCCATGTGAATGGACCCCAGAGTTAATGTAATAAAGCTTTTAGGGGTATGAGCCAACCAGGTTTGAGATGACACTATTCCTGTAATAATAAGGCCTAGCATCCTTTTAGTCCTATGGGCCAGATGATCAACTAAGGTATGTAACAAATAAGATGTAGTGGAGTAAGCCCATGTCTTGGTTAGATTAACTGGTATCCAACTCTAGGCATTTTGCCCATAACCAATAGTGTTTGATCATGAAGTTCTCCAGTTTTTACAGTGTATGAGTACACAGTTATTATAATCAAAGGAGTTTTTTTCTCTAGGTTGCTATGCCATAGAGAAAAACATAAGGATTATAGATACAAATACCAGTTTGAACTTTTTCATATAACTTTAAATATAGGACCTTTCCTGTGTTGAGGTCAGATCTCTACCAGTCCATACATTACCCTGAATGAAAGGGAATCCTAGCTTTCTGGATGACAGCCACAGCATTTCTCTATTATCTGCTAAGACACAAGCTAAAACCTTTCCCCTATGTTCTTAATTGTATTGAGCCATTTTACCCTTTAATTAGGACATCCTTTTACAACACTTGTGTGTAAAGTGTGTCTCTAGGTTTGTCCTTGTGCCAATGGAGTTCTGATGGAATATATTTACTTTCCAAAAGTGGATTTTAAACATTTTAAATGAAAGTAACAGGATCTAATTGAGCTTGTGGGGGTAGCTATATTTCCCCTTTCTGTTTTGTTTCTGTTTTAGAAGTTGTGCTTTAAAGTTTGATGAGCATGTTTGACAATTGTTTGTCTCTGGGGTTAAAACTCAAACATTTTTGTCTTTAGAATGATATGTTTGGGATAAAGGAGCTGTATATATTTGTTTAGAACCATAAGCAACCAAATCGATTTTAAGCTTGTAAGTTATTGGGTCTGCATATTGCTGCTGGCACCTTTAGAGCAGCTTTTAGCCTAGGTCATCTGTGAGCAGCAGGCCCACCTATGCTGGGCCCCACCCATCCCAGCCTCATTGCTGCAAACTTGGGAACTTCACTATTTCCAGATTAGAATTAGTGGAAGTTCCAAAAACATTACAGTTATCCTTTAGCTTGCAGACATAAATTGTCAGTTAAGATGTCTCATTTTACTGCAATTAAAACATTTAACATTTTTAGCATTATTACCTTTTTTTTTCCAGAAAATTTAATGTTTGAAGATGACCAATGTAAACATATTACAGTAACATATTGAGAATTAAGCCTCTTAATGATAACTGGTATAAACATTTTACAATAACATGCTAAAGCAATGTTTATTGGGATGTGTCTCTCATAAGGCTATGAAAATTACTGGGGCTCCCATTAATGAATAAAGACCAGAATAATTGTTTTTTAGGCAGTTGTTCCTTTATTTACTAAGAAGAATCTCATTTAGCAGTCTCCCCAAACCTAAAGGTCTCCACTTAATTACTTTGACAATTTTAATAACCTGTAAAAACTAGATTGTAACAATTAATACATTATTGGTAATCTATAAAAATTTTTGAGTTATTGTATGTAGACCATAGTATGCCTTATAGTTGTAAAATTAATTTTGATCAGCTATCAACCTGGGGGGGGAAAGCATGCCTTTAACTATAATAACATTTATCTATAAGCCAATTTAAATTATAGGCAAGTATCTTTATTATTATCTTATTATAGCCAAAAAAATTGTTGAGCTCAATCAAAGCAGCTGTACAATTGGGCAGACAATCATACAAACAAACATATAAGACAATTTATAAAACTAGAATGCACTCAAATATATTGGGCCAAATAAAATGATAGCCCTTTATAATTTTTTTGGTTTATAATTATAAATAAGACTAGTCAAAAACTTTTTATACGTCCATTAACAGAGATCTCTAGCATGGTCTATTGCAAACTCCTGCCATTGTACATTAAAATGGAGGTATTAACTAGGGACAAAGAAGAATGAGCAAGATGTCTAACATGAACTCCATTATTAACACTTTGTTTTAATTCCTTAAGCAGTTTGAAGTTAAATAACTGGTGTTCAGGAATAAACTGACTGGTTGTTCAGTTTGGTCCTATTACTGGGAAGCAACAAGGCCCAAGAACATCCCATGCATAGCTGTTACCTTAACTAGCTGTTGATATTTAGACATACAAGGCACAGAATGTTTCATATTTAAGTAGCCTGGTGGTGTAGATAAGAGTCTCTTTATAAGCTTCATCTGATTCTGGGTCTTGCCCAGGAGCTGGAATAATGTTAGGTGACTTTTCCTCCTTCATACATTTTTCTTCCTCATCCTGACAGAGGACAGGAGCCTCAGGAGAGCTAGTGTTCACAGGACACGAAACTGATTTTATTACACCCCAAGCTGAAAAGGTCTTAGGAGAGATAGGCTGTCCTCTGTCATGAGATCTTTTTAAATTTTAAACAATCCTATTCAAATTTTCTAAATCTAAAGTTCCCACCTGTGGGAACCTAATTTCATGCATAATTTTAGTTAAAGTGCCAGTACTAACTTCAGCTCTGGCCTGTTTAAGAAGCTTATGAAAGAGTTGGATATAATTTTGCTGCTCTCTAGACTAATTCTTCCCCATTATTCCAACTACAGAAGCTTTCCTTGCAGCACTAGGAGCTTTACCTTTCACTTGCTCTTAGGACATCTTCCAAGCTCATCCTAGGAGTCCTCTCGCTGCCTAACACACCAATCATCCTTTCCTCCACTCCAGTGGAACTTCCCTCTCTGGTCTGCATGTTCCCACATATGGGTGCCAAATATTGGAGGGGAAAGGTTAGAAGTAAGGCTGGAGGACACAAGTAGATCATGCAAACTTTGGGAACTGGTGAGGACAGGAGGAAAAGAGAGAAGGAAGGAACAAAAACAAGAATAGAAAAAACCAACAGCAACAGGAAAACTAGAAATCGTATTCATGCTCCAATAAAAATAAAAACATTCAAGAAAACACAAAACAGGACAAAAGCAGGAACAAGAAAGGCAAGAAATGAAGAAGAGGAAGAGGAAGAAGAAGGAGAAGGAGGAGGAGGAGAGAGAAGAAGGAGAAGGAGAAAGAAAAGGAGAAGTAGAAGAAGAGGAGGAGGAAGAGGAAGAAGAAGAAAAGAAAAAATGTTCCCTTGATGTCTCTGCTATCACTCGTGGACAAGTGAGCAATGTAGAGATCTATGTTGATGATCTCAGTGAGCCATTCACAGTCTAATGAAATTCAGGCTGGTTTCTGGCTGTGATGCTGGAATTGAGCTCCCTGACCTACTTCAGGTTTGAACTCTGCACGGTTCTATTGCACATTTGAGCTGCCTTTCCCCCACAGCAAGTCTGAGTTCAGGTAGAAGGTGCTGACCCCCACAACTCATCAGCCTTTGCAGTCTTCTGCAGTCACTTTATTGGAGTGACTCTCTTAGCTCTCTCAGTGGGCTTCAATCTTCAGCAAGCCTTGGAGAGGCCCTCTCTTTGCTGCTCACCACTGAGCAATCTTCCTGGGTTTCGAACAATGTCCTTTCTGCTCTCTGTCACTGGAGTTCTAGATCCCAGAGGTAGTGAGCTTCTCCAGGCAGGGCTCAGGCTGAGTGCTACCCTCTTCTCTCTGGCACTAGTGGCGGATACTGATTTTTTTAAAGATTGAATATTGTTTTTCTAAAAATTAGATTTGCATTTTAAACGAGTGCAACAAGATTTAAAATGATTGAATTTCACATAGGACTAAATATTGAATGATCAATAATTCTTTCAGAATCCAGCCATTTAATTATCTATTCTCTTAAATATATGACCACAATTTTGTATTTCCTCTTTCCCTCTCATGTAGAGTTATTTTCCTCAGAATTTCAAATGAAAAAATATTGAGAAATACATACATGTTTGATTTCAGGTAATGGGTAAAAAGCAAATCATATCATCAAGAACTTTAAAGGATTTCATATTTTGCTTTAAAGACCAGTGACATTGAGGGAAAAAAAAGTTGTTTAAGGCATTTATTCAGACATACGAAAATGTTTATGTCTTTCAAAAAATTCCAAGGCCCGTGTAGACAGGAATTAAACAAGAAGAGTATTTGTCCTACTTAATAAATGAAGTCAATATTCAGAACTTTGGGAAGATGATCTACTAATCCCCAAATTGAAGATGACCTTACCCTAAATGGTACCAACCAGTTTAGTTGAAAATTAAAGCATAAGGGAACACTGTATGATTATTGTATGGTAACATAAACTTTAAAATTGGATTCAAAATAATAACTGGGAAGTTAACAACTTCATTTCATCCTTAACTCATGTGGGTAAAAAACAAAAACCAAACTAAAACAAAAGCAGAGACAATGGACTGATGTTGTATTTGACCAGAAGAAAAGTATTTCAATTGTTACACCATGCTACATTAAACATGTATGGATCAAGCACATAAATTGGAGTTTATTTCTGCTTCATACTACCATACAATCATTCACACGTTATCCCTTTTTGAGTTCATATATTTAGGCATATAACTTCATGCTTTCTTTCTCATGCAACAGACTTCATATTTCACAACTGCAGCAAAAATATCTTTCAGAGAGGTACAGAAAATTTCAAACAAAGGTTTCTGTTATCAGAAAGATACCTACAAGAACATTGAAGTTTTTCTTTCTAGGTTCAATCTCAATGCAAAATGCATTATGTAGCCTCAGGCACATTACATTAAAATAGAATAACTGCTGATGTAGCGATGAGCTGTGATGTATAGCAGACTGTTTGGGAAACAAATGAAATATAACACCTAGGAGTAGATATGGGCAATAGTAGTAAAACTGAAAAGTAGGTAAAATCCTTACCTTATGATAAGCTTCATTTCAGGCAATTATTCTATATTCTGGGGAGACATCCACTGCTGATTTGATGAGGCCACTCTTTGATACCTGTCAAAATCATGAGTAATCTTGCAAGTTCTGTCTTCCATACACCTAAAAATCTCACAAATAGGTCTATTCAATCTAGGCAAATCTAGCTATGAATTCACTTGCCTTGTAAACTTGGATCAGGTAACTGTTTCAATTTTGTAAACTAGATAGTTCCAGATAAATCCTATTGATTGCTTTTATCTTCATTGTCTGAACTTTTTTCTCCATGTTTACCTTAGTTTGCTGTTTTTGGAAAAAATGGCTTATGATGTATTACAGGATGGCCTTCAATTCACTAGGTAGCCCAGGCTGTCCTTGAACTCATGGTGATCCTCCTGCCTCAGCTGCTAGGGTGCTAGAATTACAGGCCAGTACCACCACACCCAACTCAGTCCTTGTTATTTCTTGTAATCACTAACCCACCACATCAACACTCTAACCTTTGGATATTTCTATGTCTTTCTCAACACCTCATGAACGAGACCACGTCTTTCAATAGTGTTTATGGTAGTTTGCATTATTTCATTGCCGTTTTAACTAAACTTATATTCACTCGTAGTTTACTAGATTTTTCGGCCAACCATACAAGAGCATGTACCAGAACTTACATATTGCTTGGTAAGCCTTCTCTCTGTCATGGAAGGATTAGAGTTTCCACTGATATTCAGGTTTAGAAATTATTTCTTTGCTCTTCATCCCAACAAAAACATTTGGTCTTTAATTAAATGTAATGATAATAGTTAAGTAATTTATTAGCTATTTATTTTGATTTCTCAATAACTCATTCTCCATCAGTGTTGGCTGGAGTTTAAGTTGCCAGCAGGTAAAGATTATTTTAGTTTAATTACCTTTATAAAAAGTTTGATGTAATGCCATATCCTGTTAGGTGTTTCATAAAGACATTTCATGATTGCATGCACTTAACATCAGATATGGGTGAGGTGCTTTAAAATAGTAGCTAAACACTATTATATATGCAAATATTGAGAAGTTTGAAAGACACCATCTTTAATCTCAGAATGTACCAATTAGGATTTTTTTTATTGTCTAGTATTTATACATGACTAACCTAAGATGTGATCTTGATAGTAATAAAGGTCTGGATAGTAACATGGAAAATATTTACTATATAATAAAAGTAGTCACTCTTCACTGATTATCTACTATGCAACAAGAACATTACCTAAGTAATTTCTAAGTTTCACAACAATATCTGAAAGTATAGATTTTGTCACCTACATATTACAAATAAGGAAATAAAGGTTCATGTAGCTTAGAGAACTTCATTGTTATATAACAAATACATGGTATTGAACATTGAAATTAGGATTCTTTGACCTTTAAGTTCAAATTATTTCATTACACAATAATAACAGTGCTAAAAAGTAAAAATTTAAAATTTGTGTGTGAAATGGCGCATGGTTTAGAAAATAAGACACAACTTGAAAAGTAAAGACTAAATATGGCATTAGTTAAAATTACCAAATGTTTACCTTCTTTTTAAAAAAAATTATTGTTTTTACAAGAGATAGCAATGAAGAAAAAAAGAAAGGAAGAAAAGAACCAAGACAATTTTAGTACTGAGGCATTCATTCATTTTACATGAAAGAAGTTGGATTAATTAAATGAACGTTGCATAATACAATCTTTCTTATGGGAAGGGTATAAAGACCTGCTCAGGACTAAATAGGCATGGTTGTTAAAGGAAGCAAACTTTTTGATCACAACCTTAAAAAGGAACTGATAGGAAATGAGATGAGTCTCAGAAGACTGGTATTATTATGTTTTAATAATGAAGGCATTAGCACGGCAATTGTTAAAATTTTATCTGTTCTATCATGAAGTAAGAATCTAGATAGTATGCAGTAATTAAAGATTGACTTTGATTTAGATAATCCATTTTAATTGCATTTTTAATTGTAGTGAAAATTTTAGAAAGTGCCATCTGAAAATGCTGATGTAGAAAGATTAACTAATCAAGATCGTGCCATTATATTTGAATTACTAGAAAGGGACCATGAGTGGTAAGTGTAAAATACTCTCTCCACTAACACACAAGTCCCTGTAATCTCATCTCACCTTCTGGGAACAATGTATAACAAATTAAAGCTGGTTCATAAAATGTCATACAATCTGGCAGCAAGATTCTAATTGATGAAGAAACAGCTATTTTAATGATTCTTTAACAACCATAGAAAATTTCAATTACTGGGAACCATGACGAAAGCTACCTTGAGGGGACGAAATAATTTCTAACAGTTTTCTTTATCTAACTCAGAGATCCCAGTGGACATTTTCTGACCTACTCCCTCTCTTTTCTGTTTAGTTTAGTAGCATAAATGTGAAGCTGATTTGTTCTATGAGTATTTAAAAATTATATTCAGAATTAAGAAATGTAACACGGTATTTGTTTGATCTGGATAACTATTCAGTCACGCACCCAGTCTTACACAAGTTCAGCGATCAGTCAGTCTTGAATTTACAGGCTTGAATTTTAGTTTTGTGGGAACCCTGCCATATGTTTGTCTTCCTCTGCTTGCCAATCTCCAGTGCAGCATTTCTCATCTTTTATTTTAAAACTATAAATTTAATACTGATCTCAACCAATGGGATGAAATGTGTCTTTAATGCCCATTTTGCTATTGAATGCATTTTACTCACTTTCTTTTATTTTGATTGATGTTATGGATGTTATAATATATATTGATCTTCTGAGGTTAATAGCTCCATTAATGACCACAAGTTTACACACACATAACTGAATAAAGTCAATAGGGTATGTGTGTATACATATATAAATTTATATCTATATTTATTTATATATATAATTATAGATATAGATATAGGTTTAGTCTTACGATTCCAAACATTTTGGGAGGTAGCTGAAACCTGCTTTTATGTCTAATATATATGAGAGAAGTGTGTTAATCATATCTCAGGTCTAATATTTATGAATTAATTTTTGGAATTATGACAGTATTAAAATCAAGATTTTGGTAAAATGAGAATTACCATGATGTAACTTTTGAAGTTCAGTAGATAGGAAGAATAAAAGAGTTGTAAAAATGACATAATTCAATTAAAAAGTGAAAAATAATTTATAATTATAATTATAAAAAGTGAAAAAGAATTATAATTATAAAAAAGTGAAAAAGAATATAAAAAGAATTATAATTATATAAAAAGAATTATATAATTATAATTATTAAAAAGTGAAAAAGAATTATAAGAGCCCAAGTTTGGTAAACTTTATTGGCTTGTTCTAAATTCTGTATTTTCTGTGACTTGGCTGATGTTAAAGTTATGGAGTTATATAATTTGCAAGTATTATAAGAAATAGAGATATTTCTTTTAAAAGTATATGATTCTACTTCTATAAGCATAAGGAAAATATATTTAAATCAACACAAAAAAGAATATAATATTGGACAGAAGATTGGGCATTTTGAACTCAAAGTAAACTAAAATTCTTTACCTCACAAATAAGATACTGGTCCAAAATTCAGAACATCAAACAATTTTTTAAATGAGAAATAACAGTGAATATTCATTTGAAAATAAAGACAGAATTTAAGCAGGTAGGATTTAATTAACCAAACTGGAGCCTAGCCAGACCTCTTCAGCTAACATCTCTGCTCATTAATAGATAACATTATTCCTGCCCTGCTAAACCCAGTGTCAGGAACAGAAAACATCCTTGATTCCCTTCTTCATTGGTAAATATCCAAAATTAAATAGGATGTTAAAATGCTAGCATTTCAAATAAAAAAATGTGATTCTCTGTAAAAGATGTATAGCTCCCTTTCTATTAAAGTGTTACCATTGGGGAAAATGTTACATGAAATTCTATTTATTACCCCCATCCTTTAAAATGTAAATTTGAATGATCTGATCATTTTCATGTGCTGTAATGGACTTGTCATGTTTTTTCTAAATATCTCTTCCATTTCTCTTTTCCAAATTGCACCGTATTTTTAAAAGAATTGAATCTCTATGCTCCATCCCTACTATTTTGATAACCCAGCAACATATGCACAATCCAAGTTGTGTCATTTCCCAAGATATTTCAAATTGCATGTAGAAAAGGGGTCTTTTTTCCTTTGTTAGAGAATCTATAAAGATCTGACCCTATGGAACTACTACACCCCCTTCCAGCCTCGTAAAGAAGTTGATCTGAAGGGATGATTCTGACATAGAGGAGCTGAAAGAGTAGCTCACAAGACAGAGTCAGTTTTGGGCACTTGAATGTGTGACTTCAGTCCCTAAAGTCTCAGGAGCTATATCTTTATTCCTACCTTCTCAATCCTGGTGCTTTAGTTATTCTATAATCCTGCTAACTGTTCTAATACTCCACTCCCCAAAAAGGTACTCTGTTTTATCTAACTGATGTTCAGTTGCAATAAAAAAATCCTGTATCATGTGCAAAGCACAGAGGAGCTGTATAAATAGGTTAGCAATATGTTCATCTTTATTCTCAAAATAAATAACATGCTTGTTTCCTCAATGTAGAGCTTGTGTAATTATTTTGCCATAAGATTTTGTGGAGGAAAAAATGTATAGTGCATTCAGTTTACCACTGGACTTCATTTCACAGAAGTTTTGCCTCACCTAACCCTATTTTAGTTACATCAAATGCCTTGGAAAAGAAATCAGATGTAATATCTTTATTTAGAAATCTACCTAAATTTGAATAAATCAGATCAAGACTTTTGAGGAAATTTTTTAAATTTCACATGTGTACATACTAGGTGAAAGTGAGACTAATCCCATTTTACTAGGTTTTTCTGAGTGCCCCTGAAATCCATGAAACAAATCAAGTATTTGTAAATAGACTCATATCCTGATTATTATCAAATATTTGTGGATTACATTTGAGTAGATCCAATATGTATGTGTTCTTCACTCAAAATCATTTAAATTTAGGAAAGCCTGGAATATGGCATGTTCTCAGTGGACACTTGCCAAATAAAGTAAATACATGTTTTTTATATTCTATTTATCATTGTCTATAGCTTATAACAATTTATTGTAAGATCAATGTGACCGTGAGAATGTCTTAAGACATTCAAGCCATGGGATTATATGCGATATGGAATATTTTATAGCATAGTTAAAATCAGTAGCTGAGTCTTATTCTTCAGAGAAATAAGAGTCTTATTCTCTTAGTGTCTCCTTAGTAAGTATGTAAGATTTAAAGTGGTACAAAAAAATCTAAGCCAGGGTCCTAAAAGCTAGGAAAAGTGGAAAATATTAAGTCTTCTAGTCTATTTATTATGCAGGGAGCTGAGATTGTGAAAATGATGTCAAACAGCAACACACACCAGCATACCATCTCACCTTTCCAACTATGGATCCGCATTTTGCAATATACTCCAGCTACCTACTTAACAGCCAGCTAAAGAGAAGCTATGATAGATAAAGCTAATAAACTTTATAGTATGTAATGAGTACTATGGCAGCTGGATTCTAAACACCATATGTTTTGTGTTGCCAGAGAGGCTTCCTCTGGCTGGGAAATTTTCTATTCACTTTTACAATAAACTAGAAGAAATTGTGGTTTTGCTATTTTATTCCAAAATTTAACTTTAAAAAGAAAAAAGTACTATCTTAAATAATTATCAAGAGAAAATATTTATGAGTATAAGATGTGCAGAAATGTTTTAAGGATTTTATTATAAGGAAAACTTAATAGTGTTTCATAGAGTCCAGTGGTAGCATTATATCAACTGCCTTCAGGCAGAAGGAAAACCTTTACTGAAAAATTCCTGTTTTCCTAATTATCAGGATATATAGAATGGAGCTGCTTTTGTATGTTTTTAGGATAACTTATACTTTGGTCTTTCATGCTAGAATAACACATGAAATCATGGTTTGTTTCCTCTTTCTTTTTAATATCTGAGTTTTTAATATTGATTTTCTGAAAAATGTTAGCTAATCCACAGATAAGTTTCCATTCAGGAGCTGTATAACCTTATGCATGGCACAATTGTGTTATTCATCTTTAATTTCATAGACTCCTTCATGAGAGTCACAGAAAGCATAGAATCTTTTTTCATAGAAAAAAAATTGATTCAACAATTTTGAGCAATCACTGCATTACAAAGATTGCAATCCTCCTCGTGGTGTTGAGAAGCATTGACTTTATATTTTTAAAGCATTAGGGACATTCCCTGGTATACAACCTTTAATAAATGTGAGATTATTATTATTATTATCTGCATCATTATATTCATGTCTTTAGCAAGATTTAATTTTTTTAATATAACTCTAATTTATACAAGCACATTAGTATTATCCATTATAATTTCCTTCTTAAAGTACCATCTATGGGCCAGCACTACCAAATTAGGTTCTAATTAAATACCAAAAGATGATATCCCATGAGCTTCTCTTTTCCAAAGTGTAAAGAAATCTGGTTTCAATCACAGTCATTCTTAGTTTCCACAATTGTCTGAAAATGAGTGTTATAGCTAATGCATACAAGCTTGACATAAGAAAAAAATCATATTGGGTCTTTGCAAAATATAACCAATTATTGATTTGAAATCCTGCTGAGGCACAACAGAATACTCTGTAATCAATTACATTTGGGGGTTCAACCTATAGATAGAACACATAAAAAAGCTGAGTTAATGACTTTTTTCAACTGGCCAAATGATATCCCTGGGGGGTGAAATGCAATCCTCAGGACTCCCAGTAATTTCCAATTGCTGCTACACTTGCTACTGGGGCCAGAGCTCCCCATTGCTGAGCCAGCAAGCTACTCTAGACCATCACTTATGTTTTTGCAATAAGACCAACGCCAGCCATTTTTCCTCTGTCTTCCAAATACCACTGATCTTTCTATTTCCATAGTAACCGACTCCTGCTGGCATGATCAAGAAAAAACTGATTTGGGATTTTAATTAATTGCTTAGAAATGGAAATGTAACAGGGACTGGCAGTTCAACCAAGCACATTTAGCAAAGTGAATAAAAATAGAGTTTCTGAAATACTTGAAATTGTTTCAGTGGCTGTACATCTTTTGCTATACACCTTAATTTATTCCACTCTCCAGAATAAATCTGCCAGATATACTAAGCCATTTTGTCAACACAAATCATTTTAGCAAATACTTTAATCCCTCTTCTAAACAAAATGCATTATAATTTAAAAAATCTAACCCATCAGTGTGAACCCATTGGGTCTCATCTGAAAATACCCTTAAGATATTAGTAGTTCTTGTTTAAAGGAGCTGTCATCCCCTATTTGTAAAAGGAAGCCCTTTCTTCTTGCTTTCTTAGGTAAAGTCCTTGAATTTCACCATAGCAGCAAGTTCTACTTTTTGTAGAAACTAAAGTCTTAAAATTATAGTTCAGTGCACAAATTAAGAGCATGGATTTTGGATTTGGGAATCAGAATAAGCAGATTCAAATCTTGGCTCTTTAATTTAATACCCATAATACCTGGGGTAAGTTTCTTAACCAACTGGAGCTCAGGTTTCTCATATGTAAATTGAGTAAACACTTGTACAGTTGCTGTGAGGATTACATATGTTAGTAAATGGAAAATCCTACGAAGATGCTTAGAAGACAGTAAAGGATGGATTTCACAAATGTTATTAATCTGTGTGTCTTTTAGTATGTCTAAATCTAAGCTCTAATTTTATGTCCTATAATACTTGGTTTTATATATTCTCTTTAGATGTATAATACACCAAGAATTGTTCACAACATTTTTATTACAAGATATGATCTGTTTTTTCCTTAGAGAAATGCAGGTTCCTGTTATAAGATGCATACAACAATCCCATCCAAAGCCAACTAAATGATTATTAAAGATTTTTAAAGTATAACTATTCTCCAGTAAAAAGAAGTAACATATCTCCAAAATATTTCTAGAACAAGTACCACCTTTGTTTAATTTGCAAGTTTGCTAATTACACAATGATAATAAATTCTCATAAAGGGCCAGGGATTTAGCTCAGTGGCTCCACCTCCTGCCTTGCAAGTGAAAGGACCCAAGTTCGATCCCCACTACCAAAAAAATAAAAATAAAATAAATAATCATAGGCACAAAGAAGACAATAATGGTAATTAAGCAAATATTATTTATTGCTGTCAGTTATTGGAATTATCCCATGAGATATTACAATAAATTTTCTGTTACTATAAAGAAATACCTGAAGCTATGTAGTTATAAAGGAAAGAGGTTTATTAAGCTCATAGTTTTGCAGGTTGAAGCCCAAACAGCATTATGCCAACTCTGGCAAGGGTCCCAGTCTGCATCACAACCATGATTGGTTGTGCCAATTAATCTTGATTGTAAATGCAGCTGAATTAAGAGATCCTAGAAAGGTGATTGGATTTTAAGTGCACTATCTTCATGGATGAGCAAACTCACAGATAAGTCAATAGCTGAATGGGCTGGTAGGAGTAGGGCTAGTTGGATGAAATGGGTCATTGCAATATGACCTTAGGGACTGTATTTGGGCCCAGGGCCCTTCCTCTCTGGCTCTTCTCATATGCCACGAGTTGAGGAGCTTTCTTCTGCCCTCCTCTTCCATCATGACGTTTCTGACTTAGAGCCAGCCAATCATAGCCTAAAGCTCCTGAAACCATGAGCCAAATGAAATCTCTCCTTCTTTAAACTGTGAGTGTCAAATATTTTGTCCCAGTAACAGGACAGCTGATCAATAGAATGTTGGAATCGTTGTGGGCAAGATAAGAAGATGGAGGGAATGAATGGCCAATCTTTTTCTTTTTTTCTTAAAAATAATCAATATCTCAAGAAAACTATATAAATTCCTTACAGGAGCAGTGACACAATGGCATAAGGACCTCCACCAGGCTCCATCTCTTACCATTGGCACACTGAAGACTAAGCTTCCGAAAATGAGCCCTTGGGGAACATAGTACATGCAAACCAGAACAAATTGTCCTGTTCATATAGAATTAACATAGCACATACATATGTTAACATATGGCTAGAAATGCAAAGGTGACATGTTAAAACATTTGGAAGAACAACTCTGATTGAATACATCATTCCTCACTTATTAACTAAGATGTTGAGTATCACTTACTCCATTCTTAGAGTCACTGTCATTATTATACAAGAAAGGAATAAATTTATATGGAGCTAGGTACAGTATGGGATAATATGAGAATGAATCTTAATTTGTGATTACCATAAAAAGACACCTGTGATCTCCTGCCTATAGGAAGGAATGTTCATAAATATTACAAGTAACTAAACCACAAGAAACAACATTGGTAAGTATTGGACATGAGTTAGCTTGGCTTCATCCTTTGAACCTTCTCTCAAACTAAATTGCATTCATCAGCGAACACTTCTCTGACCTCTCAGATCTGGAATTCTGGATGTTCTCATAGCATCTTGTACTTGCAACTGTGAAACATTCATCACACTTGTAATTGCTTGTCTAATGTGTCTCTCTCTTACTAAATTATCTGCATGAAGCTGCAAACAATACTGTATAATTCATGTTTGCATCCTGAACATAGGGTCTGCAGAAAGTAAGGGGTTGAATAACTTTTTATCTGTAAAAGTGAAGTTGAATGATTACTAATCTTCAAAATATGTATTAAAAAGTAGGCATATCTACCAATCACACAATGTCTTACTAGAAGATAAGCTTCATTATGTGGCCCAGCTTCTAGAAAAGGGTCTGGTGCATGATAAGCATTCAAGATATTTTGAGAATGAATGAATAAGGGAGTGAACAAGAGACATATGAAAATATGGTTAATATTAGAAAAAGTAATCCTAGGCTCTGAAGAAAGAAATGATGTGTCATTGTTTAGGTAAAGTTTTTTCCTTCTTCTAGCAATACCAAACTTTTTTTTAGCCAGAAATATGTAGATTAAGGACATATCTTTAGGCATTTGTAGTAGCTTGTAAATCATATTGCTCTTATAGCGTTCCCCTAAGCAATCACTCTTTTCATATTGAAGGCAGGAATAAGGTTGAGTGATTCCTATTGACTTGTACTGCTACATTTGTTTCCCATGAGGCCCACCAAATTTGAACTTCTCCCTTATATTACTTGTGGATTTGCCTGTTCATTCTGTAAAACTACAAATTGTTTTTGATGTGACTGTTACCTACTTTGCTTATCACATTTTTGTTTTGCTTACATCTTTAGCTTTTGTGTATTTGCAAGTCTGTGACCACAGAAAATGCAACAAAGATTTTTATATTAAATGTAGCTATTCTAATTTAACCACTGTCTTCTGCTGAATCATTATATTATTATTATTATTGTTATTATTATTTCCTCAGCCTTGGTTGCCAGCCACTAGGTTTCTCAAGCTCGAACATAAAATTCATTGTACTTATTAAGATACTATGAATGTTTAGGGTTAAAACACCAACATAAATGATAGCTACATCAACCCTGTGTGGCTACATTATTGATCTCTGTCATGTTACCAATAATTATCACTATTATTTCTTCAGTGTCACCATGTGATATCTCATGTACTCCTTAAGACCCTACTCATTTTATTCATTTCTTTACAGATGGAGCAACCAAGGCCTAATGGAGTAGTGCAACCTCTCAAAGTCCCACAGCTGACAACATGCAAGAGATGTTGTGCATTTATTTGGGAGACATCAGTTTTTCACCCTTCCCTTTCACCCTTATTTGCAATATGAGTACCATGGGTATGACAACCCAATGGATAGGTTTTGGTACATTTCTTTCCCTGATGACAACACAACGTTTGGCACATTTGACTCTAAACAAATAGTTGTTGAGTGAATGTGTGAGTAAGTTAATGATTGAATCTACAGGAAAGTAAAAAAAGAAAGCCTTGGTGCTTAGCCCAATTCTCCCTCCCTCTTTATTTACCCTCACTCCAGCATTTACATTGACGCTGGTATTGGAATGAAAACTCTACAGATAAATCTGACATGAAGAAAGCTACAGAACTCTTCCAGGTGGCTGAATGTTCCAAAAACTTGCTTATTGACAAAAGGATATAGGTGGCATCTATGCTTCTTTCTTCTTATCTTTTAAATACAGCTTTACTGGAGTATAATGAACATAAAATAAGCTGTCGAAGTGTAGTGGTTAGGGTGGAGTGTCAATTTGATCAGCTCTGGGATCTACCTTGCAGATTGGGGACACACTCCTTAGTATGTCTGAGTGGGCCATGGAGGCAAGAGCTTGGAGTCTGTACCTGACTCCGTACCTCTTCATCTCTGGCTCTGTTCCCCTGTACTGATTTGTGGCACCCGTGAACCAAGCACCTTTGCTTTTCCATGCATTCTGCCACGATATACCTGCCTTGCAGCTAGGTGACTCTAACAGAATCCTTTTAAAATGTTAGTCAACTGCATGAAAGCTAGCAAACACATCATGTGTATAATGTCCAATTTGACCTTTTGATGTATGTATATACTCAAGGCACCATCAGTAACATTTATTGAACTTACCCATTTCTCATAGAGTTTCTTCCTGCCCCTTTTTAATCTCTCCTCATTACTCCCTTTCCTCACCTCCAGGCAACCACTTATCTGCTTCCTGTCATTATAAATGAGTTTGTACTTTCTTTTACTCAGTGTAACTATTTTGAGATTCATCAAAGTTGTATGTAACAATAGCTCATTCCTTTTTATCATTAATTATTATTCAAATTCATGGATATACCACAATTGTCTATACATTTATAATAAATCTGAGGAAACGCAGAAAGACTTGATGGAACCCAGACTCTAGGCTACAAGTAGAAAACATAAAGTTAAAAAAACTCTAAGGTGACTAAGCCTACTTGTGGAGATGAATCATCTCTCTGGAAAAATTCATTGGTATACTTGGCAAACATCCAGTTTGGGTTGTTTGTCCTCAACTTTGCCTTGTTGGGGAGGTGGGTCCTGGCTAGAAAATGGGTAATGATAATAATTAATGCCAAAAGATGTTACATCTTCAAAATAAGACAGCTACCCTTGAGAGAATAATTCCCAAGCAAAGTGAAGAAAAATTCCAAATAGTATGGCAGTATGTTCATATATATTTAGATTTCCTGTGAACAAAGCTAAATAAAATGAACTGGAGCCTATATCTCTTGAGATAAAAGAAGAAGTTTCCAGGAAAGAACAGGAGTGTAGTTCCCGGCACTGTGTGGGCCACTGTTTAATGAGAACACATAACTCTGTTGGCCATAGACATTAGCAGCATACTCATGCTCAGCTTTGTCACTCCCTGTGGCAAGAGTAAAGGCACATAATGACATTATCAGATAATGCAATTAAACAAGAAACTAATAGTGGGAAAGAAACTGGACAAGGTGAATTAGACGACCACATGTAAATGGTTCTGAAAAGTCATATCAATATCTTCAATTTTTAACTTTATTTTTATTAGTACATATTTATCATACATATTGATCACATCCATCATAGGGAATATGTACCTATTTATAATTTAATTCTTTTTTCCCATTCCCCTCCCTTCAACCCTTCTTCCTATCCCCATTTACAAAAACTTTGTTTTCATTTTTTTCTTTCCATTCTCTTTTTTTCTATTCCCTTCCTTCCCTCTCCCTCCTTGCTCCTCTTTCCATTTGAACAGGTTTTCCCTACTTCCCAATATCTACCCTTTATTATGCTTCTTATTTACCCTTTGGGTTTCTCACACAGGATAAACAGTGTGATATTTAAACTTGTGTGTCTGATTTATTTCTCTTAAGATTACACGTAATGAAATAGTATTCTGCCATAAAGAAGTATAAACTTGAGTCATTTAGGAAAGTAGATGCACTTCAATGTGTTTAATAGAATCATTTTTATATTTTTAGTAGTATAAGTAATAAATCTATCTTGCAAGCACACCCAGAACTTTAAAAACTATCATACATAATCTTAATTGAAATATAAAATAAAACCTTTGAATCGCAACACTAATAAAGGGTAAATGATAAATATTAAAGATAAAAGCTAACCAATAAGCTAATGATTCCCAAAAAGTGAAAAGAGATAAGTGATATCCATAAAACTATTTGTAATATATAAGAATACATAAAATTAAATACAAACTCTACAGTGTAGCTCATATAATATGCTTCCATATATATACATACATATATATATATGAACATAACTCTATACTGCAGGTGGGTAATTCCCATCTCAGTTTTATCATACTTTTTGCCCTAATACCTTATGACCAGTATAAAGTTATAATGAGGTTTAACAATATGTTTTACCCTATGCTCACCTCCCCCTTATATCCTGATGAAGTTTTGCTTTCAGTCTGCACTTTGATCTTTGGGTTTTGAACTTCACTTTACCTTTTTTTTTTTTTAACTTTCCTGAAAGGGTTTCCACTTCCTTGGAAACACTGTCTTTTGCCAGAAGCGTGTGCGTGTGTGTGTGTGTGTGTGCGTGTGTGTGTGTGTGTGCGCGCGCGCAGTTGTGGATTGGGAGAAGTGGGACGTACAGGGCATCAGAAGAGAGGGAAGAAGGTAAGTAAGCTCTGGCATAGACTGCACATGATTACTTCACTATTTGCCTATATACTTCTAGAAAAAAGTGCTTGAAATCACAGATGTTTTCTTTTTCTGTAATTATCATTTCATCCAAGCTCTCTCTTGTGCCTGGTAAATAGAATAGGTCTAAGTGCAGATTCAGGACTCAAATACTAAGTGTATTAGTTTTCAATGTAACACTCCTCCAAAAAATCACATATTTCCTATGATTTTTATTTTGTGTATACTTCTTTTCCCTCTAGCAAATATTTTGAAAGTCAAAGAAAGGGATTATTTATTTTAGGTGACTGGTAATCCACTGTGAGAAATCTGTCCATTAAAAGTGAGTTTGATACCAAAAGTTTGGGTGGCCTCTAGGAGATACTCACCCCAGTTTGCATCCTTGATCTACCTCATACATTTCTTGCTTGCTTTGACTCACCACAAAACAAATCCTTGATGAATTTCAGATCAATCAAGGTATTTGGTAAGTTGCCTATGTTGGAGGAATATTTGATTTCTAGTTGCCATTTTCTTTCAGTATATCTGTGCAACTTATGCAAAAGTATCTTTTATGCTATGGATTACTGGATTTACAATTTAGCATTAAATTTAAAGTGGAACATTCTATAACACTGCTTTCAACAGTCAGTTATCTGATATTATCTTTTCATCTTTAGGTTAAAAAAAAAGTAAGAAGTTGTCTCTACTGGAGTTAATAACTAAAATTTCAACATATTCTTACAGGATATAAATGTATCGGTCTCCCTGAGAAAGATCAAACTAATTTAAGAACTTCCCACATATTGAGAACAGAGTGGAGAAATTTACCAGCTGCTTCTTGATGTAAGATAGGATCGCCTGGTTTGGTGCATGAAATAAAAGCCAATTACAACATTATATACCTTGAGCTTAATATGAAGCAAAAGAAAATGCCTGCTGGGAAGGTCAAAATAGACTTGGCAAAAGAAAAGGAGTATTCAATAAAGAATAACCTACATTATCTTCTAAAACAAATGATCAACTTCCTAAAAATTATTATATAAATATGAATAATGATAGTTGGCCCTTTTTCTAACAGTCCTTCAAGTTTCTATGATAGTAAATTTCTGAATCTGAGAAAAGTTTCTTGGAAAATAAACTCCATTTCCTTTTCCTACTGGGACAATTAATCCAGGTATCTTGGTTCCAGAAGGAAAGTAGGAAGAGCAAAGGTGGAAGGATGAAAAATGTCTATTCCTAACCAGAGTAGGCTTAGTTAATCTTCTACTTAGGACTTTTCAATTGGCATTCTTAATACAAATTATATATGTCTACATTCAGTCTACCTTGAAATAATTGCAAATTTATACGGTCTGTGATAGTATTATTTATTTTTTATGAACTCCACCTCAGTGCATGAACTTTTGGAAAATAACTACATATATTTAAGCAATAAATTCTTTGTTACTACTGCTGAGAACATGGGTGGGCTTTTTTTTTTTTTAGCTTAGCAATAGCAGGCTGAAAAATGAACACCTCAGATTGCTTCTGTTTGCTTCAGCCTCTAAATCCCCAGGGCTGTGTTCTTTTGGCTGTGCATACCTGTTGATCAAGCTGCTTAACTATAATTATTCCAGACAGCTTTTTGGCTCACAGTATTATTTCATAGGCTTCATAAATCATACAAATTATTACCGCAATAGAAAACTATAATTATCCACAAACCCTGACATGCCAAAATGTGTATTAATTAGATAAGGTAATAAATACTTTACTACACATAGCTATAATCATTACCTCAAAAGTGACATATATACATATACCATCTTGATATTCTGAAGAAAATGCTTCAATATAATGTTTAATTCATAACAGAATTGTTATTTAGTTTGATTAGTTAATGCTTTTGTAAGATGTTTCAAATATGAAAAATGATCTAGCATTGTTAAGTTTCAAATTTAATGTTATGATCAAATGAGATCCAAATTATAATTTGCAGAAGGATTTCCTACTGGAGTACTTTATAAAGTGTATGCTTCTTCAATAACATAGGAAGTCTTAAGTATGATATCACATTTATAATTTTGCTCAGTCCATTTCTACAATAGCTTTAAATGATTTATTCATTATTTAGAAAATGAGGACAATCTCTATCTGGTAGACATAAGTATAATATTTCTAGATACATAATACTTTTTATGCACTAAGCAAGATTGAAATTTAAATGTAGAAAGAAATTTTAAGAATTTTGATGTACAAAGAACATATTTGATTAAAGTGTTGTCATATAAGTATTCAGTGTATAAGGCGTGATAAAAATATACAGTGAATATCTTAATTTTTAAAATTTACTATAGTAAAAGATACATTGCCATTAATCCCCTTCAAATGATTTACCCTCACTTCAAATCCACTTATCTCATCATTCTTTCCACTTTCTGAAGCGGTTATGAAAGTCTCCTTTCATGAGTGTCTTTAGGAGGTGTGATTTTAAAAAATATAGTAATGTCACTACTGAGTTACAATGTGTCCCCATACGTCTTACTTAACCAGTCTGGCATTGTGAGACTCTGGCTATTCCCTCAGATCAAAGTGACCATGTAGGTAAATATTTTGAGTTGATTCAGGACATTAAGGTAGCAACAACAGTGCAACTGAAGTAATTCACAGAAGAGGACTTCCAGAACTGCTTTAGAAAGTGGCAAAAATGGTGGGATAAGTATGTTCAAAGTGAGTTGGAGTATTTTACGGGGAATTAAAGGCAATGTGTTCTTTAGTCTAATAAATTTTCTTTAAAGTTAAACATCATATTTTTCAATCACAGTTGGTACCTTGTTTTTCATGCTTCAAAATAGAAGTGTCTTTAAAACTATAACATGAATAGAAGACTGACTCTATTAATGTCTACTACAGTAATATCTTGGTTCATGAACATTTCTATTTGGAAACAATTTAATTTTGCTTCCTTTTGCAAACTTCACATCCAGTGACAAACACGACCACAGCCATCTTCTTCTCACAGACACAAACAGCCATCTCTCCCAAAATCGTAAAACAGATTAAGTTCATAAACCTAGATACCTCTATATATTACTATATAGAAACCATCCAACCATGATTTAACATGTTCTTTTATAACCCAGTCATGTCATATGTACCGAAAATATTACCAAATAATGAATCTTGGTTTTATTACAAATATGTATAGCAATAGCTATTTTTATGTGAACTGATACATTTAACCCATTATATTTAAATAAAGTTTTTCAGGCTAAAGTGTCATGAAAAATATTTAAATATATGGAGTTGAGAAAAAAGTTAACTTAACTATTGCTTCATTAAATCTATTCCAAAAATCATTATATAGAGATATTCTCAAGGGACCTCTAATATGAAGAAATGAAATAGAAGCTTTCTATATCTTCCTGTTTAGATGATTATGAATCCTTTAAAAATGAATTCAAAGACAAATGAATCATCTATCTTCATTCTACCTACGTTGGGAAATTATTAGAAAGTGTCGTATGAAAAGGAAATCATGTTAAAGATAGCACATTGCTATTCTACTGTAATGTATTCTCCCAAATAATTTTAAAAGTCACTCTCATGGAGAAAGTTACAGTTGAACATCTGTGCAATAATTTTTCCATGTCTGTTCTGCTTCTCAATGCTGAGTCTAACATATGTCAGACACCAAATAAATATGGAAAGTATCAATTACATTGAGCAAACAAAAGTCATCACAGAGTTGAGGAGTTAATTAAATGGTATTGTACTTTATCTAATGATACTACGAATATAAAAAGATAACTGAGGAAATTCAAATGGTTCAAAGATGCTGCTAATTCAAAATAGTACCAAAAAGTACTAAAAATATTGCAGAAAAAATTAAGAAATAACCATTTAAAGAAATTTTTCCATAAGTATTCAAAATCCAGCTGACGTCATGGGAATTATTTCATTAAAAACTCTTTAGTACATCACAGAAAAGGTAAGCTATTAGTCACAAAAGAATCAAAACTTTGTCGATAGTTTATATTCTACACATGTTAAAAAACTACAAATATATAAACCAAACTGTCAAGTTTATAGTTGCAAAAGGTGAGGATATAAGAATGGGAAGGTGTAAAACAGTTCAAAGATAGGATTTCTCTTTAGATCATCGTGTGATAATTAGCATGCTATCTGTACTAAGCAGGCACAATCTATAAGGGATCCTTAAAGGAAAAAAAAAAAACTCTTTCTGGTCATAGGTCAAGTTAAATTATTCACAACAATCTTCTTACTGAAAACAGAAACAATGCTGTATTTCTTAATTTTGTTTTCTCAGAAGCATCCTAGAGCCACAGGATTACAAAATCACTAGGACAGGATCATTGAGCAGTAAACCTGAGGAGAAAAGAGTAAGAATCATTGTGGGGGCTTGTGTTAACATAAGAAAACTCGAACTTCAGAGTAAGAGAGACATAAATCAAATCTCTAAACTTAAACAATATTTCAATCTAATAGGAAGCATCTCACCACTATCTTAAATTGAGTCCTGAAAAAACTACATCATTGAGGGAAAAAGAAAATTTAAAGTGGAGGGGCAAGCTAGCCTCCTCATTCCTGGAGAACTACTGTTTTTCTTGCAACTGAGAAGAATAGCAGAAAAAAGCAGAATCTTTGCATACCAATTCAAATGAACTCACTTTTGGCATCATACATGCTAAAACTGTGAAATTACTAATCAGGTCTGGAAATCTCAACACAGGGCCTGATTTCACACTTTTCAATATTCTTATTAACTTTTACTTTTAAATAATTTATTTAATCACTCAACCAATCATTTGATCCATAGATAAAAAGATTTCTCTGTGCAATGTTCTACAATGAGCCAAAACCGTTTTCTTCTCTCAAAATGATCTCTCAGTTTTCTGCATTTCAACCTAGTTGTTCAAGAGCATAAGAATACTTCAGAATATATATAGGTTGATGAGTTTAATGAGATTAACTGTAATTAACATGAGTAAACACCTAGTTTCTCAGCTCTCAACTTCACAACAGCCATGATTTCTGTCTCTTAGGTTAAGAATCGATATAGGTTAATGGAGAACTCAGATATATTAGTAAAATATGCAGAATGTAAGAGACTAAGAAATGGTAAGCCTCCCAGATACCTTTGGGTTTGAAAGTGGTCTACGTACTGTCTAGAATTTGGTTTTATAACTGATAAAAGCCCTATGTTACAGGCTTCATTGAGA
Organism: Heterocephalus glaber; assembly: GCF_000247695.1. The sequence continues at coordinate 3,937,159 of NW_004624775.1, read as the reverse complement.
ACTCAAAAACTGTAACAAGTAGAATTTAGAAATCTAAAAGTACAAAAACTTCATCTTAATATATTGAATTTTTAGCATTAAACATGTATTAGTTGAGAATCAAATATGTTTCATACAAAATGCTAAGTGAACAAGTAGGGAGAACACAAGGAAAAATAGTTTTGTCTACTTAAAATAGGTTTATGTAATAGGGGTCTGTGTTACTCTACCTCATGGTTCATAAATTATTAAGATTAATTTTACATTTAAATTAAACAATTATTTATTGTGTTGTCATTTTTAGTCAGTATTATATCCCTCATACCTACCAAAATACTTGGTGCACAGAAGATACTCAGTATTTTGTGAAATAATGAATGAATATAAGATAGATGAATGAAATGAAAGCCTCAGAAAACACACCCTACTTATAAATCTTTATAAACTCTAAAATTCTATCAGAGGACATACAAAAAAGAGCACTGTAATTATTTACTTTCCATCTGATAATGGTTGGTACTGTGGTTCTTTATGTTCTTATTATGTTAACACTGATTATCTATTTCCTAATGGTAACTGGTAATTGCTGAAATGATTCATAATTTTTGAATATTTACTAATGTGTCTTTTGAGTTAAAAAAAAGCAGCAAAAGATGAAAATTAAAAAGAACAAGAGACATTAGTTGTCATTCAGTTTTATGTGAACTGAAAGTTTTATAGTGAGGAACAGTTGGATGCAATTTCAGTAAGCAAGGATTTTGTGGAGAGATTAGATCAGTTACAAATTGCTAAATCTGATTGCTTAGATAAAAATTTTACCAGAGGCTTTAAAAGGAGTAGAACATGTTTTGGAGAGAAGCAATTGCCTTCTGGAGAATGCACATGGTATATATTTTACAAAGAAAATTAATTGTGGCAAGGTTGTGTAATTGTGTAACCCCAATTATTATAAAATAAGGGTATTTTTAGCTAAAACAGGCAAATCATCACGTGTGTATGTATATATGCTTAAATATAGGTATATATCTCATCCTTTCTTCTTTTCTAAATATCGATATGCCATGCTAAATCACTAATATAAAAAATAATCTAGCATTTAAATGGTTCTGATATTTTGATTTTTTTTCTTCAGTTCTTAGCTTACAAAAACAGCTTTCCAAGTTCTCCTGGCCTTTAAAGTTTGTGTTAAGATGCTTTACTTTACCTTTATGAGTGATTTGTTGCTTTCCTCTAACAGCTTTTAAGATTCTAGAAGGCTTTGTTGCCAGTATGGAGGCCTCTTTAGTGTCTGCTTTTCAGTGATGCACTCTGAATGTGGCTAAATACAATGATGCCTCAGCTCATGAATTTAATTCATTCCACAATTTTGAAAAAGATGGCCACATTTGTATTCTTCACCTCATGCAGAGTTCACAAGCAAAAACAAAATTTTCCCAATGCTTCCGTTTGCGGACCAAATTGTTTGCGCACAAAATCATTTCTGAACCCAGGTCTCACTGTATTGCCTCTGTCCTAACATCCAACCACCTCCATTAATTTGAGAAAGGGAGGATGTAGAGTAATTGGCCCAGCACCTTGTTCTCTAGAAAGGAATCACAGTAATGTTTATGACACAAAGACAAACCAAGTGTTGACATAGAGTAAAAACCAATTAATAGTGACAACTATGTCACCACTGGTAATATCAAAGGAATTCACAACATAGAGTCAAAGGCAAACTAGACGTCTACATACCATAAGAAACAGTAAAAGCTACTACAGTACTACCCTTACAAATACAGACATGCAATAATAATATAGACAAAAATGTGAATCAAAAATTGTTATACAGTAAATACCTACTAAATTCAACATCTATATTGCCATTAACAATAGAAAAGAATACCATACAGTCAACTAAATATCTAAAGATAAATAAAGCTTAATAGTACTAACAAAAATAAAGGGATTAGGGAAGGGAAAATTTTAAAAATGAAGAAAATGAAGAGGAGAAGGAAGAAAGAAAAGTAATATAAAGTATAGAATTAAAAGGTGAGCAAAAATTAATAGAAGTAGATAAAAGATTAAATAAGAAAAATAAGAAAAAAGAAAATAATATTTAAAAAGAAATGAAAAAGCAAAGAAAGCCTACAACATCTAAAAACCAATGAAGAAAAAGAGAAACTAGTTCTGAAAGTTCTTCTATGTGTTTGAATGGTGGTTTCTTTCCAGAGTCAACAGTACTGGAATCCACCACATATGGGGGAGAGATAGTGAGTCACTACCAAGTCTTATTTTGTTTTCAAACTCACTTTTTATGGGTGTGAGTGCTGACTCTTGCCCTGTCTTTCCCACTGAGGTACGGTTGGTCAATGGTATCTACCCCAGGATTGTCTTCTCTCCAGCTGCTGCTAGTTTCTGTGTTCTTCTGTACAAACCAAGTCACTGTTTTCTCTGCCTAGTTTTTGTGCTGGGCCTCCTGTTTCCCCACTCCAGAGAACTTCCTGTTCATACACCTCAGCTTTGGCAACCATCCAAACCAATCCATTTACCTGATTAAGTCAGCATATGGGGAAAGCAAATAGACCACCAAGCTCTATGACGGAGAAAGGCAGTGGGATGGGGGGCATGGAAGCTCAAAGAGTCTGCTGGACTTAATTCCAGTACTATTAGACCATCCCTCTCTAAAAGTTACATGGGACTGGCCTGGCTTCTCAACTTGGAAGGCATGAACCCTGTGTCTTTTCCAACCTGATCTGGACTAGCCCATGCCTTCTCTGTGACTCTCACTTTTGGCCATCTCCCACCCAGTCACTTTGGTAGGGTGACTGCAGGAACCCACAAGTGTAGTTGTTTTGCTGCTTCTGATTCCCAGAGTTGCTCAGTCTTTAACAATTAAACACATCCCAAAGTTAATCACTCTCAAGTAAAGTGAGTGCTGCAATAGATTTCTTTCCCAATTCCAGGCTGCCATGTGGACTGAATTACTTTCAAAGCAAAATTCCATGCTGTTTTTTAGTTTACAATAACTGTGGGCTTTTTCTTGGGTCAGTGATGCCAGCCTGGTCCATTGTTTCTACTAGGGTCTGCCATCCCTTTCCTGGCTTACCTTGTATTTCCAGAAACATGTCCTTCTTCCCTGTGAGCTAGGGTTACCACTGAAGTCTGCTTCCTTCTTTTCCCTGTGTTGTCTTCAGATTCTCCAGTTTCTCTATTATTTCTAGGTTTCCTGTCAGCTCTTTTCTAATTCCCAGAGTTTTACTTCTTTTTCTCTTTGTTATGTTATTGTTTTCCAGATACTGTAAGTCCAGGTCCTAGAGATACTGTGATATGCTGCTGAATTCTATGCTGCTATCTTCTTTCTCCCCAGTAAATATATCAAATGTTTAGGAGAGAGTTGGAGTCCGAAGATCTTAGGCCAATACCTAAGTCTAATTTGCCACTTATAGCCTAGTGTGCAGATTATACATATTGAACATATACCATCTCTATACATATGGTCAAATTCAATGTAATAGTGAAAATTTTAGATAGTCTTAAATAAAAACAGTGAGAATTTCATATTTAGAAAAACATTGAAGGCATTTTTCTGTGCTCTTCAACTCTTTTGAACCCAAGAAAAAGAACATAAGATGACACATTCACCCATATCATTCAGTGAGATACCAAGAGTTAATTGCAGCTGTAATACCGAGAGTGACAATGTGAAACTGACTATATTTTTCCCAAGGGCTTTTCCTTCTTATTCTTCATTATTTAAAGTCACTAAAACCTAAAGCTAGGAGGAAAATGTTTAAGTTCAGATGGTCTATTTAATTTTTGTTTAAATTATCTAATCCTTATGCATGATTTTTTAACATAAAAATTCTCCTTTTATGTTAATATAATACCACTGCTTCAGTTTGAGTTTTCCACAGAATGTCATTAGAAAACCAAGTGAACTTGTTTATTTAAGTTATCTGCTCATTCTGTAGACTGTTGGTATCAGCTATGGCAAAATAGAAAATATATAGAATTGGTTTATTATGTATTTCATACTGATAAAATGTCCAAAGCAACTCTCACAGATTCACGTGTCTGTTTTTGACTGAGTATCCCACAGATGCCCTAAGAACTCTATGGAAAGGGCTGATGGCAGTCATGCAACTAGAAATTGGAGTGTTTTTTTATTTGTTTGTTTGTTTTGTTGCTTCTGTTTCTAGTTTCTTTGAACATATAATACTTTGCTATTTCTGCTACACCAGGATTATTGGGCATGACATATAAGCATGAAAAACTAGAACTCAAATTGCCAAGAAGTTGGGACAGATAGAGTTCAATGAGATCCAGTATGTCTATCATTGAGATCAAGTATGGCAGAACCAGTAAGTCCTGGACTTGAGAGGAAGTCAGGGAGCCCATAAAAGCCAACAGAAGTCAAAACCAGCACAGATCTACATCACAAAAAAGAGCTTCTGGAGCATGTAAAATCATTTCTGGCTTAGCCAGGAAGCTTACAATATGCTTCCTGATAAGAACCAATTGCAAGAATTGTCCTTCAATTAGGTACTGTCAGTGGCATTGAGAGATGCTAAGAAGACAACATATTTGAGTAAAGAATTTGGGTATATATCTAAGTCACAGCATGACAATGAATCTCTCTTGAATGTTGTAAAAAAAAAGATCAGAAACAAACTGATCTCAGCTAGCTATGGGATTACATCTATGGGGCTAGAAAATTGTTTTTCAAGGTATGTTGTAGTATAGTTACTTCTCTTATTACAGTCCAAGAATATCCTAGAACAAGTCTGCTATGTTCTTTATGTGTCTTCTCTGGAAATTTCATTTCATTTCATTTCCAGAGAAGATACATAAAGAGTAAAATTAGTTTAGAAAATCCCCAGTGCAGACCTGCTGCCTCAGTCTGTGGGGAGACTTCCTTTGCTAGCATTGAGAGCCTGAGCTGAGTTAGTCTCCATGGGGAGTCACTTTGCCAGTTTTACTCTCAATCTTAATACCCTTTCCCATATATTTGCAAATAGGAAAAGTCAGACTTTTGCAAAATCAGCAGGAAAGAGTCATACCTAAGGGCGAAGCAAATTGAAATTAAGATTGTGAAATAGATGCCTTGAGCATCAATCAGAAATGTTTTTAAAGAGGAAGCCTAAGGAAAACTTAAGGTAAAAGAATACTTTATTTGTGCCAGACTCCTTTGGTTAAAGCTGTTACGTGTTCTGAAAATCAGGTCATGGGAGTTGGCAGTGGTGTCTAACGTAGAATGAGATCTAGGGGATAAAGTACTCTCCAAAACAGGGAGACTATTTATAGATGTACTGAGGACCAATAATTTGATCTGCATTTTATACATTACTTTTCATCCAAGAGCTCAAATATGTACCATAACAATTATCTGTTTTTTACTCAACATCTTTGTGAAGTAAATAAGATCCAATATTATTATACTGGCTTTTAAGAAGGAGAGATTTACTCTTAGAGTGATTTTGTAATTTACTTGTGCTTGCATAATCAATCTGGGGCAACCAAACCCTGCTGGCTTATAGGTTAGTACTTTAGCTGTGGAAGAAAGATCTCAGTTTTGAAGAAGAAAAAGCACCCTAGACTACAAATTATCATGAGGAATTATCAGATGAATCCAAAATTAAGAAATATTGTAAGAATAATTGACTTCCACTCTTCAAAAATGTCAAGGTCAGGAAAGACTGAGAGAGTGTTCTAGGGTGAATGACACTAAAGTCTGATGAACCTAAATACAATGTGGGATCCTGGGCTGGATTCTATTAGGAATATTAACGGGAAAACTAGAGAATTTATATATGACTGTGGATTAGATAATACAATTAATTCATATCAAATTTTCTGAGCCTGATAATCTTAAAGTAGTTTCAGTGGAGAGTGTTTGTATTTTTAACAATATACCCTAAATTATTTAGCAGTGAAGGATCAAAATGACACCTCCATTTTACTCTTATATGCTTCATATTTTAAAAAACAGAGAGGATAGTAAGTTAAATGGGGGAAGGTATAAATCACTGATCAACCTATTTGCTCTCTCAAGTCCAGTAAATCTTCATAGGACTTGAAACATTCAAGAAATTTTCAAGATTAGGTTTTCAAGACCTATTATATGTTAAAAATTATTCTAAGCAGTGGGCTCATTCTGGTGAACAAAACAGTTTGAGCTAATCTTAGGAGAAAGAAATGTTTACCAGCTTTCCAAAATTAAATCCTTAATATGGTGTTCTCCTTTTAATCTAAAGTATAATGTGGAACAAAGACCAGAAGCCTTTTTCTTGAGGGGAACAGCACTATTTTTCCAATTTCAAAAGTAAAACCAAGTAACTGAATCACCAGAGCACAGATGTCTATACTTTGTGACCTCTTTATCTCCTGTTCTAGGTTTTCTCTGTTGAATAAAAGTTGGTGTCTATATTTATATTTTCTTCCCTTGTGGATAAGGATTAATTTGTTAGAGTTTGTAAGAACTACTTGACCAAGGTTTCTATCAAGTCCTCAATTTTAAGGATAGAAGAAAGAAGCATATTAATTTATATGCAACCTCTTTAATCGGCTCAATTTTCTTTACATAATCAGAAATAATTTAGGGTAATGTTGATTTCTAAATAATTCAAAAGTGAAAATAAAATTATTTCTTGCAACAGTTTTCATGTAGACATTCTGTCTAAATTTTGAAGCTGTGTTATGTGATCACTGATCGTTTTTTATAAAATGATAAAATACAAGACTTCAGTGTTAAAAAGTATATAAACTAGTATTCTCATATTTTCAAATTGTCAATTTAATGATTGGTGAACATGTAAACTCACTTCTAGACATGTACAGGTAAAAAGTCTATGGGCCACTATTTACTAAATGTCAATGAAGTAGCAAAGTACATTTAGTGTAATAAAAGTATGATTTTTAAAAATTGATTTCTCATACACATCAATCAAAAATAATAGTTGCCCAGGTAGAAAATTTAGGTAGAATATCATTCATGTGTATTTTTGCCAGAGTGTATAATAATTTGTGTCAAATGATAGGGATAATTTATTATTATCATTAAACAAGCATTTATTGAGTGCCTTAGAAATTCTATGTACTTTCTTACATACAGAAGATATAATAAACATATTTCATGTACTATTCTGATACAGCTTAGAATTCAGCAAAACAACTGCTACTTTGTTTTTAATTCAATAAATATTTAAGGTGATTAACGGGCATTATTCTAAATGCTATGTCATTAACATGAGGAGTATTTTAAATCTTTATCAAATTTTAAATTGTACTCATAAAAATTCTAAGAGATATGAGGTATAATACGTCTCATTTTACAGATGGGTGAGGTGAGGTAGAGAGAGGTTAAGTCACTTCTTACTTGTTCATAGCTAGAAAGTAGCAAAGTCAGCATGTGCACCAAGTAGTCCAGATCCAAATTTCATACTTGAATTGCTGCACAATATTTCCTCTTTTGATAGTCATAATCATCATCTGATCTTCATTATCATCAGCATCCCTAGCATTTATTAAAGCCCAGGTTTCAAACACTATGCTCAGCACTTTATATACCTTATCTCATTGATATGTTATATCTCAAGGGATCTCATTAATATGTTAATAAATTTATTAGATAAGTTTATAAATGTAGAAGACTCAATGCAGAAAGATTCAGGAATGGATCCAGGAACACACAAGTTGTAAATGGTGTGATGGGGATTGAAACCTTGGTCAGTTTTTCCATGCCCTGAAACAAATCATTGTAAACAATGGTAAACAGAAACCTGTAGTATGAAGAATACAGCACAGTGACTTGCATATTTCAGATTCTCAATAAACAGCTACTTAATTAATGGATGACAATGGTTTCTCAAAATCCATTGTATTGTCCTGACTGAGGGCAACTTTAATTTCCCTTTTCTTGTGCAGAACTTCAGAGTATTCACTGTATGTACCACATATACAGAGTCCTTTATTACAGGTGATCAGTCTTTAATTGTTTAATGGTAAGATTATCTGGCCATTATGCTTTTTATCTATTTCAGAATCATAGGTGTTTTGCATATCATTTTACTGCTCAAATGCATATCTTGCCGGTAGAATCTATATAGTATTTACTTCACATCAAACAAATATTTGTGGAGTGATAGAATTATACAATACAAACCATAATAATTGTTAACTCTTAGATTTTAAAATTTTTCCTGAAAAGAATAAACCTGAAAGAGTTAACTACTCTCTTAAAAGAAACACTGAGGTACCAGAATATTTTACTCTTTTTGACTCACCCCAATTCAGGTAATCAGTCTTTCTTGATACTTGTTTCAGATTCTCAACACAAACAGTACCCTCCTGCTTCTTCTTTTTCTCCTCCTCCTCCCCCTCAAATTATTATTTTCTTTCTTCCTATTTTCAGTGAACTGGAGGGGAAAAACCCTCTAGTGACAGTAATCACAGACAGATTTTCTTAAAGCAAACTGACTTTAATCCTGATGTTCAGAAAGAACATGATGTAGCTATCAATTGCAGAAGATGGAAGTAGTCTTCAGAGAACAAAATAGAAAAAATGGAGTAAAAATAAGAAACAAATATAAAAATTTTCCAATTTAAAGTTATACTTGCACAACAGTGGAAAAAAGAAGAGAAAAAAGACTATTCTACAAAGGCACTATATCAAGGAAGTAAATCATAGAGAAGTTACACTTCCCCTTATTATCTTATTCTCATCTTTCAGCCTTTCACCTAATCCATGACGTCCATCTTTGGCTTACTATTTCCCAAACGTAACAAGGACATCAAAACATTTAGAAATGTTGAAGATTATATGACTGATTCAAGGTAGTTTAAATAGAAGGAGAACAACAATTCTGATAATTAGACTCTTGTGTTGTCTAATTCCATAAGTAAAATAGGAAAAAAGAAAAAATTTTCTCTACATGAAAATATTATTTAGAGAAAATGTGGAAAATGATTGAATACAAAATATGCATCAGAATGCTAAAATCAAATAATTTTTTGACTAAAAAGTTATTGATATTTGGGGTGAAGTTGTAATAAAAGATATGTTTGTCTTAATTTAATAATTGAAATAGAGAAATTGTATTTTATAATTATATCATTTAATCTTCATAATTCCAAAATGAAGTAGGTACTATGTCACTCTCACTTTGCAGATGATAAATCTCAGACAAAGAGAGATAAAATAATTTCCCAAGGTGCCAAAAAGTAAATAGAGGAACAATATCTGTAATCCTGTGAGTTTAATTTCTAAATCTGCATATTTTATGCATCTACCCCTTAAATCCCATACATTTCAACCTCACAAATAATAACCACATACTGCATGGCATAATTATTAAGAATAAAATGTTTTATGGCTTTTATCACCATTTTGTATCAATTTATGCACCTTTTTTCCAAGCTAGATTTTAACCCTTTTCATCTATTTACATCAGAAAAGGAAGGTACCAGAGGTTCACTTAAGTTAACCCTTCTAGCTTAGCTTCTCCAGCTGTTCAGTTGTAAATACATCACCAGAAAGATCACTGAGGAACTCTAGGCTACCTTTTCACAGGGACAGTACAAAGAAAGCAGTGTGACCAAAGTAACTAGGGGAATTTTCTAGAGACATCAGGGCTTTGGCCAGTTTTATTTTAGAGAAGAAATAATAAAGGTCCTTAATTAGCATACAGAAGCCAAGCACTCCCTGGTGTCTTGAAGAATAAACATGTCTCTTTAACATGTTACCAGAAGTTAACCTACCTATATTGAGGCTCAGCATTGCTTACTACGAATAGGAATATATCACATATATTTATTTAACAACACAGTAAATATTACACATGCTTTTTGCAAGAGGGTAGAGCTACAATTATGAAGAAGTATTAGGGCCCTGCCTAGATAAAGAAGTTCTAGAGCATTTTAGAAGCAGGAAAGAATTAGTTTAGGGTAGAGAAAGACAGGAGAAACGGTAACAAAACAATTAAATTAATGGCGATAAAGGAGAAATTATAGGGTGCTATGGTATTAGAAGATGAAAGTCTTAGTTATCCAATAGGTCAGAAATCATAGAGATATTTGAGAAATCCTGATAGGAGGATAAATTTTGAGCAAAGCCTTGAAAGATAAATAGGGATCCACCAGCTGAAGAAGGGTGGGACAAAGCAGGATGGCTTTGTCAAGAATTTGCTCAAGAAATTAATTTAAAATTCAATTCATACCATACCTATGTGTAAGTTCATATTTACTGAATGCTCATTTTTAGTAGCGTTTGCTGAGTACTCTTGGTCGTACTAGTTGAATGAATATTTGTAGACAATTTGTTGTTTCTAACTGGAACGTGTCAACTTGCTGTCATCTGGGCCTCTGCTTTCTCATATTCATCAGAACTGGCTGACTTTAGAGAAGAATATTAACACTTGTGGATTACTGGAGCTCATTTTCATTGAAACTCCTACCATGATAATAGGTGGCTATAAGTCTCATAGTCTCATATATGATTGCCTAATGCTTGTATAATCAGTCTTATCTATAAATCTACAAAATAATGAAGGGTATGTCAAGTCAAATCTATCTAGCTTCTCCCCACTAATTATCTGTTTCTCACCACATGTATCAGAGTTAGAACAACCAAGGAGATTAATTGAAACTTGGTGACATTTCAACTCTCAAGAGATACCTGGTCTGAATGAAATCAATGGCAGGAAAAGGAAGAATGGCCATAATTGGACTTTAATCCAATATAAACCACCTACACTATCAGTTATTCAACTCCTGCCTTCCTGTATCTTATAATCCTAAAGAGAGGCCTGAGAGGATAGAGAGTCAACTAAGTAAACAGTGAAATTACATAGGATTAGGAAATGATAAGTTTCATGGAAAAAATATAGAAAAAAAGATTGATAGTGAATAGGAGTACTGGACCTAGTGAAAAAGCATTCTGATGGTTGCATGTGCAACCTAGTCATGGAACAGCAAGGATGTCACTGTGGCTGGAATGAAATAAAAGAAAAGAAAAGGAAATGAAGTTAAGCAGGCACGTGGTAATGGGAGGGCAGAGCACATAAGATTTTTTGGACAGTGAAAATACTTTTGCTTTTATTCTGAAGGATGTGAGATGCACATGGATCTAAAATGTGATGGCTTGATCTGATTTAAGTATTAATAACCTATCTCTGATTGCTGTTTTGAGAATAAGCCTAGAATGTAAAAAGTACAAAGCAAAAGTTGATCAACCAGTTAATAAAATGTTGAGCTCACAGCTGAGATATGACATTTTCTTGAATGTGAATGGCAACAGTCCAGGTAGCAAGGAATGGTTAGAGTGTAGATCATTTTAAAGGCAGAACCAACAGGTGTGTAAACCTTCAGGCACTTCTAACATTCTCTGCTTGTGAGAAACAAGGCTTCAGTAGCCCCAGCACAGCTTTCTGAAGAAAGTCACCGGTATGACAGAGCCAACAGGCACAAAACAAACAGAAACTGGTGGAGCAGATCTACAGAAGAATAGTGGAAAATTGACAATATCTATGACAAACCCAAGGTCAGATTGGTGGTTGGCCATAAAAGCAGAGATTTGGGAAAGAAGTCTGGACTAGAGATGCATTCTTCAGAATTTTCAACAAACACATATAAGAACATAAGGATGGATGGATTCATTAAAAGAAGAAGTATAGATGAAAAAGAAAAAGTCAAAGACCACCCCTGAGACCTCCAACAGTAGAGAGAAGGAGCACCAGCAAATGAGACTGAAATGGAGCTACCAGTGAGGCAGGAGCAGAAGTGGAAAATGTAGCATTGCATATGTCAGGTGAAAAACATGCAGAGCATTGAAGAAGAAGAAATGATCAACTGGGTAAATGTCATTGAAGGAACAGAAAAGATGGAGGATGAGAGATGACCATTGGGTTTGGAAACACGTATGTCCCTGGTGACCCTGACTTGGGCAGTTCCAGTGGAAAGCTGTGGAAGAAATCCAGCATGTGATGTGTTTAAGAGAGAGTAGGAGGAGAAGAATTGGAGACCAGGAATTTAGATAGCCTTTCTATGGGCTTTGCTGCAAAAGGGAGCAAAGAAATGGGATGGTAACTGGCAGAATAAGGGAAACAAGATGAGTCTTCTTTTCACATCCAAAAAAATGAGAGAAATAAGCATGCTTGCTAAAGGGAATGATTTCAATAGAGATATCGCAGAATCATTTTAGTGGAATTTCCTACCTCATAAAGATTATTTGGGAGATAATTTCAGTGCCTCTACTATAAAGTAGTATCGACAGACACCTAACTTGAACAGTGGACCACAGATTGAACAAAAATATATGACTAAAGGCAAAACTAACTTATATAATTATTCCTTTAATACTCATCTATTCACTTGATTAAAATTTTTGAACTTTAAGTGATAGGTATTTTATGTCATTTTTCCTTTATCAAAAGTTTATGCTTACTATTCAACAGCAAGTTGTAGGTAGTTTGTAATGGTAGAGAGAGTCTGTAATAGAGATAGAAACTAAATGATAAAATTTCTAAATTATTTTATTATTTTATTATAAATATCAAGTATACTGTCCTGACATAATATAATGTCTTAATAAGACAATCCTTTGAGGGATAGTTAAGAGTGCAGTGTCTCCAATTTCCTCTCATACAATTCCCCACTATCTCCCATGTCTCAGCTGAGACTAACAATAATATCTCCAGACACTGTGAAATATTTCTAATGGCAAAATTACCATCTTGGTTGAAAGTCACTTATCTAAATTAAACTGAACCTACTTTTAAGGAAGACACTTTAGTACCTATTTTACACATTGTTTTAAATCCTGGAAAATCAAACTTACCAAATTCAGCTGCCCAACTATTTCTGTAACACCAGTTAAATGGTTATACAATACAATAATGGGATTATAGAAAAACTTCAAGTCATACTTACATACAGATTCAGTGGCCCTTAAAACTTTTCACTATAACAATAGATTTTTGAAGACACGAATATGCAGATAGTAGATGTGTATTACTTTCAATTAGAAAAACCAATTTATGGATCTGTGAAAATAGTATCAAAAATTATCACATTTAATAATTAACTGTGTTCCTATGTACTTCCAAAACTGCATGGATTTAATCTTGTCATTTTTAATGAATCACCTGTTTATTTAAAAATATTGAACATGTATTAAATGTGACTCCTCTGTGAGAGAAAAAGGCATAAATTATAAGACATAAGTAAAAGGAAAGGGAAATATTTTGAGATGAAATAAATGTTCATTCACAAGACAGCAACTGATTCATTGCCTTATGAGTAAGAAAGAAAACAATAATTAAGAGTTCCAAGGAAGTGGAAATATTTGGGAATTGAACAGGCTTAGAAGGCTTCTCAGAAGAGGTGTGACTTGATTTGCCTATTGAATAATTAAAAGATAGGGACAGAAAGGAACTCAGTAATAATTATCAAATGAAGAAAGAAAGAGTTAAGTGACAAATTCTAGGGGAATTTGGAGAATTGCAAAAGCCCGGGGTAAAAGTAGAAGATTAATGCACAAGAATCATGGAAAGTGAGGTTGTAAAGGCAGGTGAAGTTACACTGCAAAGTGCTGAGTAATAAACTAAAGAAGTTTTGTCTTTATCTTTTAGGGATTAGATTTCTATACAAGTTTTTTTGAGGGAGCAATAGAACACAAAGAACATAGCTTCTCAGAATATTAAACACATAACCATTGTGCAAAATCTAAAACAATGAGATGACTCAGAAGATATAAAGCCCAGCTAGGAATGAACTTAGAAAATGACACAGGAATAAGATTTCTAACCTGCAGCAATTATGCTAATTGCAAAATAATACACTATGATCATTCAAAGAATGTCTGTCTGATTAAGTGGATCGAGACACCACACATTGATTTCAGACTTATATTGTCTCTGATCAATCCACAGTAGAACTGATTATGGTCACATAATCCCAAAGGTGGTTCCAATCAGTGATTGGATTATCAATGCCATCATGCAACCAGTCAAGTTTCCACTTTCTGGTAAGTCGCCTTGATGGTGCTGATTTGCCTTTTCGTTTGGCAGAAAGTACTTCAGTATGTCCTCAGGCACTCTATTGCTTGGCAGAAGAGTGTCCTAGAAAAAACCCACAGTATTATCATTTATCTATGCTTCAGGGAGTCTGACTCAGAGGCATTATTGATACAAAAACAGGTAAATGAGAGATTGAGACCATTATCTGATTCAGAGTTCACTAGTATAAATGCCATAGCTTAAATGAACCAACAAAGGATCAAGATTATATCCTCCATACTTTACAATGTTTTGTCATATTTTTTGTAAATAAATCTTATTCTTCCTGTCTCTCCCTAGTTTTTTTTCCCCCCCAACATGGCTTCTTCCACTTTAGACTTCATTAGGTAACTGGATGAAAACAGTCAATATTACAATATGTAAATAACTCTGAGGATGACATATACAGAATAGTTAATATGGAAACTTGATTTATATTGCCCAGGACATTTCAGATCTCCATAGATAATCCTGGAGGGTGAATTTGCTGAACTTACCCACACAGTCTAATACATGATGCTGCTGATGGTATTATTAGCAATGTCTGAAATAAAACTTTTTAGATTGGATTGGAGGAGTCCCGCATGGCTCCAAAGGCTCAGGAAAGCCCCTCAGGCCACCCAAAGAAATGTCCCATCTGCTTACTGATGCCTGAAATTACAGAGGAAAAGTTTCATTTCTTAGCCCAAAGCATTTGATTCCTGTTAAAATGCAAATCTCTTGGGTATGGCCATACTTTAAATTGTTACTATGGCCCTGGGGGAAAAAGAAAAAGATTTCAAAAAACTTTCAAGTAGATTTTGAAAAACTTTCAAGTAGTAGTACGAGGTCACTGGACCCTGGAAAGGGCAAAGTGGCATATTAATGGATGGAGGCCACTGATGGGGAACGGTGAGAAAAGGGAATAAAAAGGACAGGAAGAATGCAAAGTGCATCCGGCAGCAGGTAAAAAGAACTTCACTATCTCTTCTGAAACTGAGAGCTGATATTCCAGTCTGAGAATGTGCTTCTCTTACTAAATGATAGTCTCTTTTTGGGGTTGCAGAATTCCACCTATCCCTGCAAATGTGTAATTGGAATGGAGCAAGTTACTCTTGTAACCTCTTATAGTTGTGATACATCTTTACCAGTTTGGAATGTGAAGCATGGAGGTTACCCCAGTCTGCCTCTTTTTCATAATATTTCTCTTTCAAACTTAGTTATATTTATCCAGGAATTTTCTTGGAAAACATCATAAATCTCTTGGTCAAGCACATTATAGACAGAATTATATTATATTCACTAGGTTTAGATTGCCTTAAATATACTAACAGTGATATACTTTATTCTTCTAGATGTTGTTCAAAGAAATTATGAAGATTAAATGAAAAAAGCAACTACAAAGTAATTTACTTTTTATTCCAGATTCTGGATAATTCTCACCTAATTATCTCAGAATTTTAAAAAATTATGGCTGAAGTTTTATCACTTTTTAAACAGAAACATGTAACAAATTAGCTTAGGAATTGTAATACTGTCATGTCAGTTTCAATGACTTTAGTTGGTATTATCTCAAAACACCTGAATTCTGAAAATTTGACAGACCTCTGGTTTATTCTCTTTATTTAAAAGATCAGAAAACTTAGCCAGAAAGGTTCAAAGATGCATGTAAAGACTTCAGTAAATAAAGTGCTTGATGCAATTTCCTAATTCTGTACATACTCAATACTTTGCTTTGGTATAATTAAGACTTTATGTTTGGATGGCTTTCAATGTTTATAATCACATATTTATATTTTTTATGAAACTCAGAGAGAAACTAGTGAAACTTCCTAGGTGGGATATTCCAAGATAAAGAATGGAGTTTCCAATGTGTATTAATTACTCAGGAAATTGAGGTCTAGAGAGGTCAAGTAGCCAAATTTCATATGATTAGTCACTAGTGAAGTTGGAAACAGCATCATAAACTTCTGTTTAATCAATTCTACTTGCTGGCCTCTTTAAATGCAAAACATGCAGAAAGCAATGTATCTGTATACAGATGGAGGATCACAGAGGGACAAAAGTTCTTCTAATAACAGGAAATCTTAGGCAGAGTTGATAAGTAAAGATCTCTTGTAGAGGATGAGGTAGTCATGATGGAAAATACCCTCTGATATTAGAGGAATTTTGTTGTTTATATTTCAAATGCCAACAGTACAAATATAGTGGTTGGATATGAACAAACAGTAAAACCAAAACAGGAGTGAAGAAGTGAGCAAAAAGAAACACTCAACATGCTTTGGGGTAAAATAAATCAGACTTCCAAATATTAACAATTTTCAGGTTATTAATATGCATTTCCTAGACAATTCATTCTCATAGTACACAAAAGATGCAGAATTAACTCTTTTTGTAACTGTAGTACTAGGAGGCACATACTGCTTGGTCTTTTAAGTACTTAGCAGCTTTCCTTCTTCCCAAAAAAGAAAAAAGATTCTCTTATGGATTAATAATGGAGCCATGACCATCTTTATATTCCCTATCCTATTCCTAGTACTGAGCAAAATGCCTGGATAGAAAGACTTAAAATATACCTTTGTTAGGGCCGGGAATTTAGCTCAGTGGTGCTGCTGCCTGCCTCTCAAGCACAAGGTCCTGAGTTTGATTTCCGTTACCAAAAAAATAAATAAATATATTTACATTTGTTAAAGAAATGAAAATTTTAGTGGTCACTTGATAACTCACAAAGAAGAAGAAAAAGGCAAGAAGAAAAAGAAACAAGGGTATTGATGTGCATGGAAAGTATGGCACTCCAGTAGCCAGCATAATTAGTGAAATATTTCACAAATGTGAGTACCACCTATGTATACTGACAGAAGTCACTCACTTTAGTAATTTCTCCCTGGATATACATTAGCTTTTTACTACAGAAAAGCAAATATCAAGAGGTATCATTCATGGAGTCTCAGGGAATGAGGTAGTGTGATATAACAGGATGGTTAGATAAACTGTAAACTTAGAAATGGTAACAATCTGGGTTAAAATGTTACCTTTTCAATTTACTATCTGCAGAGCCTTAAGCTACTTATTTAAAGCTTCTAAGAATTAGTTGTGACATCTAAAATTTGATGATAGTCCTTAAGTATTCCTATTGCCTACATAAGAGTTTATGCCATAATATGCACAAAGCACCTAAGAAAATGCTTTCTGTACAGTAAATACTTAAATACTGCTCTCTTTTCTTCATTTTCTCACTGGGAGTAACACAATGATTGTGATCACAAAATACAGTAAATGTTCAAATCAGATGTTTTAAAAATTTATTACAGTAAAAGACACATCGCATTAATCCCCCTCAAATATTTTCCCTCATTTAGAGCACTTATTTCATCATTCTTGTCACTTTTTGAAGCAGTTCTGGAATTTCTATTTTGTGAGTGTCTTTTTGTGGCTTCCTTGATATCCTGAATTGATTCAAAATATTCACAGCAATCTCTGTTATATTAAAACATTATAGTATGTCTTCACCTGCCTTATTTGCCAGACCTGGTACTGTGTGACTTCTGGCTCTTTCCCACGGTCAAAATGGCCATGAACAGTAAATGTTTGGAATTTATTCAGGACATCAAGGCAGCCATGACTATGCAACTAAAGATACTCATGAAAGAAGACTTCCAGAACTGCTTCTGAATGATGGGATAAGCATTTAAAGCAAGGAGGAATATTTTGAGAGGAATTAATGACAATGTGAATTTTACTATATTTTTTAATTTTAACGTTCACCCTATTTTATCATCATATCTCATATATTAAAGTAAGGTGATACATGACTATTATGTACCCCTAATAAAACAATTGACTCAGAAATAGTGGTTCTACTGGGTATCTTCCCAAAAGAATTAAAAGAATCATACCACAGTGATATATGTGCACCCATGTTCATAGCGGCACAGTTTGTAATAGCTAAAGCTTG
>NW_004624775.1:3888984-3908672 GCF_000247695.1 Heterocephalus glaber | reverse complement strand
CATTTTCAATTTCATTGATTGATATTGGGTTGTTTAGAATTTTTAGGTCTTCTTCATTCAACTTTGGTAATTCATACATATCTAGGAATCTGTCCATTTCTTCTGTGTTTTCCATCTTATTAGTGTTTAGGGTCTCAAAGTAGGTATTGATGATCCTCTAGATTTCGGCTGAGTCTATTTTAATTTCATCCTTTTCATTCTTAATTGCATGTATTTGGGCCTTTTCTTTCCTTTGTCAGATAAGGTCAGCTAAGGGTTTGTCAATTTGTTTATTCTTTCAAAGAATGAACTCTTGGCTTCATTGATTTTTTTTTGTATCATTCTCCTAGTCTCCATTGCATTGATTTCAACTCTGATCTTTATGATTTCCTCCCTTGTATGAGTTTTGGGTTTGTCCTGCTCTTCTTTTTCTAGAAGCTTGAGGTTCAGCACTGGTTGTTTAATTGGGCTCACTCTGTTTTCCTAATATGACTATTCTCTGCTATGAATTTTCCTCGAAAGACTGCTTTCATTGTGTCCCATAGATTCTGATATGTTGTATTGTCATTGTCATTTAATTGAAGGAACTGTCTGATTTCTTCTTTAATTTCCTCTGTGACCCATTGTTTACTCGGAAGTATGTTGTTCAATTTCTGTGTGTTTATGAAAGTCTTGCAGTTTCTTTTGCTATTGATCTCCAATTTCATAGCACTATGGTCTGATAATATACAGGGGATAACTTCAATTCCTTTGCACTTACTTAAACATGTTCTATGAGCGAGTATGTGGTCTATTTTGGAGAACAACCGATGTGCAGCTAAAAAGAATGTGCATTCTGATTTTTTGAAGTGGAACACTCTGAAAACATCTGTTAAGTTCATTTGTTCAAGATTTTTGTTGAGTTCTAGTGTTTCATTGCTTGTTTATTGTCTAGTTGATCTATTTGTGACAGTGGTGTATTGAGGTCCCCTGCTACTATTGTATTAGTGCTTATTTGATTTTTCATTTCCATTAGTATTTGTTTTATATAGTTTGGTGCAGTAGTGTTTGGTGCATATGTATTTATGATTGTCATCTCTTCCTCTTGGATTGTTCCTTTTATAAGGATGTAGTATCCTTCTTTGTCTCTCTTAATCAGTGTTGATTTGAAATCCACTTTGTCTGCAAAGAGTTTACCTACTTCTGCTTCTTTTTGGGTTCCTGTCCTATGGAGTATTGTTTTCCACCCTTTAACTTTCAGTCTATGAGTTTCTTTTTGAATGAAGTGTGTTTCTTGTATGCAGCACATTGTTGGATCTTGCTTCTTGACCCATTCTGCCAGTCTATTTCTTTTGATTGGTGAATTTAGACTGTTAACAATGATGGTTATAACTGATACGTATTGACTTATCATTGTCATGACTTTTTTTTTTGGATTCTGCCCCTGTTGCTTTAATTTCTTGTCCTGTTTGATGGATCCATTCTGCTTTGCTTCCTGGGGTTGTGATCCTCATTGTCATTTCCTAGGATATTGTCAAAAAGTTTTTGGAGGGGTGGTTTGGTATTCATGAAGTTCCTCAGGTGCTGTTTGTCATGAAAGTATCTTATTTCTCCATCAATTTTGAAAGATAGATAGTTTTGGAGGGTACATCAATCTGGGTTAGAGGCTATTTTCCTTTAGGGCTTGAAATATGTTGCTCCCAGATCTTCTTGCCTTGAGGGATTGTGTTGAGAAGTGTGCTCTGATTCTGATAGGCTTTCCTTTGTATGTGATTTGTTTCTTTTCTCTAGCTGCTTGTAGAATTTTGTTTTTCTGTTGAGTTTCTGGAATCTTGACTATTATATGGCTATGCATAGATTTTTTTTTAATAAAGGCTAGTTGAAATTCTATATGCCTCACTTATCTGTATGTCTTTCTTTTCTCCTGCTTGGGAAGTTTTCTGCCATCCATTCTGTGAACCATTTTTTTATGTCGTTTGCACTCTCCTGTTTCTTCATTTTCTCCGATCTGTCTCATGTTATTCTTCTTTGTATCTTCTAGAAGCTGCTGGATTGATTTCTCATGATCCCTTACTATTTTAAAGAAATTGTTCTTTTCCTGGTCACTAATTGCAATCTTATCTTCTATATCTGAAATTCTGTCCTCATATTGGTTCGTTCTCCTGTGTAAAGTTTCAGTGGAATTTTTAACCTCCCAGAAGTCTGTTTGCATCTGTTTTATCAATTCCATTTGTTTCCTATGTTGACATTCCATCATGTTCCTCAGCTCCTCTATTTTTTTCATCTGTGTCCTCTCTAGATTTATTAATCGTGTTTTGCACTATGGCACAATCTCTGCTGTTATCTGACAAATTATTTCTGATTTCATTTTTTTTCCAGATCCTCTTTTGCTGCCAGTTTAGGGAGTCTAGGTGTTTGAGTATCAGATTGTTCCATCTCATTTCCCTTTGGGGGTGGTTTAGGTGATCTGGAAGTCTGGTTTTGAGACTTGTTTACATGTCTTCTCATTTCAAGGGGGGGTGTGTGTACTGCTGGTGCCTATGCAGCTCACCTCCTGACCACTGGGGGTGGTGGTATGGTGGCCCGGAAGGCTCTTCCTCAGCGCTGGGGGCAGTGGTACAGTGGCCCAGAAGACTCTTCGTAATTGTGATTTTTGAGATTCTGTCATCTTCATAAAAATTTCTTGAACCAGAATATAATATGAACAGGCAGAAATTCCAATAGCCAGTTAGCAAAATTGCTCCACTATCTAATTGATGAAATTTTTCAAATGCGAACTAAAGCAAAATGATCATATTTTCCTTCATCAGGTCTGCAAAAATTAAAACACTAACAAAACCAAGTGTTGGTGATATGGTAGGGTAATGAGACCCCTCATACACTGTTAGAAAAATATAAACAAGGGCAACCACTTTGAAAGTTTCTTTGGCAGAATCTAATAAAGCTTCAAATATGCTTACCCTTTGATCCAGTGTTTTTTCTTCCAGATCTCTACCCAGGGAACTACTTTTACATATGTATAAAAAGACTGGATAAGAAGCTAATTGAAGCATCCTAATAGCAAGGAATTGAAAATGACCTAAAGGTCAACCCATAATGGCAGGGAAAAATATAATGAGGCAGAATGTAATTCAGCAATTGCAAAGAATAAACCAGCTCTGTAGCTAGATCTCAGAAATATAGTGCCAAGTGTCAGAACAATCCTTATAGTAATATACAATTTATATAAAAACACAAAGCCAAAGTCAAATAATACTATATATGTAATACATATGAGTACACATACGCAAAGATATTTAATCATCTGGAAGAGTGTGCACTACACTCAGAGTAGTTATCTTAGGGCATAAGGGAGGAGTCCAGGTTTAGAGGTGGTGGTCAAAGCAGACTAACCTTTACCTACAATGTTCTAACTTTTAAAAAACAATTGTATCTATGTATTATTCCATAATTCAAATGAATTTAACAAAAAGATGTTCATGATTCAGTTAATGAGTAGCTAGGTTGCAAAACCACATATATATATTATAAATACATAGATTGTATGATGCTGTTTTATTTTTTAAATTATATTTTGGTCTTGCATATGTGGGTAGATAGCAAATAGTTAGTAGGACTGCACTGTTGTGGGTGGGAACCAAGTGCTGGGGACAGACATACTCCTTTGAAGCTGTTCTGGAACTGGGTTGGCCAGGTCTGATCCCAATTATGCAACTTCTTCAGAGCCACACAACCATGGAAAAGTCAACTTCAGTTTTCTCATCTGAAACATAGGGATGATAATATCTGATACAGTGCTTACTAAGAGCCAGGGACTCTTATAAGTGCTTCAACATTATTAGCTCATTTCATCCTCCCCTTAAGCCTACGAGGTGGAGTCATGTCCAGTTTAGATGAGAGAACTGAAGTATAAAGAGGTTAAGTGACTTGCCCAAGGTCATAATTCTGGAAAGTGGCAGAGCTGGCTCCAGGGGCCACAGCCTTCAGTCATAACCATTACTCTATGTGCAAATTACTGCTATCTTTATGTTATATGTTTAAGTATATATAAATTTTATAATCCTTGAATTTTATAACAGAATATATATGTATGTTAATATGTGTGTATTTGTTTCCTATAGATACTGTAATACATTGAATTGGTGCTTCAAACAATAAAAATTTTTTCTCCACAAAAAAAAATTTCTTGAACCAGAACTATTTGAGCATGCCTCAGAAATTGAATCAGAAAACCTTGTATCATACTAATTTCTATATAATTATTAAATACACTCATCCATTTATCCAACCAATTTTTACCACATATTCAATGCACTTATATTAGCTATATAATCACAAAAAATTGTGATTAAGAAATAGTCTTATTTAATGAAGTAATTTATACATGCAAATAGAATAAGGACAAAAGAATAGTGATGATAATTTACTGTGTACTTGATAGCTATAAGTCAAAGTGAAAATGTTAACCCAAAATAGAGAATACTTTCACTTCTAGTGTCTAGGCTATAATTTATCAATGTGCAGAATCCAGGTAGGAATAGAGGCAGGAAAACTAGTTATAGAGCTATTTTGTAATTTGAGAATGACTAGATGCACTACACATTTGGAAGTAGGATGAACAGGAATGTGTGAGAGAAAAAATGTACAAGAATGACCACTAGATTTCTGGGTAAAGAGTAGTGCTATTCATTTAAATGAAATAAAAATTCCTTATAGGGCTGTGTAGGGACAAGAGTTGATGAGTTTAGTTTTGTCCATACTAATCTAATACTTGGAAAATATTCAAATTGAAATACCCAATGTGCAATATGATATATGATTCTAGAGGTTTATAGTTGAAAATTACCAGTTTATGGAAAATAATTGGGTATATAGTAGAATCTTTTGACTTCCTAAATGTTTTATTTGACATACATTAGGATTTAATCTTTTGATATAAAGTTCTATGACTTTTGACAAATATATTCTACTGTATCATATATTGGCCACTACAGTATTCAGACATAATAGTTTCTCCATCCTAAATGATCTTCTGTCCATGAACTATTCAATTTACTTCCCCCAATGTTCTCATCTCTATAATTTAACCTTTACCTGAATATTACATGTATATAAATGAAATTGCTTCTTTCACTTTGCAAAATGCATTTACAATCCATCTGTGCCTTTGCATGGCCTCATAGCAAATTGCTTTTTGTCACTGAATAGGATTCTACCATATGGATATACTTCAGTGTGTTTACACATTCACATAATAAGGCATTCTTTGTTGCTTACAGTTTTTGGTGATTATTAATGAAGTTAATATAAACATTTGCATATGTATTTTTTGTGTGGACATAAGTTTTCAAATCAGTTGTATACACAGCTAGGTACAGCATTACTGAATTTTACATTAAACCAATATTTAGCTTTATTAAAATTTGCCAAACTCTCTTCCAGTGTGGTTGCACCCTATTGCATTCCTATGATCAGGGAATGAAATATCCTGTTCTACATCTTCACAGCAGTTAGTATCATCAATTAGAGGGGGATGAATTATCCACTGTAATGTGGATAGTGGAGTCTCATTGTGATACGATTCATTTCTCTAGTGCCAAATTGCATTAAGCATTATTTTACATCTTTTAAATTAAGCTATTTATTTCTTATTTTGGAATGTAAGAGCTGTGTATTTTGTGTATTTTGCATACAAATTTTTCATCAAATACAAGGTTTGCAAACAGTTTCTCTTAACCTATTGCTTCCCTTTTAATTTGCAGTGCAAAAGATTTTAATTTTAGTTAAGTCCAATATATCAATTGTTTTTCTTTCACAAATTTTACTTTTGATACTGTAGATAAAAAAATCATCAACCTAAGGTTACACAGGATTTCTCTAATTATTTTCTGGATGAGTTATAGTGGGGTTTTTATACCAATAAGTCTTGATTTGTTTTGATTTAAGCTTTTGAAAAGTGTAAGTACTCTGTTTACATTCTTCTACTTATAAATGGGTATCTAATTGTTTCAGTACTATGTGCTCAAAATGTTCCTTCTCTGGTGAATTGCCTTCATTTTTTTGTCAAAGATCAGTGGGATGTTTTTGCAGATATATTAGTGTATTCATTGCTTTGCTCTATTCTTTGAGTAACATCATATTGTCTTAATCTACATTCATAGTGTCTATAAATGAAATAATGTGAATCCTCCAATTTTATTTTATTTTATCCAGATAGTGCTATGATTAATCTTTTGTTTTTTAGTATAAATTTAGACCCTGCAGATATCTCAAAAAAGTGTGCCTGGATTTTTATTGGAATTGTATTGAATGTATAGATGAAATATGAAAGATTAACATCTTAAAGATGTTAAGTGTAACATTGATTATTCAATATATTTCCATTTATTTAGATTGTTTTATTCCTATCAGTATTTTATGTTTTAATGTGGATTCTATACATATTTTGTTAGTTATACCAAAATAGTCCAATTTTGTGTTATTTGAGGAAATTTTTTTTAAATTAAATTCCAATTTTAAGTGTGATACATAGAAAATCAATTGACTATATATATTAACCTTTTATCCAGCCATCTTGCTATGTTCTTTTATTAGCTTCTGAAATATTTTGTAGATATTTTAGCATTTTTGTCCTTACAGATAATATTACATGAATATGACAGTTCAATTTTATTCTTTTCCGTACATGCATTTTGTTGAGTTTTCTTGTCTTATTGCACTAGTGTAGACTTCCAGTATAATGTCATTTAGAAGGGGTGAAAGAGGATGACATTTCTTTTTTGTCTGATTTAAGGGGAAGGTATCTTGCCATTAAGTATAATATTACATATAATTTATTGTAGATGTCTTACTCAAACATAAATTCCATTCTATTCCTATTTTCTCCTTGTTTTATCATAAATGTGTATTAGATTTTGTCAAATGCCTTTTTAGCAGCACTTGATATGATCATATGATTTTTTTCTTCCTTAGCCTATAGTGGTTTTGTGCTGTTTGAATACAGAAAGCTGGGAATGGGTTTTGGGGGTATTTCTTCCATTTATATTTCTCTAAAATTCCTGAATCAGTGATTTGGTGTTTGCCATTACTTTTGAAATATTGTTGGCTATTATAACTTAAAATATTTCTTCAATTCTTTTTCTTCCCTTTGTGTTATTCCAGTTGCAAGTGTGGTAAACTTTTTGAAATTATTTCACAGTGTTTGTTATTCCAGAATTTCTTCCCATTTTTCTCATGGGATTTCAGAATTGCTAGTTTCTTTTAAGCATGTTCCAGTTCACAGACTTTTTCTTGAATGTGTGTAATCTACTGATGATTATTTATTGATTAGTATTTTTAAATTTCTAGTATTTCATTCTAATTCTTTGAGTTTCCATTTCTCTGCTTACAGTACCCATCTTCCTTTGCATTGTTTACATTTGCCTTTAGAGTCCTTAATATATTAATTACAAGTATTTGAATTCCACTATCTATCTAACATTGGTTTCATATCTGAGTCTGATTATTTGTTTCTTTGGATGCTGATTTACTTCTTTGTTTATTATCTTGTAATTTTTTATTGCAATCCAGACATCTTGATTAGGTAATAAAATTGGGGTAAATTACTCTTTGTTGTGAGAATTTTCAGCAAAATGGTTAAGAACTGAACTGAGTTTTATATTCATTGTAGTTATCAACACTCAGATGCCTCAAATTCATGTATAGAGCATTATTTCTTCTGTTTTAGTGCTTGACTTTGGATTTCCCAAAGCACTTTCCTCAGAGATGCAGCTTTCTCAATTTCGGTCCATTGTTACATTAGAGACTTGTGGCTGTGGTGGTATGTATGAGGAATGCAGAGTTTTCATAATCTTTTAATTAAATTTTAATGTCTTTAGGGAAGTGTTTGGAACTATAATTCTAATAAGTGTTTATCCAGTGGTATAGCTTTTTTAATTTCCTCTGCTCATTTCCTCCCTAAATCTCCAACTATTCTCTTGAAGCCTAACTTATGTTTGCCACCTTATCTTTATTTCTCCTTACATGAACCAAGGAAGCTGGAAATCCATGGATTGGGTAGAATGTCCTTTTCACTCCTTGGATAACTGATGGGAAAGTCTTTCATCTTGCAAAGTAGTCCTGTGTTATGTAAGAGGCTCATTTTATCCTCTCCTGATAACTATGAGAGGATCTTTTTTAGTTTACCACCATTAAGAAATAAGATCAGTTTCACAAAACCATTGAGACTCTTTCAAATCTGTCATACCTCGCTTTCTCACTAATCCACATCCAGCCTCCAGTAATTTATCAAAGTTACCATAGAAGTGTTTTATTCAATTTATGGCTCTATTGGGTCTTCCAATAAGCAAATTTCAACTTCATCTGCCTGCCTGTATGAGCCTGTCTCTACAGATTTCACTGATGGCTTGCCCTGAAATTTTGGTTTTCAGATGAGCCCAAGAAAAAACAATGGGTTTTTTTTGTCCTTTATTTATTTAAGAATTGGCATAATGACTTTCAAGTTCTTTTCTTGCCTGAGCAAAAATCAGAAGTCTCCTGTTTCCTCCTACATTTTTCTATTGGTTTCTTTTATCTCAGCCTATGTTGCCTTGCAACCTACAATGGCTCCTATTGTTTTGCAATTATTTTTCTCTTCTCTTTCTCATCCAAATTTCTGAAAGATTTTTCTCATCCTGCCTTCATTTTATTTACCATTCACCCTGCAAGATCTAATTTCCCACCACCTAAACAAAATTGCTTCTAATTAAGCCATCAATAATTGCTAATTTGTCACAATTTGCACTTTGAGTTATTATCTTCCTGATATCTATCTCGTAAGTCATATATGATCATTGATTCTTTGGCACTCCCTTCCCTCTTGACTTCCATATTTTATTCAGCTATTCTTTTCCTATTTTGTGATAACTGCTGTGTCTTATACCTATGAGATCCTCCTTAGTTTACCATTTACATTTGGAAATTTTGTGGTTCCCTGTTGTTGTTGTTGCTGCTGCTTTCTCTTCTCATTCTGTAAATCAATATATGAAATTGCATCTACTCTCATTGCTTCAGTTATGTGACAATTATCAAGTCTACATCTTTAACATGGCCACTTGTCCTCAATAGAAACTCATATCTAAATCCTATTGAACATATCTGATTGGGTGTCTCTGAGGCACATCAAAATTTTCATTTCCAACACTTTGCTATTTATCTCTTTCTTCTTGTCTACTTCCTTTCTGTGACCCCTTTTTCAATTTAATTGTCTAAACAAGAAACTTAGGAGTTCTCACGAATATTTTACTCTCCTAAATAAACCAAACTGAATTTTCACTGTTATATACACAGTGTTTCTTCTAGTTCAATGTTTCAAGTGAATGTTTATGAAATAAGCACGCATATTAAAATTTCATCAAATTCTATTTCCTATGCAATGTTTTAAATCCTGGTTCTAAGACTTGCTTAGTATTTGGCCCTTTTGGCTTTCCTCTTTGAAGTTGAAACTTAATATTATATAGTATTTGTGAGGTTTAAATTACAGAGACCTCCTAAGACACACAGAAAGAAAATGGCCCTGAATATTTTCCTTCCTTCATAAGTAAGCCTTGAATCCATTTATTTAGATAGTATTATTATTTTATTATCATAATTCAGACTTTCATCACTATCATTAAGTTTAAGAAGTCTTTAATTTGATGATTGCCAACCACAACCCTGTCTTCTAGATCTGATAGTCTATCTTCACGTTGGTTCATGTATTTTCCGCAGAATTTTTATTCTCCTGAATGTTTTATGGAATCCAGTTCTTTCTATTTTGGGCATTTGTGATTTCCATGTCTTTTCTAAGGTCCTCTGTTTTTTGTCTGTATCTATTCTATGTTCACTAACCATTTCCTTCATTATGGTCATCATCTCTTTAATTATCTGTGTAATTATTTCTGTTTTGGTTTTGACTAGAGACTTATTCATCTTTGTTACTTCTGCTACTACCATTTCAGAAAATTCAGCTCAGTAGCTTTTGTTTTCTTCTACCTCAATGCCATCAGGACTTGCTTTGGGAGAGTTGGTTGTTTTATATTGCATCTTGAGTCCATATTTTCTCATTTTCTACTTTTTGTGGTTGTTGTTTATTTGTTTTCTGTGTTGAGGCTTCCAAGTTGCTTATAGTTGGTAGTTTTATTACTAGAATCAAGTAATGACTATTTTTCAGAGATGTCTTCTAGCCATAGCTGCCTTTTGGCCTTTGAGACTGTCCCAGTATCCTATCTCTTCTGTTTATTAGTGATGAAAGGTTGCAGTCTCTTTGGTGTGTCATCAGGTTTTTTGATAATGGACTACAGTATTGTTTCTAGCCCCCAGATAGTCCAGGTATTGACACACAAGGAAGATCAATTGATCACTACAGGTATGTCGCCGTTGCAAAAGTAGTATAATCAGTAAAATGAGGGCATCAAACACTGGAAAAATGATAAACTGTAATAACAAATAATTTGCCATCTTTAACCATGGGTACAAAATTTATGGTTACATAGTAAAAACTAAGACAAACCAGAAAATTATATACAGTTTATACACTCAATTTTACTCCCTTTCATTTTAAAGCAGTATTCAGCCATAGTAGGATATAGTAAACTACTCATAGATTCATAAAGGTAAATGATACAGATGTGGTAGCATGAATTAAAAAGAGAAAAGAAATAGATTATGAAAAATAAAGCAATGGAAGATATGAATAAGGTATTGAGATTGATGTAGAAGGTCCTATTAAAGAGTGAAGATAAATTAATGGGATTCGATAATAGTAACAGAGACAACCACCTAGGAGAAGGGTAAGTAATGAGTGGAGATTAAACTAGAGAAAAAGAAAATAAGAAAAAATATTAATGGACCAAGGTGAAAGAGAGAAAGTGAGAAAAGAAAGGGGAGAGAAAATAAAAGGAGGGCCTATTCAAACAAATAAGGCAAAGTAATATTAAGAAAAAGGAGGATGAGAAAATTGGTGGTAAAACTCCAACTTCCATCAAAAAAAATAGTGAAAAATCAAAAATGTACCAATAAAGAAGGAAAAAAGAAGAAGGAAAAGGGAGAAAGAAAAAAAAAGTGCTTTTCTTCCCAGGCCAATAGTCTTAGACAGTCAGTGATTGCTTGTCCCACCCCCTGCCTGAGAATGAGCAGGCAGGTGGGAAGAAGTGGCTCATGTCCCTGGGCACTCATCCCCAGAGGGCGCCTGTGAAAATTCTGCCAGGCTGTGGTCTCCTCTGTGTTTGGAGAGGGAACAGTGTGGCAAAGGACCTGCACATAGACCCAAATCTATCCTGTGCAGCTAGACTCTGCCTCACTGCTAGTGACCCACCAGTTTATTTGGGAACTTCCTAAATGGCTGTTTCCATTACAGGTGTGGACTGAACCCATGCAGTCCAGTTCTGCTGGACCCCTTCCCCACTTTTAAACTCCTAGACTTAGGTTTTGTTTGATCTACAATCTCTTTCAAATTGATTTTTTGTATCAGGGTGTATGTCCCTCCCCTTCTTCCAATTACCTGAGTTTTTAGTTCATCTTCTCCAAGTCTCTCAGAGCCTCTCTTTGAGCCTCCGAGCCTCTCTTCCTCTATTCGGCCATGCTGGTTCCCTCCACTATGGTTAACTTTATGCATCAGCTTCACAATGGTATAAGATGCCCAGACTAATGATATAGGATTATTTCTAGTTATTTCCAGGACAGATTAGTGTCTGAATAGGTAGGTTGAGTACAGAGGATAGCTCTTACCATTGTGGGTAGGCATCATCCAATTTGCCACTGAAAATCTGGTAAAAATCTGGTAGAAAATAAAGATAGAGAAAGTATAAATTCACACTTGCCTAGTATCTCTAAATAGCTACCTGAAACTGTAGAACTTATTTTACTCCCCTGTGAGTGGCTTGACTCATAAAGTTCTTTGGTTTCAGAGAGCTAGTATTTTGTGATCAATGTCATTTCTCCACAGTTAGAAGAACTGATATTTTATTAGTGCTCAATAATTATTTGTGATTCATGAGTGAATCTGTTATATGAGAAAACCACCTTACCACATCATTTTGTTATTACCTATTTATAGCTATTATTGACTATCTAGTTTCAAAAGACTCTAACCTCCAGGAATACAAGGATCATGACCGGGTGGATTGGAAACAGATAACACTTCCCTGTGTCTCCGTGAGGTTGAACCAAAACAACAGGTGTGTATCTGCATGGTCAGGTTGGAAGTCATGGAAAGCACTGAATTACAACAGTAGATAGTCAGGGACCAGGTAAAAATCATAAATATTAAACTGTACAGCTGTGAAAGAAATAAGGATCATATAGTTTTGTTGCCAAGTGACATTGTCAAGCACAATATCTGACACAATTTAATACAAACTAACTGATGCTGTCATAGAACTATTAACAAAGGTACATATAGAGATCAATTTCTTTTTTATTTTTAATTCTTTTATTGGTACATTTTTGGTATACAACACAATTACTTTCTCACCGGGGACTTGTAATGAGATGCATGATGCATGATGCATACATGATGCATCTTGGTTCTTATTTTTTTCCCATTCCTAGCCCTTCCTTCACCCCCCCCTCCACCCTTCCCTATTTACAAAGACTTTATTTCCATTTTTTTCCATTTCTCATCATTTTTCCTTTCCCTTCTTTCCTTTCTCCTGTGCCTCCCACTACCCTTACCCCTTTGGACCTTTTCTTCCTATTTTGCATTATCAATTATTCATTCTAATCATTGGTACATTTTAGGTATACAATATAATGACATTCATCATTGGAAATTTGCACCTTTACATAATCTCTCTTGGTTCTTATTTTTCACCCTTGCCCAGCCCTCCCTCCAACCCCACCAGTCCTCCCAATTTACAAAGATTTTGTTCCTATTTTTCCATTTTTTCACATTAATCCCATTGCCTTCTATCCTTTCCCCTAGCCCTCCCACTTCCTTCCCCTTTGCCCCTTTTCTTCCTATTTCACATTACCTATTATACATTTTAGTCCTTATTTACACTTTCAGTTTCTCACACCAGAGAAACTATTCGGTATTTATACATGTGTGTCCTATTTATTTCACTTAAGAGTATCACCTTAATGTTCATCCACTTAGCTATAAATGTCTCTAATTTCTCATTTTTATGGCTGAGTAGTACTCCATTTTATAAAAAAACCACATTTTCTTTATCCAGTCTCCAGTTGATGGGCATTTGGGCTGTTTCCAAGTTTTAGCTATCACACACTGTGCTGCTATGAACATGGGTGTACATATATCACTCTGGTATGATTCTTTTAATTCTTTGGGGAAGATCTCCAGCAGTGGAATAGTGGGATCAAATGGGACTTCCAGTCCTAGTTTTTTGTTTTCTGGTTTTTTTGGTACCGGGGATCGAACTCGGGTCCTTGTCCTAGTTTTTTGAGGAATCTCCATACAGATTTCCACAGTGGTTGCACCAGTCTACACTCCCATCCATCAGTGGAGCAGGGTTCCTCTTTCCCCACAGCCCTGCCAACATTTGTTATTGGTTGATTTCATGATAACAGCTATACTTTCTGGAGTGAGGTGGAATCTCAGTGTTGTTTTCATTTGTGTCTCTCGAATGACCAGTGATGTTGAACATTTTTTCATGTATTTATTTGCTATTTTTACTTCTTTGTCTGAGAAATGAAGAGACCAATTTCTTAATAGCACATGTATTTTTCATTGTTACTTTGCCCCTTGTTATTATAAACTATGTCACTAATGTTATTATAATTTCCTGAATGGCCTTCATTGAAAAAGAATGTCATCTACTTGCCCCCTACTTGAGATTTGGGCTAGGAACAGACAGTGGTTGTGACTTTTATTAATTTTCTATATTTGTTTATTGTTTGTAATTTTGTGAATAGTTTTCTCCTTTACCTTTATGTGTTTGTCCTGTATTGCCACATAGTCAAATATGGATTAAACAGATTGGGCCTGCATGGGACTCTCAGGATTTCAAAGCAATCAAGTGTTCTTGTTAAAACAGAGGAACATTATTTGCCTTTTGTAAGCTATCATTCCAACCATTAGGAATGATTTGCATAATTACAGTACAATTTTGGTGTATTTAAAATTAACACTGTCCTCAGATTAGACAATTTTGGTGAGGAGTTTTGATATTTTCAGTGAAAACTTTGCATGAGCTTTGATATTCCTGGTAGGGTTTATGTAGCTCTTAGTTCTCTAGAGAGCAAAGGCATCATTCATCAACAAATTTAATAATCTATGATAAATTAGTACTTGTACATATGAAGGTGATATGAAGACATCATGTGTAGGAATTTATAAATAATGACCTGAAGTAATAATTACTTTGAGTTGCTCAAGAAAGTTATGTGCTCCTAGAAGTGGAAAGCTGGCTCTAAAGAACACTATAAATTTTATTTTCAAATGTAAAAGCTCAGTAGTCACTAAGTCCAAAAGCTTCTTGAATGTTGAAGATTGTGCTTCTCTGGATGGCAGGGCCATCTCTGGGGTTATCCTGGATCAAGTCATGAATTAATTACCTTCTTTCTGAAATACAAACATGCAAATAACTTTTCATTTTGTTATAGTCATGAAGTATATCAATGATACTCTCAGGCTGAAAATAATGAAGACCGATAATAACAGTCAAGAATAACCAAAAATTAAGAGATTTCAAAATGTAACTAATCCTGTGGACAATATTCTAATATATTAACTCTAAGAGAAGGAAAAAAAATAACTTTAGTAAACCCTGGAGATGCTTGCAAATGAGGAGATTACATACTGAAGACTAGAAAGTTAAAAACAGAAATTACAGATGGATCTTGAGAGTTTAAGATGTAAAAGAAAAGTGAATGAGATTTAATTTAGATAGACAAAATGCCTTTATAAGAAGAATAATGTCAATGAGATTTATAAATCAAGTGAATACCAATTAGAAGCCAAAATAGAAGACAAGAACCACTGAAAAGTAGCATTTTAATGTCAAAGGATATGAGTAAATATTTACATTTTGGACAAATTTCATTATTTTTGAATAACAGAGTGGAAAAGTTCTTAAGCATGTTATTCTCCTTTAGATGCAAAACATCTACATTTGAAAGGGGGAGTATATTACTAACTTAACATACTCAGTAGGAACCAGAAAAAAATCAGCTTAATTTAATAAATGTGAAGTAAGGCTTACTGTGCAGAAATACTGGGCTGGATATCAGAGTTAAGAGATAGATAAAATATGTTCACGATCCTTGATGAATTTATAGTCTTTTGAGAGGGAAAGATAGGTAATCAGATCATCTCGATATACTATTTAAATATTAATTATATGTGCTATGTGACAGAGTTCAGAAGTTATAATTATGAGACAGTGGTTGTTATGATGTAAGTTTGAGTCACCTGGATCAAATGTATTTCTTACCATTTGCAAGGGTACTTTTGTTTTTTGTGTTTGTTTTTGTTTTTTATACCGGGAATTGAAGGCAGGGGCTCCCGCTTGCCTGCCACAGTACTCTTAATTCTGGGACTTATGGAATAAAGATTTGTAAGGAGTTAAAAACAAACAATAAACAAAAAACTGTAAGCAAAGCATGAGCAATAACTAAGCATTGACTCAACAGTAACTAGGAATAATAAAATTTACATACCATTTTCTCTTGTGATAGTACAAGTAAGTCTCTTACAAAACTATATATGTATGAAATTACAATTTAAAGAAATTCTTGACTTGCTCCATTCTAAGATAAACTTGAAACTTCTACATATGACCAAGATGAAATAGCTAGGGCCATATTTGTCCTCCACTTAAAACAACCTAAAAATGGAACAAATCTATGAAATAGCAGTTTACAAGGCCCTAGACCTGAGGCAAAGAAAGAGAGAACCCCTGAGAGTTGAGAAAGCACTATGACTGCTCCCTTACTGTCTGAGTGGAGTTTCTTGGATGAGCAGGAGACCCAGAAGGAGCCTGGTACTATCCGTGAGGACATCTGGGCATGGACAGCATGACTACTCTTCCCCTCCTCATGTCTAGAGGCACAAGTGTGGATCATGAATCATCAGCATGAAAACCTGGTGAGGTTCCTTGGGTCCTAGATATAAAACCTACCAGAGTGTACCTTCCTCCCTCAGTACTGCAGCCTTAAGGACTTTCTCACTCTCAAGCTAATTCACATTCACTCTCTAGAGATTTGTCAAAATTACCATTCATTTGTTCCTCCTGAATGCCTTTGTAGTGGTTTCTGGCTCTGGTGAGTGGATCTCAGCTGTGGTGCTCTGGATTCACCTGGCCCAGGGTGGAAGCCTGTTCTGAGACCTCAGTTCTTTGATGGGTAGAAGAGGTTCATTCAGTTATTTTGGTATAAGGATGGAAGTAGCAACTTCCAAGCTCTCTAATTATCAGAGCTAAGCCCAGAAGTCAGAAGTTAACATTTTAAAAATACAATTACAAAGTTATCTAAAAATATGAAATACTTGAGGGTAAACTTGACAAAGATGTGTAATACTTGTATACTAAAGAGAGCAAAACATTGTTGTAAAAATTCTAAAATACCAAAACATTAGAAGACATATATCACATTTATAAGTCAGGAAGACAATATTAATTAGATTTCACTGGTCAATAATTTGATCTACAAATTCAGTTTGTGCAATAAAAATTTTAAGGGATGATTTTTTGGTTTTAGATATTAACAAGCTAATTCCACAATTCATTTGGAAATGCTAATGGTCAAAACCATATTGAAAATAAATAGAGCGATAACACTACTTAATTTCAAGACTTATTCAAAGCGACAATAATTAGTATACAACAGTACTGTCCTCAAGATAGACTTCAAAATCATGGAATAGAGTGGATTATACAACCCAGCTCAGAAACAGATCATACTTACAAAGACAACTGACTTCTGTTAGCCATGTAAAGACAATTCAATGAAGAAAGAGTAGTCTTTCAATAAATGGTACTGAAACAACTGAATCTCCATGTGCAAAAAAATAAATAAAATGAACCTTGTCCCATAGTATAATTAACTCAAAATAGATCACAGACTTAAATTTATAATGAAAATCTAAAAATCTGTACAAGAAAATAGAAGACAACAGATCTTTGTGACTTTAGGTTAAGCAAAACTGTTTTAAGGAATACATCAAAACCCCAATCCAAAACAAGCAGAAAAACTGCATTCCATCGTGTTTAAAACCACTTCTCTTTAAAAGTGAATAAAAATACATATTGCACACTGAAAGGATATCCTTGTAAATCTTATATTTGATAAAGGACATATTTTAATATGTATAAAGAATTATCAAATTCAATAATATAAATATCCATAACAAATGAGCAAAAAATTTTAACAGATATTTCTCCAAAGAAAATATATGAAATGCAACAAAACTTATGGAAATATGCTTAATGCTACTAGCCACTAAGGAAAAAAAAACTTTAAATATTGTGATATACTTCTGCATAATATTAGAATGACTAAAGTAAAACCAAATCATGTGATCATAGTAAGATCTGACAGCCTTGTGGAAGATTGTAATTCTCATGCTCTGACATTTCAAAATGAAGCAGCTTACCCACTATAGGAAACAGCTTGATAGTTTCTTAGTAAGACAGACAGACATACACTGATCATATGATCCAGACATTTGACTTCTTGGTATACACACAAATACTGGTGTGCAAATATTTATAACAGGGTTTTTTTGTCATTTCAAACTGGAAAGAATTTAAAAGTTCATTAATTGCCAATCAGATAAATTAGTATTTCCACATAATGGAATATTACTAAGCAGTAAAAAGGAGTAAACTACTGATACAACAAACAAAATGGATAAGCTTCATGATAATTTTACTGACTGAATGAAACCAGATGAAAAAGCATATAAATTATATTATTCCATTTATATAATGTTCTAGAAAACAGACATTAATCTATAGACCAGTAGTTGCCAAGGAATGGAAAGAGAATGAAGAGGAAAAAATACAATTATTGAGTATTTCTTTTGGGAGGAGGCAATAGATGTGTTTACTGTCATAACCACAGGTGCATACATATGACAAAATTTATTAAATTGTACATTTTAAAGATGCACAGTTTATTTTATGCCATGTTATCTCTAAGTAAAGCTTATAATTTTTAAAATTTTTTAAATGTAAAAGTAACAAATTACAAGTCTTAAAAATAGGTCTATATAAGTATGATTATACACTGAAAGCAGTTCAATTTATTTATGTTTAGCTAAGAAACATGATGAAATTAAGAAGAATTTTTTTCTTAATACCACATGAAGAGGATTTTAATACATTATATGTGGCTATAAAAGAAAAAAAATTTCTAGTTTCAAATAGTTCACAATAGAGAAAGACCATAATTGTAAAAACAAAAGCACACCTCAGAGGAAGACATTAACAACTAGGTTAGATGACCATTTAAAAACATATCATTTTCAAAATATACATGAATAATTGATTTTTTTTTATATTTGGTAGCTCAGAATTAAAATAGAGGGAGTGGGAAGCAAAGAGAAGTACATCTGCTTTTGTCCCTTGTATCTCATTTTCCTTTGGTGATATCTAGGTTTTTTCAAATGAAAAGTGTAATATACATTTGATTTGTCAACTTGATTATTCAACTGCCCTTAATTATTATTAAATCAAACAACAGGGCCAGGGATTTAGCTCAGTGGTGCCGCCACTTGCCTCGCAAGCACAAGGTCCTGAGTTCGATCCCCGGTGCCAAAAAACAAAAACAAAAAACCCCCACTAATTTAGGCATTGTAAAGATGTTTTCTAAATGCACTTGAAGCCTAGGGTCAATTGATTTGATGTGAGTGATACCATCATAGGTAATCTACATGGGACAAAGTCAATTAGTTGAAAGACTTAAGAGCTGGAATGAGACTTTCTGAAGAATAGATTGCATCTATGGAATTTATGCCTAGTGTACTGGCCTGGCTTTCCTGATAGTCTTCCCTCCAGAGGTTGGATTTGCCTAGTTAATCCCCACCATTAGAA
Organism: Heterocephalus glaber; assembly: GCF_000247695.1. The sequence goes on along the minus strand of NW_004624775.1, from coordinate 3,889,704 downwards.
AAGCCAATTCCGAGACAGGCAGGTCTGTGCACGCCCTACCGAGGACCTGAGTCACGCACGCGGAAGACACCGAATCACCCCGCTGTAGACAGGAAGCCACCTGATTCCACGCTACAAAGACACAGAGGACACCAGACCACAAGACCAAGGTAGTGAGTCCCACTGTTCCCGGCCCAGAGGTAGGGGCTTCTGAGCCATCGTCCCACTGCCCTGGTCCAGAGGAAGGGGCTTCCCGGTCATCAATCCTCCCACTGCTCCCAGCACAGAGGAAAGGGCTTTTGGGCCACCTTCTGTCCCCCTGCTCCTGGCCCAGAAGAAGGGGCTTCTGGGCCACCATCCCACTGCTCCTGGTCAAGAGGAAGGGGTTTCCTGGCCACCATCCCTCCAGCTGCTCCCAGCCCACAGGAAAAGGCTTTTGGGTCACCATCCTTACTGCTTCTCCCAGCCCCTGGCCCACCTCACCCAGCTCAGAGGAGGTAACCTGTGCAGGCACTAACAGGCCCCCGCCTCAGTCAAAATGAGAAAACATGTAAATAAGTCTCAAAACCAGACTTCCAGATCACCTACAGCAACCCCAAAGAGAAATGAGATGGAACACTCTGATACTCAACCACCTGGATCCACTGAACTGGCAACAAAAGGGAATCTGGAAAAAATGAAATAAGAAATATTTTCTCAGATAATAGGAGAAATTGTGCCCCTAGTGCAAGACATGATTAA
>NW_004624775.1:3849702-3884091 GCF_000247695.1 Heterocephalus glaber | reverse complement strand
AATAAAGTCTTTGTAAATAGGGAAGGGTGGAGGGGGTGAAGGGAGGGCTAGGAATGGGGAAAAAATAAGAACCGAGACGCATTATATAAAGGTACAGTTCCCAATGAGAAATGTAATTGTGTTGTATACCTACAATGTACCAATAAAAGAATTTAATCCACAAAAAACAAAAAAGCCAATTCCTTACAGTAAATTTCTCAGTATATATCACCAGCGGGTTCTCCTTCACTGGTTGAAACATAAGTGAAACATATAGAATATTCATAAACCAATTCATCCAAGGCATTATTTTCCCCTACCTGCCCATTTTGCATTACCCTCCAGGCACAATCAGTGATTCTCTCCTCTCCCTCTCTCCTTTTCCTACATATATTCTGCTGTAGCAGGCATTACTTCACATATCCCTCTTGTCTGTATGATTGCAAGATCTTAAAATTATTTGTATTTTCTTTGTCGGCATTTAAGAAATTCTTGTTGAAAATTTCTTGACAATTTAAGGCAAATTTATGTATCAAGTATGTGTCTAGACATGTTCACCCAACATCTTCCCTCTCCTTGAAGATTTGGCTTTCACTTTTTGCATCAACAACTATCTATGTATATAAGCTCCAATATTATTGCTCTTTCCTGTTTGTAATAATGATAATCTAAATTTTAAAAAATCACTCAATATTCAAATCATGTATGATACCACCCAAATACAGTTACTTAATTCTGAGTTAAAGTACAGAGTGTTCTAAAAACACCTGCATTAGCACTCATTCCAAAAACACAGACAACACAACATTATTGCCAAGGACTTGCTACAACATAAATTTTGGAACATTCCTGTACAGATTCCAGGTCACTATGTAATTCTTACTTTGCTAATGGTAAACTTTGTCTTAGAACTTTGTCACAACAATGCAATCTGAAATTTTCAAAAACATTTAAGCAATCGTTATGAAAACTGGGAATAGCCTAGAGGCATTTTATACCACCAAATAAACATGCTTCTTATTGGAATTCTTCTTTAACTTAATAGAGATGGGAGGGAGACACAGTAGAGGAAGAACAGAGAACAGTGGCATTAAATAGTCCTCTCAGTTGCAGGAACTGTTTCTGTTGGTCAGCAAATGTTTGTGCTCCTTAGTTCTGTCAGATCTGAGATAGTCCAACTTAATTATACATTTAAACCATTACACTTTTGATATAAAGCATAGGGGATTTTTCATTTCAATTAATATCTAGAGAACGAGAAGAATATTTGTGATAAATTTGTTTTCTGTACTTCTTATGAACTAATAATGAGGAAAATCTGTTTTTATTGCATAAACAATAAGGCATTTAAAAAGTAGCAATATAAACATTTTATACTTTATTTCCATTCCTTTTTTTACCCAGATCCAATTCTTCCCGTGTGTGTACACATATTATTGTTGTGTTGGCTACATTGAGAAAATTTCACAAATGCTTAGAGGTAAATACATAGCAACATGGAAATCAATAGGAATTTCTGTGTTGAATAGCTATAAGTGAAAATCTAGTAGAGTGTATTTCTTATAGAGCTTATCTAAAAAATGTTGGTTGAATCTCTATCATCAATGCCACATGTGAAAGTCTCTCCATTACTGAAATTACCTTAATCAGCAAAAATCCAAAGAACAGTATGTATCCAATATCTCAAAAGAACATCCACACAGATTGTGTTACATTTTAATTTTACACTTTCTTCTATGGTCTTTCAAAATCAGGCACTATTTTACTTACTCAAATTTTTCCTAACACAGTTAGAATAGCCTATCAATTTCACTTGTTCCTGTCTTCAGTTGCGATGACAACTGATCCATAGATACTCAACTGGTTTATAAGCTTTATTTATTTTTCATCAATGAAAGTCTACAAATAAATCAGATTCATTTTTTGTATGAAAATGAAGAATTTTTGTTAGCACCAGGAAATGACTCATAGAGATCCATAGTTTAAAGTTCATAATGTTATAAAAGATCAAATCCCTATCTTCCTGAATCCTTTGAAATTTTTATGGTTTCCAGAAAAGGATAATTCTGTATCCTGAATATTCCACATTCAAAGTACTGTGTATGTTCTGAATCATTAAAAAGAAGTGTAAAAATCCTTGTTTTTACTTTATAATATGTGCATTGAAAGCTTGTCAATGTTTGATACAATTGAACTTTAAATTATCCAGCTACCACTACAAGAAACCAATTTAGAATCCAGGACAACTGGTCATTGTTTTAATGAGTACTAATTCTTAGGAAAAAAGAGCAGCACATTGTTCATCGATGAACTAAAGAAAGAAAGGTAAGACCTCTGACTTCTGGGTTTACAAGTTTAGGTTAGAAAGCCATGTATCAAAAATTCAGGCTCCTTTAAATATTTCACTATTAAAAAATAGCTTTGAAGTAAAGAGTAAATTGACTTGATAGTGAATTCCTATCTGTAACCTATTTAAATAGATTTCACTGTGAAAGCAGTGACATCAAATCTCAACAACTTATTTCTTTTCTAATACCATTTATTTTTACTTTTTGTGGTGTCTACTTTTTGTGTTTCTCTCCTTTACCCAAGCAATTAAGCAACACACATGCACAACTCCTTAGCTCCTTATCACAATCATTGTGATAAACACATACTGAGGCTCTTCTGTGGACATAACATTTTACTGAAGACTACAAATACATGAATCAATATAGAGATGATTTCTCCCTTGACTCCTAGGAACTTAGTTTATAACTAAAAATTCCAGATAAAAATCATTAATAAAAGCTGAAGCAACTGGATATATTCCGAACTCAGGTCTATTTCTAGTTAGCAGTGACCTGGTAGTCCAAGCACTGTGATGGACAAATAGTTGCAAGTCTACTGCAGAAAAAGTCCCCCTATGCTTAATTTTTTTATACTCCTGCACTCATTATGCAAAAACCAGTGACTTGGCTTCCGTAAAATATGCCAAGAAAAGCCCTCAGAAAGCTTACTGAGCACCTTCTTCAGGTCTGTTTGCTCTAAATTGCCAGCTGCCTGATGAATCCTAGATAATTGAGTATCACAATAAGCATTTCTATAGGCCAGTGACCAATAGTATCCTGGACACATGAAAGATGCATGGTAAGAGTAGGAGAAAATTTTTTAAACTTGCTTTTCTAAATGAAATTTGAAAAGCATTCCCTATTCTACCCTTTTCTCTTTCCATAAATCAAGCACATTCATCTCTATAGAAAAATATGTGCACATGCATACACATACACACACCCTATATTCACAGATGTAATTAAAATAAATTGCATAGATTTGGAGAAAGTGAGGGAATTGGGTGTTTATTTTGTAGATCATATATAATTCAGTTGGAGAAGGGCCTATTGAAAATGTGAGTTGTGCGCAGTAGTTTAAAATGATGGAGTGACCACAGACTTCTAGATAGGATGAGGGACACAGTTCCAGGTACTTCTTCTTCATTTCCTTTCTTATCAGTGGAGTTTTTCAATCAACCTAATCTAGCAGAACATTTCTCCCAGGCTACTGAAATATATTTGCAGGAAACAACTTTCCCCTCACCAAAAGAAATAGGTTTAACTCCTTCATTCCTTGAATTCGGAAACTCAGGGGCAAAGTGAGTTTTTCATAAGGTATTTGAAGGAGGAAAGAGAGATGAATCTATGTGGAAAATTAGGTGAAGGAGTGGAAAATTGCATCTACCTTATAAGTCCAGCTACACACACACACACACACACACACACACACACACACACATTCCTCCATGAAAAACTAGAAATTTTATTTAGAAATGATATTTGCAAAGTCAGCAACAATTCTTAACAATGTCTTTCCTGCTACCAACATCTTATTTTCTTGCCCCAATAATAAGGGTTCATTTGGATTTGTTCTTTGCACTTAATGTTGTCCATTTCTACTGAATTTCTCCCACTTATCTTCCCACATGAGAGGTGATTATATTACCCATGGAATATGATGAATCACTTCAACAAAATATATGTGGCATCTGGTTGAGGTACTTTCTAGCATATAAATTAAGTATGGATGACAACTGTGTCAAAAATTTCCTTTGAGACAGGTCCCTGTGTGGCAGGTGCAGGCAAGTATTCTCACTTTCTCAGCTGGAGGAATTGCCCGGCTGGCTCACATCTCTAACCTCTATTGCAGTGAAATGGGTCATTTTGCCACCCCCTGAAAATAACTAATGAGATGAAAAGAAATATTTGTGGAAGCAAAATGTAAAGCTGTATTTAATAACTATGCTGAAATAAGAAGTGTTAAGAAGAAAAGTACTGGTAACATTGAATGATACCACAAAAATGCTTATAATATCCAAAGAAAACAGCAATAAATAAAGTGTAGCCATTCAATTAATTTCAGAAATACAGGTATTACCCCATTAAGAAAAGTCTCCAGTACAAAAAGAAGTCAGACAAATGATATTCTCCATTTCTAATTTGTGTGGTGTTTTTCTGACCTGGAAGATTTTCCTCCTCTCCCCTTAAACTTGCCTTGTGGAAAGGTAGAATCTCATTGTTAAAATTTAATTTTTTGAAATACTTTTGTTTTGTTTATTCCACAATTTTATCTATGGTAATCACAATTACTCCTCTGTCAGGAAATTCAATTTATTTTGTGTGGAAGCCAGCAAAAGAACAAAAACATTAAATAAGGGAAGATTCTCCAACATTCCACATGATGGCAGAAGATCTTTTCCTTATTAAGTAGTCAAACCTTACAGGTTTGTATTATTCTATTAAATATAGCAAGATAAGCAATCTCCCGTATTCTCTAAGCCATTTTAGAGTAATTTGTTCTCAGGACAAACCTGAAGAAGCGATGTGTTTTCCTGGGTGGAAAACAAACAGGCCAGAAAAAAAAAAGAAAAAGAAAAAGCTAAAACCATCTTTCTAAAGTTTTCCTAAATAACATTGAGATTACAAAAAGTACCTTTTAAAGTCACGCTAAAAAGGAGATCTCTTAGACCTCATTTCCCAAATGTCAGTGATCATTTTTGTCTGTTCGTTGCTGTTAATCACAGCAAATAAACCCTGCTTCCGCAGCCAGCTACTTAGTGAATCCCTGTGCAGATGGAGGATGTTGTGGAGAACCTTTTCCCCAGGGGCTCCTCTGCTGACTTACAGTGGGACTCCAGACCAGCAAGGACCTCAGGAAGACAGTTGCCTCTTGCCCACACACCAGACTTCTAGGTAGAACTAATCCAATTCTATCAGCAGTATAAAACACTGATATTTCCTGGCTCCTAGTGGGAATTTAGAATTCAGGGACTGTAAAGCTGCGTTTTTCACAATTATAAATACAGTACCTGCTGTCCTGCCTTTTGGCTATATAGTTGTCTAATCACTTTATTTATTTTTTATTTGCTTCTTTTTGGTGACCAGTGATGATGAAATAAAGAAATGCACTTGCAGATTCAACGATTCCTTTTCTCACCTTCTTAAGTTCAAGTATGATCCCTTCTCATATTTTGTGCTAAATGAAGGCAAGCAGTGCCTCATCTACTGCCCAAAGCTCAGATTTTACAAAAATAATGTGCACATTGTGACATATCTCCCTGTGTATGCCACTCACATACTATTAAATGAGCAAAACTTAGCCAGGTAATGGTTTACACTAATGCCTTCATTTATGTATGAGAAGAGACCAGCTTGTGATGTTAATAATAATACCTTCCATTTTCATATTGCCTTTAGAGTATTTGCAATATATCCCTGCATTTAATTCTCATGACATTTAATTCTCAAATTAAATCTAGCCATTATTTACATTTTCAAATTGTGTTGCTGAGGATTGCTATTTAACTTTCTCTAACATTATAGAACTATTTCAAAGAGCAGGAATGGAAATAAGTAACTAACTCCTATTTTTACTGTGTAAATTGCAAAGAATAAAATCATGATTTGAGATAATAGCAACTAGGTTTTGTTGGGCTATTTGGCCAAGTTTGGGGATCTCAAAGTGGGGATCAAGAGAATCCTTTAATCAGCTTGATCCTCAGGCAATTTCAATTTCAATTTCAGGATTATTAAATACAAGAATTTGGAGACAACCACCTTCCTCTGAGGGTGGGTTTGTCCTGAGTGTCCCTCTCTGGTTGGGTCAAAACTCTCTCCCTTTTACAACCACGTGTGTTTCTAACGTGAGACCAGTCAAAATCCATAATAGCATGGGGAGTTCATCTATGCTAGCATATTTGTTTTCCATCACAGAGATATTAATTTTATGGCAATGTCCATTTTCTTTTCAATCCTCATTTGAATCTCACTAAAATGGCATAAAAATGTTAAATGAATCTTTGTGAGTCCTCCAAAACTACTCTGGAGCTCTAAATGTAGTTCAGAAATGAGCCTCATTTTTTTCCACTGCCTCAGACTGAACTCAGGACCTTGGGCTTGCCAGGCAGGTGCAGTGCCGCTGAGCTACACCACCACCTATCTCCAGTTGATTTAACAGATAAAGAGCTCTGAAAAAATAATAATGCTCACTTGGTTACAAATAACAAAGCTCGATTATTTAAGTGATTATTTCCTAGTAGAAAACAAGTGTTTATTTGATTCAGCTGCTATGAAGATCTACTTTAATGTCATAATATAAAGTGCTAACATAATGACATCTATAGAAATAGATTTGAATACTTTCAAAATTGTAAAAAGGATATTTTTCTATAAAGCAGTACATATGCTAGGAGGGAATAATTTCATTTAGTTTTAAGTAATCGTATATAAAAGGTAAAGTTCAGAATTCATACAAATAATTTGAGTAAACCATACTTCATCAAGTGCTTTTTGGTTGTATTTATTTGTTCAAATTCACTAGAGGAGTTTCTTCCTATGTCATTTCTTGCATATTGCTAAACTTTCAGAATGAGAGATCCTTTAAGTATCATTTGATTACTAGTGCAATTAGAATTTTCTGTTGAGGAAAGTATAACTAGAGTGTTTTAATCACTTTCTCATTTTGGGGACAAAATATGCAAGACCCAAAATTAAAGGAAAAGAAGTTCATTTTGGCTCTTGTTTTTTGAAGTTCTAGTCCATAGCAGGCTGGCTATAAGGCAAAAACAGCATGGTGGATAGGTCTAGGCAGAAGAAATCTGTTCACATCGTGGCAGCTAGGAAGCTTTGACCTCATTAGTGGATCAGTGCACTGATAAGCATAGGTCCCATGATCTAATCTCTTTCCCAAATCCCCACCTCTAAATACATGAAGCTTTGGGAGAAATTCTCCATCTAAACCATAATACAGAGCCCTAAGATGTGCTCTCAGTCTCATCACGCATTAATTGAAGAACAAAGCCTATAGGCTCATTCTCTTGACCATGGTCAAATTATTGTACTACTTTGTGCATATTTACAAGTTTGTAGCCTAGGGGTCATTTGTCAGACTATCAGATTTATAGAACTCAGAAAAATTTACAGCAAGTTAAGAAATTATTCCAAAAAGTATAATAAACCCACTTTCACTAGGACACAGGTTTTTGTTTGAACTATAAGACTTGAATATTCCTTTCAGATGTTAATTTTTCAAGGAGAAAAAGAACAAAAATAAAATAGGCAAGGAAGAAGATGAGAGGCAGATATATTAAATTTTTTCTCAATCCACTGGCTGTAGAGAAGTAAAATTTATGTGAAAAATTCTGAGAGACATTTTGTAAATCACTATGTCTAAAATTGTCTAGAATTTAGCCAAAGAATGGATAATTTCAGTTTTTTACAAGTGTTTTTTTTTTTTAATTAGCAAGAGATCCAAAGAAAGCCTCTATGGTTCATGCCTTATAAATCCAAATATTCCCAATGATATTGCTCAGTCATTCCATTGTAAAGATTAAGGAAGTACATCTGAAAGTTCATGGCCAAGGTCACTCGGGTAGTTGGAGTTCCTTGCAGGGAGAGTCATATGTCCAGTTCCAAAATATTTCATATCCTGTTTACTAAACTAGCATTCATCAATATAATATTGTCTTCTGGCAATCCCTTTTGGGCTTGAATTTAAGGAATGGCTTCATGAATATTCTTAATAATTTTATTTTTACTTAAATATATTGCAGTAATTAAAATCAGAGATCTAAAATTATACCCTGATGATTATGAAAATACTTCTTTTAACCTTCATCTTTCCCTTTGTCTCTCACGTAACTCAAATATTTTGTCACATGAATTTATTCATTAAAATACACAGTACAGAAAGGGGTACTCTACAATTATGAGATCATTTAAATTGAAGAGTTTGGAAATTTTTCCTAGCTTTGTTGTTTTTGTGTGTGCATATGTTTTTTGTTTATTTTCATTCTTTTTTTGAGATCTGTTTAAGAAACAACATGTTCCTGGATTTTTGTGGTTTGATACATGGGGTATAACTGATTCTAATTTTCTATTTTACTTCTTGAAATAAATCTGATATTTTTAAATCCACATTTTCTGAAATAATAAAGCAATTATTACTTTATCTTAAACAATTTTTAAAAACATTTAATGGTATATATCTTGCCAGATCACTAGTAAATTTGAAGTGGAATTTAATTTTTAAAGCCATTATACTTCATTTTACTTTTCGCATAATGTAAAGTAAAATTTTATCTTTCTTGACAATATGTACATTTGCTATAATTTTGCCTTAGGTTACACTTTTGATTGGATATTCCTTTTCATTCTTTCTGTTGGCACCTAGGTCTTTGTAGTCCAAGTCATCTAACATGTATTGAGTACCCTACGGTGAAAGGAGAAATATACGAAAGAGGAGAAGAGAGAGGAGGAGAGTGGAAGGTAAAGGAAGGGAGGAAGAAATCTCAGGAGAAGGAAGGGAGAGAGAGTAACAAGGAGAGAAGGAGAGAAAGGGGAGGAAAACAGAGGGGAAGAGAACAATTTTAAGAACTATGAGATGTTGCTTTTAGGAACACTTGGTGTGTTGTCCCCAGATGTATTATATATCAAATGTCTTTTGAAAAGTTTGTCAGTATTTTGGTGTTTTGCTCTAAACTAAGAGAAACAGAGGTTATTAAAAATATGAATGCAACAACTTTTTAGATGCTGTTTGATAATGTATGTTTCCATGCTAAACATCTACACAACAATCTTGCTCATGATCATAAAGTTGATGACTTTCATAGATCCACTGATCCTGACCAAGAAAAGATCCTGAGATCATGCAGTTTTCCTGCCTTTAGTCAAGAAGTTGTGTCAGCTCTGCATCACTGTGACAAAATAACTGGGACAATCACTTGTTGAGTTGTATCTTGGGTAACCAATTTCCTAGGCAGCACTGCTCAAGCAAGGGGTCTGGGCTCTCTTCTCAAATGAAGGTTTACAATTTTACACCTTTGAGCCTGCATGAATGGATGATCTCAAGTCATCTTTCTTCTTGTCCTGGTGCAAAGTACTTGGTTTTTTTATAATGGTGCTAATCTAGTTAGTAACGCCTTCCTTGGCTTCTTTTCTGGTCAAACTGTATGTCTTACTTCTTTCCTTTCTTTGTTTGTTTCTCCCAATTTTCACTATAAATCTGGCTAAAAAGCAGCTAGCAATACCCATGCCAGTACCTGAATGTTCTGCTGCCTGGAGATATCTCTGTCATATTAATTTGTCCATCACCTTTAAATTTAGTCTCCCACAAAGTTTTGGGGAAATACACAAGTTCTTTGCCAGAATGTAGCACAAAGGACCTCTAGTCCAATTCCTAATTGAGTCCTCATTCAAGTTTGAAGCCTCATGATCAATCTTTGCTGTCTCCATTCCTATCAGCATCCTTTTCTTCCCACCAGAATCAGGAATCAAGCTCCACTTATTGCAGTCCAGGTTTTCTCTAGCTTTCTTCTCCAAACATTTCCAAACTCCTTCCACAAACCAGTTCCAGAGTCACAATAACAACCCCACTCTTGGTAACAGTTTTCTGTTAGTCAGCTTTGTGCTGCTATGGCAAAATACAGTACCTGAGAAATCAAATTAAAGGGAGAAAGATTTATTTCAGATCATGATTTTCAGTTCATGGTCAGCAGGCTCCAAGGAAGAAACAATGTTAAAGATAATACAGTAAGAAAATTTGCATGTACATGGTTTTCACAAGGTCCCCAAATAACTCTTTTCTAACTCTGACTTGGTTCATATGAATAAAGAAGGTATTCTTCTCAAAATACTATCAAGTAGAAATGAAAAAAATGAAATTATTTGATTTAACTCTCTTGATTTACAAGATTGAGTAACATGTCAAAAATTTCATGGAATAAGAAATAGAACTAAGGTCTCTTGATTTCCACTTTGTGCTTTTCTCTTTGCATCATACATAAATTTGAAATAGGATTAACACAGGAATAAAGCCATCAGTTTGGAACAGAAATAGGGTTTTGCATTGAGTTCTACATTTCTTAATATAATTACTACTTTGGTTTCTCCAATATATATTTTCTATTCCATTCATGAGCCAACCATTGTTTATTAATTATCATTTTATGGCAGAGTTCTACCTTTCAAACAAAAATGGGAATCTTTTGGTATTAGAGCAGAGTACCCCAGTAACAGCCACACTGCTTTGTGTATTAAAGATGTTTAAGATGGGCATGATTATGTTAATAAGGTCATTGCATATAATATTGAGTTTAGAACAAGTTATTCAATTCTCAAAACATTTGGAATCACCACCCCATAAAAATATAAAATTAATTTAAGAAATTAAATAAAAATAAAAAACAATTTTGATTAACAAAGTCATTTTCAAATATTTTCTCTTTTGTGTTTGAAATTATTTACCCACATATTTTAAGTATGGTTCAGTAATGTTTATGACTACAATAGGAAATAATGTGTTTCACGTGAACATATATATTAAGTAAAATACTGGCTCTGTAGAGCTGTCAGAGGATAATCTTTAACTAATTTCCAAATAACAGAATTCACTCCTTATACAAATATTTAAGAAAATAATTTTAAGTAAAATATTTAAAATGATGTCATATACTGTTTGATCTCCTAACAGAGGATATTGCACAGAATCCAGCATTATTGTAACAAGGCCCAGAAGACTTGATTTTTGGTCTTATTTACGGTTTTTGTGATTATGTCTCTTCCCTTGAACTAAGATGTCAGTTGTCACTTGTTGCCCTTAGTTTAACTACTCATAGAAATATATTTTCTTTCTAATTTCTTTATTCTAAGATGCAGTTGGTCAGGTTTGTTTGACTTGTGTGTAAAATATGTAGAATTAGGCTCTAAAGCCTTCAGACTTTCTTTTGAATAGTAAATGAATTTTTAATTCCTAACCTTTGTGAGTTTGCTTGGCTACTTGGTGACCAGTTTTCAATAAATTTATCATTCTTTGTTTTTTGCTTACAAAAAGTTGATTAATTCTCAACTTGAAGGACAGCTGAACCATAAATCTATGTGGTCCACAGTGTTTTAACTGCCTGCAAATATGTGTTTCTGTTATATCATAAAAGTCCTTCTGTGTGATGCATTGTGATGTTGCTACATTAGTTAACATTGCTAATATTGATCCCTGTTCCTTTCCAAGTATGATTACATTCTCACTGGTCTTGACAGGTATCAAGTTATGCTAACACACTAGGGCAAGTAGTTATCAACTATACAAAATTGTCCAATCAGTGCTCTCCAATTTCTGATGTCACACTTTTCTTTACCCCACCCAAACTCCTCAAATTCCCAAACTTCTTCATCCATTGAGTCTCACCTCCTTGTTTTCCTGTAATTGGTAGGATTATCGCTGTGCATTTATGTATTTCCTCAACTCTGTTATGTCACTGTTCATTGATCAAGGGCTAATGGAATTTTTTTTTGCCTCTTTCTCTGGAGGATTTTAAAATTCATAATATATATATATTATATAGTGGAAGGTATGAATCAAAGTTCACCTTTGCGTATGAAATTGTTTTTGCACTTTTTTGAGAAACTACTTTTCTTACTGAATTGATTTCACTCAGTTTTCAAAAGTTAGTTGTCCCTATAGCATAAGGGTCTTCTTCTTAGCTAACTACTCTGTTTTGTAAAATCTTGCAGATTGTCAATATATTAGAATTGTGGAAGTCAAATTTCTTTTAATGAATGTAATAGCAGTTGTTCTTTTACACTTGATCTTAGCCAAAAGGCCGAGAAGGGATGAGCAGTTGTTCTTTTTCACACAAATAATCCAAAAAAACTTGTTTTTCACACAGGTAATTCCAATAAACCTGTTTAGAAGCACTGCCTTTAATGATTGGTCTCAAAGTCAGGATTTTTAAAATTTATTCATACATAACGTATTTAATATTGCTGACAATGAGGGTTTTCCTTTACAAAGCTCAGTGATTTTCATTTTTATCTCTCCTCTCAACACAAGTATAAAAACATAGGAACAATTTCCAAATAATGCTGGTATTTATAAAAAGAATTGTGGGAATTTTAAATGGAGACAAATGTTCTTGTTCTTTCAATTTTTCCATAGTTCATAAGGAGGTAAAAATAGATATTTCAGTGTTATTGAGGAAAGAAATTGGGGATAACATTGTCAAACATGCAATAAACAGTGACTAAATGTTAAGATCTCACAATAACATTTAAAGATGTGTTTCCTTTAGAGAATCATCTCCATTGATGCTCTTAACACTGCATTTTTAAAGGCAAATCCAATTAGATTCTATGCTGATTTTTATGAGTATTGATATTACATATGTCATCACTTATTTCATAACTATTAATGCTGCATGCATATAGATTTAATAGGAGCCTTCAATTTTAGTTTTACAATTATTAAATATTTTAAAAATCTAGAAAACTTCATGTGGCACTAAATATAAATAAAAACTTACATAAAAATGATATACCAAACATTCACAGCTTTACCTTTTCCCTCCAAGTGCCAGCTTTCAATTTCAATTTTTATTAAGCTATTAAAACTTCTAGGTATCTTGGGAAAACACTGTAATTTAAATAAAATACATAAAAACAAGCATACAAGTACAATATCAGACCACATGATACTAGAGACATTAGGATATTTTGGAATAAAACAATTTAGTGATGGAAGCACTGGGGGCTGGGTTTATTAATTGCCTATATAGTAGGAAAATACACTACAGTTAATAAACTGATGAAACAGGGAAGTGCACCCCAACACCAATGCTGTTTCCTACTAAATACAGTAAAGCCAATGATTAGTTCTGAATAATCACTGTACCCTACAACATTGTATAATTAGAATTGCAAAAATTGGTAAGAACTTATATCCACCCTCAAGAAGGTGTGCAGAACATAAAAGACAATATACACATTAATACAGAGCATATATGGTACAAGGCCATGTGTTCAGAAAGTGCTACAAAGAAAAGGAAAGGGAAAGGAAAAGAAAACAAAGAAGAAAGATGAGGAAAAAATAAAATCAAGATTTATTTAGGTTCAGGTAACCTAGGCTCTTGAAAGGATCTTAGAATGATCCTTGAAAACGGGAATTTGAAAGCTAGAGAAAAGAAGGGAACAAAAAAATCCGTTCTGCCGGGGAAATAAAAATGTTCAAAGATGAGAAGGACAAAAAGTGATGGCAAATTATCTCATTTCCCTTTGCTGCACTATCTCCTCACTGAAACCTGCATTCTCCTGTGATGTTACACTGTAATGACACCTGCTCTGCTCCATCTGATCTCTGCAGTTGATGTATGGCACTGGACACATCCACAGCCCACATTTAAGCCACGTGAGCTCACCATCTTTGCATACTCCTATTCCATTGCAATGCATTTGTGTCTGAGGGAAAAAAAGAAACTTTTATTTTATTATGTCTTATCATCTACACTCATGAAAAACAAGCTTGATGTAGCATTATCAACACTTCTTTTTCCATCTTTCTTTAAATAAAGGCGGGAAAAGCTGTTAGTAAAAGTAATCCACATTCCCAACTCTCATAACATTAACATTATGACCTGGCTACTTTCCAGCTTCATCATGATAGAAACAGCACCCTGCAATTTAATAACTAAATTAATTTTTCCTCCCTCAACAGCATGTGCAATTATTAAAGTCAGAACGATCTTGGCAGCCTCTTGCACTGGTAAATAAAACGTTGCATTCTCATCATATGATTAATTAATGTTTCTGATTCAAGGAGATATGAAATCGCTTTACATTCCTTGTGTTATTGAATAACCTAACGTGCATTATTGCTCAGGCACTTTTACATTCGTGCAGTTAAATCGCAAAGAACAAACCACAAAAGCCTAACTTTATTCTGCAGTCATTTCTATAACTGTGAGTGTTGCTTAAAAAAAATGACTAAGTGTATGAAATGGGGGAGGGAGAAAAGAAGGAGAAGAAGAAAAGGAAAAGAGGGAAGGAAAATTTGTCTGAGCTAATTATTTATGCCAGGGAAATGTTTGACTTCTGGGTTCCCTTGGCTTACAATTTTATTTAATAATCTCATGCATCGGTTGTAGTGATTAAAAAGTAAACAAAGTACTAAGCAGTCAAGAAACTTTCTTTTGCAAACCCTAGATATTGTAACTTGCGGGTTCCTGAGTCACATAGCACATGAACGGTTTTCTTTGGGTTCCAAATGGGCTCCAAATCACATAAACAGTTCTCCAAGTTGAAGGGCGTAGTATAAATGTGATGCATTGGAGGATCATAAAGGAAGCCAAGAAAGAACATGGTGCATTTATCTTTCACTTATGGAATAGTCTGGACTCGTTGAGAAAAAAATACAGTGTGTCTGCTAACAAATTTTCTCAAATATTGCAAAAGAAGGAAAGGAGGAAGGGAGGGAAAGATAGATTCTACTAGAGTCCACATTTTCTACTATAATTTTTTTTCTTAAGGTTCAATACTGAATTATTGCAAATGACTGTCTCATAGTTAACCAAATAGAAAACTATGACATGATCACATGATCAGAGACATCTGTTCATTAAGTGAATAGAATTGGAGGTCTGTGCTCTCAGACTGTAGAGGCGTCATGTGCCACGAACAGACCTGGTGCCTCAGGACAAAGCTCATTGGATCAGGAGGCCATCTCATCCTGTTCAATGATGAACTCTCCCTGTGGAAGATTAGCACAGAGAGAAGTCCAAGACAAATGACAAATTGTGCCCCAAACAGGTACTGGAAAATAATGCCCCCAAAATAAACATAAACAGATAGCCAATGTGTAATGCTAAAAAAAAGAGGCACTTACCTATTTTCAAACCACTTTCCTTGTCTATTTTCAATATAAGGCCCATCATACAATCATTCTTTTGTTCCTTCGCCAAATAGAGATGCTTTCAAAAGGGAGGAAATATGTATATTTCTTATATGTAAGAAATATGAAAGAAATAGACTCCTGAATAATTCTGGAATCTACTGAAAAGATTTTGGGAAATCTACAAGCACAAGAAGATCCCGATATTAGTGGGATCCCTTAATGTGGCTTTCTGGTTAGACTCCTGGAGTACTGATTAAGATGACTGAATTGGTAATGGTCATAGAAAAAAAAATGATTCTGAGTAGAAAAGGATGACAGTTCTGGCCTCCTGCACTCTCTTTTATTTTTAGTTAAGTTATACCTAATGAAAGTTCAGTCTTCTGTAAATACAGAGGCTTTACTGAAACACTGTGTTTCTTGATTCTTTAATGTATTTTGCATTTTATTTTTTAAATTTTTACATATTTTTGACATGGTTATCAGTCAACCAAAAAATGCAGAATTTGCTAAGAAAATAACTAAATAAATGAAAAAATAAAATCTCACTGGGGAAAATTCCACTCCCTTTAGTATGCAGAAAGCACATGCAGGAAGTAGCTTCACCTGCCAGTTGTGATTAATTTGCTATTTCTTACAACGTCTCACTTTGATTATTAATGATAATGATTTGATTTATGAGTTCTGTTCACTGAATATTCTCAATTTCCAAAGATATACTCTTTAGGAGAAAAAAGTGAAAGAGAGAGAAAAAGAGGGGTGGGAAGGAGCTATTGGGAGATAGCAACTCAGGTAATGGAATGAAGCATCATTTACCTCTAGACGCTGGTTCAAATCTATCTCTCTATGATTTCCTAAGGTACACGAAGAAATCTAAAGGCCAGAACAGAGATACTGCATATAATGAATGAGAGGGGGATATCATGATCCCACCTCTGTTGTGAGGTTTTATCTTTTCGTGTGTTGTAGGAATGAACAACATTTGGGGCTGGGGCTTCTGGTTTCTGAGGCTTTTCTCTATGTAGAATGATAACATGAAAACCCTGAAACTTGAATTACATATTCGCATATTGTCATTCATGAGTATATTAAGAAGCTGAGCTGTTGAAGGCTGTGTGAAAAGATGCTAGTTTTTAGAATAGAATTATAGGGAATTATGGCCATTAGTACTGTGAGGGGCTGCACACAGTGAGGATAATGAACTTTCAACGAGCTGACCTCCTTGCTGATCACAGAACAGAAAATTCAGTAGATATTAATTTGGTGCTTTTCACAATTGCAAAAATAACTCAGAAATAATTGATTTTAAAATTTGAATCTTAAAAAGGCCTTTCTCTTCCTCAAAATATTTTCTAGGAAAATAAGTATAAGAAAGACAAAGAATACAAGCATTTTTGCCAAGACTATACCCTACCCTGGGAATCTGAGAGCCCAAAAAGATTTCAAAGCAGTCAGCTATCCCAGAGTCTCTGGTCTCACTGTGTTTCCAAATATTAGTATTTATAGTATTTTATCTTATTCTTAGGAGCTTTCCAGACACTAGATCCCTTGGACATGTGATTTCATTTAATCCTCAAAACAAAACAATGAGATAATTACTATGAGCTCTTTTACAATGAGAAAATGAAGGCTCCGAGAGGTTAAGTGAGTGCCCAGATCACACAGAAGATAGATGATGCTGAAAATGTCCTGCCTCTTTTACTGTTTTGCTGGCCTGGATACAAATTCTACACTTGACTATAAGCTCATACTTTTTCTATAGTCTAGCTCCTTCTGGCAAGAGGAAAAGTTTGCCTCCTTGAATGGGTCCAGCTCTTAGCATTCGATGAAAAACAAGAAGTGCCAGGGCCGGGGATTTAGCTCAGTGGTTCCGCTGCCTGCCTCACAAGCGCAAGGTCCTGAATTCGATCCCCGGTACCAAAAAATAAAAAATAAGAAGTGCCTTCAAGCTCCCAGCTTGTGTTAAGTCTGCTGAGGCCACCAAATTCCACCAAAGGATCTCTCAGTAGTGGCAACATTTTATTAATTGCCTCTGCACCTAGAGCCAGTGAAAGTGTTGCATGGACAAATAAAACACTGATTGACAAATGCCTGAGCATTAGCTCTCACCTGGAGGACTTGTTAAAAATTCAGAAACGGAGATATATTCCCAGACTCTGATGTATTAAACTTGGATTTGGCCCCTCAAATCTGCAATTCAGTCAAATATCCCCCCAAACTGTGCTTTTTTGCCAAGTGAAACAGAGGCCCAGGTAGGCATTACCAGGTTGTCCCATTCAGTTCTCCTATTGTTTCTCTCACACTCTGAAGAAGGCTTTGAGTCCAATAGATACCAGTGTGCTTGGAGTTCCACATTCTGCTCTCTTCTGGTTTCAGTGGCACCTGGAAATATTGCTGATATCCAAATGTATGTTTCTTTTCTAGAATTCTTACTCGGTTCCAGGATCATAGGTAACTGGGAAATGGGTAATTTCACTTGGCTATTATTGACTGAAATATCACAGGCTACATTTCCAAATATTTACCAGTTTTCCCAAAGCTCTTTGTATTAGTCAGCTCTCTTGTCAGGGGAACAAAATACCTGACATACGTGAATTAAAGGAGGAGAGGTTTGTTTGGCTCATGGTTTCAGGGGTTTCAGTTTATGGTTGGCTAACTCCAGTGCAGAAACATAATAGTGGAAGAGCTGGGCAGAAGAAAGTTGTTCATCTCAGGTTAGCCAGGAAGCAGAGGAAACAGGAAAGGCAGACTGGAAGATATAAACTCTAAAGGCAGAATTCATTAAGCCATGAACTCATCAGTGGATTATTCCACAGTCTTCTAAGAGCCTCAGCTCTGAGCTCAGGGGGAAGATTTGGGGGGAATATTTTAGATCCAAGCCATAGCATCCTTCTTCCTTCTATACTCCATTTTATGGTAGCCTTATAATTATCTCTTTATCTAGAATTCTGAAAATCTTGATGTCCTTTTCTCTTACCATCTCATCAGATTAGTCATATTAATGCCACTGTTTACTTTCCAGAAAGTTCTCAATTCCATCTCACCTTCTCCATTCACATAATTGACTATCCCACCTGGATCCTTGGACTTTTGCATGGATTATGATGATAGATGGTTGAAGATCTTCCTACCTTTACCACAAATTACCCTTAATGTTATCAAAGGGACCTAATGTATTCGATTGTTCCCTTACTGCATCTTCTCAAGTTTTCCAAACTCTTAACCCTAAAATTTCACCCTAGTTTTTCTCTAATCTAACCTCATGATACTCCCTTTCCACGTATTATATACCAGGCAACTGAGGACTTGGATATGCTGTGCTCCATACCTTCATTTTGGTCATTTCTCTGCATGTACTACCCTTCCATCATTTAACCCTCCTGCTAGTTCCTGCTTATTTACTTACAGTGCCAGCAATAGGAGAAAGTTGGAAGTAATGGGATATGCTTTGGATTCAAATAATCCAAAATTCTCATTTTCTAATTAGGAAAAAAGATTAATTTTCTAATTTTGCAGGGCTTCGTGTAACTTACCTTACTGTATTAGAGAAATGAAATATGACATGAGTGAATTGTACCATATGGAATCCACATCTGTGCATAGCTATGTGAATTTGGGCATTACAGTCTCTCTGTGCCTTCCTGTCTGTGTTTTTCATTTCTGGGTTTAACTAGATTGAATGATCTCTGAACTCTTGTGATACATAGCCAATAAGCACTTACTGAAATTTCTGTATTCAGATCTACTCTAAATTCTTTTGGCAGCTTTCCTGAGTCTTGGAGTTCATCTTTCCATCTCCCCATTTCCTCCATCGTATCTGTCAAATATTTCAATTTCTTATAAAGCAAAGAGTGACAGGAACAGAAAGAACAACTATACAATTAGTATCTTGTACAAAGGACTAGGGAAGAAACATCAATTTTAATATCTAGCATTGTTTTAATGGAAAAACAATCTATTTTTATTGAAGCTACTTTAAATATATACACATACATATATACGTATGTATTGTATTATTTTATGTGTTTTGTTTAGTTTTTAAGAATTTGCTTCAACACATGAATTATCTGCTGTGACTAATGGGCTTATTGCAAAGCTCTGCAATGGAGAGAGGGGAGCCAGAAATGTTCAACTATCTTGCAGGTCTGTGATCAAAAACTACAGAGAATGCTTACATTTAAAAACATTAGCATAAGAGACACATTGTCATTCGTCCCCCACAGAATACTTGCCCTCTCATCACACACGTATCTCATCATTTTTGCCACTTTATGAAATAGCTGTGAAGTCTTCTTTTGTGTTTGGTCAGGTGTGATTAAAATTACAGTGAGTGTTGTTATTAGGTCCCATACGATGGAAAGCCAACCTCATAAAAGCATTTCTGTCTGATCCCTGGTACCAAAAAAAAAAAATTCTGTCTGTGTTCATCCATCTTATTCACTGGATCTGGCACTGTGCAACTTCAGGCTCTTCCTCAAAGTCAAAATGACCATGAAGGGCAAATGTTTTCATTGATTCAGAACATGGACACAGCCATGACAGTACAACTAAAGGCACTTACTGAAGAGGACTTCCAGAACTGCTTCAGAAAGCTGCAAGAAGGATGAGATGAGTGTGTTCAAAGGGAAGGGGAATATTTTGAAGGTGATTTTGAAAGTCAATGTGTCTTTTACGATAATAAATTTGTTTTCATTTAAACACATTGTACCATATTTGGATCATTCCTCATATTTACACTGTTACCATAAACCAGTTACCTAAACATTTTGAGTCCACTTCTTCATTTGTAAAGTGGAAAATGGTAACTTTGGATTATTTGAATCCAAAGCATAACTCATTATTTCAAGCTTTCTCCTATTGCGGGCAGTATAAATAGATAAGCAGGAGCTAGCAGGAGGGTTAAAAGTTGGAAGGGCAATGCATTCAGAGAAATGACTGAAATGAAGAGCACAGCATGTACAAGTGCTCAGTTGTCTGACATAACATGTGAAAAGGGATTATCATCAGGTTAGACTAGGGAAGAAGCCAGGCTTGGATCATATGGCTCAGAATTTGGTAAAAAGACAAAATAATGGATTAATTTCACTTACATAACAATCTAATATTCTATGATTTGTTCAATCATAAATTAAGAATAAAAACACAAGGTACAGACTTTTTCAATTTGTGGAAGCCAAATCAAAGAAAATGTTTGAAAGGCATGATCTCATTGCTCTAGACTAGGAATCAAGCCTTCCTAGCATTTAATAGGTGTTCCATGCCAAGATTCCTAGCCCCTGGGGGTGAAAATTTCCCTTAAAAAGACCTGGAAGAAATTCAAGGGTGCTAAAGGCTTGAAGAAAACTTGACTTAATTTTCATTGTACATTTTTATTAACCTGAGATGATATGTTATAATTATCTTCTTAAATCATGCGAGAAAAACTTTAACACATTATTAAGGAATAATAATATTCTAAAACCAAAATAGTTTTAAGCTGATCTCTTTAGAGAAGAGAATAAAGTGAGTATCCAGCAAGCTAATAAAACATCAAACATATTAGACATAGGGAAAATACAAAGTGTCCTGATCCTCCCAAAAACTATACTACTTATGAGAAATAAATTAGCATCTGGAACTATGTGGTGAAAAGACAGAAGTCTTTTTTCACAGTGCAAGAAATTCTAAAATATGATTTTTGGATGTTCTATAAATAATCAGCCAAGAGACCAATATGTTTCTCAAATTCAGTGAATAGAGAAAACCTTCTGGGAAGAATCTTTGTGTTAATTTCTCAGAAAAAAAAAAGTTGAAGCATTAACAGTTGAAATTGATGGACTCAATTTCTTAGGGTGTTTGAAAATAAGAAAAATGAATGTTAATTCACATTCTTTCCTTCATCTTGCTTCAGTTCAAACAAACTTGAACATTGGAAATTAGTCTAAGAATTCTTTAAGAATGCTTTAAGAATTCTTACATTCAATTACATGTAAATTTTTTTCAGAGAAACAACAATAGAATTGGTGTAGCCAGAGTGACGTGGCCGCTATCTGGAGAACACTGACCGCTCTCAGGGGAGGGCTTGGGTGGCAGTAATTGCTGACCCAGTGCTCTGCAGGGTGCTGTACAAGCAGAAAGAGGCAGGTTTTCCCAGAAGCCTCCACAGAAGGTACTGGAGAGGGCTGGCAACCAACTGGAGCTGATGGACCTTAGGAGGAAGCTGGCTCCTCCATGCCTTGATTGAAGATCAAAACAGATTTTGTCCTGGAAAATGTCCTTTAAGAGTTAAAACCTCAGAGCACTTAAAACTTATTCTTTAGCCACATGTTAAGGAAGATGGGCAGATAGACATTTTAGAGCAGCTGGCAATATTAAATTTTGGCAAAAAAGTGACTGATATGGTTAATGTTAATTGATTACCCCAAAACCTAAAGCACAGGGGGTGGTTTATATAAAAATGGAGGGAAAAGGAAAGGTCTTCTACATTTCTGCCATTGTTAAAACTACATTAGCATTTTTTAAATTACAATATTGTATAACTGATATTGTGTAACAGGAAGAAAAGGTCTAAAAGAGCAGGGGAATTGGGAAGGGTAGGGGAAGGGAAAAAAGGGAAAAGAAAAAATATGAGAAGAGGAAAAAAATGGAAACAAAGTCTTTGCAAATAGGGAAGGGTGGATGGGGTGAAGGGAGGGCAAAGGAAGGGGAAAAAAAACAAGAACCAAGAGACTCATGTAATGGTACAAGATCCCAATGATGAATGTAACTGTATTTTATACCTAAAATGTACCAATAAAGTTAATGGGGGAAAAAAAAATATTAGCACTATCTAACCAACTCAAAAGGCTGTTACATATATCTAAATATTAGACATATGGATAAAGTTCATATCATTTCCCCTTTTTTGTGTACCTGTTTTTCCCAGATTTTTTAAATCTGGTGTAATAAATGGGATATTGAGAGGAGCAATGGCTATTCAAAGGAGACAACACATCCTACATCCTCATGCATGACAAATTATTTTGCTTATTGTGTGTACATTTTACATATTAGGAGTTTAAAATTTTTCACCATCTAAAAGAGGTTGGTATTGAAATTGTGACTCATTTGAAAAGTATATATGACAAAATTCTGCTCATAAATATTTCTGAACTATTTCAGAAAATAATTAAAAAATTATTTTTCTTATCTTTTCCTTATTCTTTAAAACTTGTGATCAATTTAAGTTGGTTGGAACTGACCTTTAAGATCATTGAAGATAATATCTGATGTATACTTATTTAGAAAAGACAGGGCTCTAATCCCTCAAAAATAAGCAATAAAATCTGCTCTTATCATAAACTTATATCTAAACTGTCAACAATTCAGAAGCATGAGCAATTATCTGGACCGACTAGAAAAGTCAATTTAAACAATTCAGCAATCACATTTTGTACTTAATTTATTAGATAACTGTCTTTAATGTAGGCATGATCCAAGTTCACCTAAAAGTTCTCAAGGGAAAATTAAGAGCCTACAGCCCAACCCACCCTGAGAATTAGTAATCTATAACAAATTATACAAATTTCACTTTTAGGTGGCATTAATAGAATGGTGTATCGGAAGAATGCAATAAATTTCTTTTTATCATTTAAAATATGCTTTATACATCTTGTCTCAGCTTTATCAATGTACTATTAACAAATATTTTGTATGTTGATGTACAGCATGGTATTGATGTTATGATATAAATATACAGTGTGAAATGATTAATTCTAATTGATATATCCATGACCTCACATATCTTTTGTATATGATGAGAGCACTTAATATCTATGTTCTTATCAAATTTAAAATGTGCAATATATTGCAATTAACTATAGTCACTGGTCTTACAATAGAGTTTGTTTATCCTTGCTAAGTGAAACTTTGTACCTTTTAACCAAGATCTGCCCACCCCATCTTCCCCAGCTCCTGGTAGCCAACATTCTATTCTCTACTTCTATTAGCTCAAATTTTTTAGATTCCACATAAAAGTGGGATTGTGTTCTATTTGTCTTTCTGTGCCTATTGTATTTTACTTAGCAGAATGTCTCTAAATTCATCCATGTCACATGAAAACCATAACCTTCTTGAACCTGTTTGGCAAAATTGTAATCAGAGTCTTTCAAAGTCATGAGGAAATTTGACATAGTAAAAGTGAAATTAAGAGAACATGATTCTAATTTGAGCTTCTCTTCAGAAAAAATATATAACTTGAATAACTCATACTACCAATTCTTTTTTTTCAATGTTAAATTTAATTTTATTGGTACATTTTAGGTATACAATATAATGACATTCATCATTGGAAATTTTCACCTTTACATAATCTCTCATGGTTCTTATTTTTTCCCCCTTCCCCTGCCCTCCCTTCAAGCCCTCCATCCCTCCCTATTTACAAAGACTTTGTTTCCAGTTTTTTCATTTTCTCATATTAATTCCATTCCCTTCTTTCCTTTTCCCTACCCCTCCAACTTCCCCTTCTCCTTTGCCCCTTTTCTTCCTATTTCACATTATCTATTATACCTTTCAGTCCTTATTTACACTTTCAGTTTCTCACACTAGAGAAACTTTGTTATTTACACATGTGTGTCCTGTTTATCTCACTTAAGAGTATTGCCTCAGTGTGCATCCATTTAGCTATAAATATCTCTAATTTTTCATTCTTGAAGACTTTGGTGTAGGAAAAGATTTTATGAACAGAACCTCAGCTGTGTGTGAACTAGTACAATCAACAAGTGGGATCTCTTCTTACTAAAAAGCTTCTGCACAGCAAGAGAAACCACCAACAGTGTGAAGAGACAAACAACAATGTGGAAAAATTTTTCACCTCCTGTTCCTCAGAAAAAGGTATACTATCTAGAACCTACAAAGAACTTAAAAAATCAAACGTCCCAAATTTAAAGGCCCAATCCAAAAATGGGCATCTGAAATGAACAGACATTTCTCAGACAAAGAAGTAGAAATAGCAAATAAATACATGAAAAAATGTTCAACATAACTGGTCATTCAAGAGATGCAAATGAAAACAATGCTGAGATTCCACCTCACCCCAAAAAGAATGGCTGCTATCATGAAATCAACCAATAACAAATGCTGGCAGGGCTGTGGGGAAAGAGGAATCCTGCTCCACTGCTGGTGAGAGTGCAGACTGGTGCAACTACTGTGGAAATTAGTATGGAAATAACTCAAAGAACTAGGACTGGAAGTCCTATTTGATCCAGCTATTCCACTACTGGGTATCTTCCCCAAAGAATTAAAAGAATTGTACCACAGTGATATATGTGCACCCATGTTCATAGCAGCACAGTTTGTAAAAGCTAAAACTTAGAAACAGTCCAAATGCCCATCACCTGGAGACTGGACAAAGAAAATGTGTGTGTGTGTGTTTTTAATAAAATGGAGTATTACTCAGCCATAAAACACTACCAATTCTTAAACAAAGTAGTAAATCTAACATTATAGATGCTCTTCCTACATTCTAAATAAATTGAAATGCACACTACAGTTTTATGAATATTTACTAATATGAATAAATGAATTTGTGAATACACATATTTAAAGCAAATGATTTAGTTTGAAAATAGAGCAAGGAATTTCCAGAAATCACAAATTTGTAAAGAAACTGCTATATCTGTGATTAGGAGTTCAAGTTTTATGACCCACAGGAGAACTGAAATAATCAGTCTAAAGTTTTTGTAAATAAAGCCATACAAATGACACAAGATAAGAAAAAGAATTGACCAAATTTATAACTTTGGGACTGGGCAAACCTTTGTTTTTTGCTGTTGTTTGCTTTGTTTTGTTTTCTTGGTTTTTTAAAGAATAAGAATTCAGAACAACTTCAAACAAAACTCCTAGGTCAAAGGTCTTATAACTATTTCAAAGAATGCGTGACTTTATAATGAGTGGGCTCAGCTTAATCTTACTTAATCTACCAGATTCTTTTTGTCATAGTATAGTGACTTTATATTCAAAAAGAGTATTAAAACCTAGAATAAAGCCAGGAAATGTTGCATAGCTTAGACAGAGACCACTATGAAACTACTCCCAAAGCACAGCTATACAAATGTTATCTACTGGAAAACAACTCACAGAAGGTGAGCTCACAAAGAACCACTAGAAAATATATATGAAACTCTAGTTTCAGAAATGTAAATGGATAGTCCAACACATAAAGAAAGTTTCAGATAAGAAACTGAGAATAATATTAATGGCCTGAGAGTTTTAGAATAAATATCTTTAAGTATTCAAGAATAGAAGGAATAAATAACACCATCAATCAAGAACAAGAGTTTAGGAAGCAAGACTAAGTTAATAAAAAGTAGCATGTAAAATCCTACAAATGAAAGGAGAAAATGGAGAGAGTTGATATATTAGTCAGCTTTCCCATTACTAGTATGAACTATCTGACATCTGAAATTTAAAGGAAAGGAGATTTATTTCTCTTGTGGTTTCAGAGGGTTCAGTTCAAAGTCAGCTGGCTCCAAAGCATAACCATAATGATGGAAGACCATTGTGGTGGAAAGCTGTTCAACCCATGGCATCCTGGATGTACAGAATGAAGGAAAGACTCAGTGTGAAAGGTATAGCCTTGCTAAGGCACATTTCCAGTGACCAACTTTCTCCAACTGGGCCTCACCTCTTAAGGGCATAATCATCAATGAATTCATCAGTGGATTAATGTAATGATGACTGTAGCTTTATGACTCAATCAATAGCCTTGACTCTGAACATGTGAGATATCTTGGAAACATTTTATATCTACAACATAACAATGGGCATTTTAGTTTAGTTCTCAATTGTAAAGGAAATGTTTCACATTTCCTTAGTTGGTAGTTTGCTATAGGTTTCCAGTATGTTAGCAGGCCAAAGTTATTTTCTTTATTTCTAGCATGGTTAGATATTTTAAAATCAAGAACGTACATTGAAGCCAGGCGTGGTGGTGCACGCCTGTGATTCTAGCACTCAGGAAGATGAGGCAGGAAGATCGCTGTGAGTTCAAGGCCAGCCTGGGCTACATAGTGAGTTCAGGGCCAGCCTGAACTACAAAGGGAGATCCTGCCTCAAAAAAACAACAAAAAAAAGAATGTACATTGAAATTTCCTGTTTTTCCACAATATAAAAGTTATCATATGATTCTCAGATCTTAGTAGTTAATGTTAAATTCCTATAACTTTTCCAATACTGAAACTTACTTACATTTCTGAGCTATTCTCTACTGGGTATTAATGCTTTTGTTCATATATTGTTAGATTCCCTTCTAATATTATTATATTACATCTACATCTCATGTGTGATAGTGACCTTAATATTTCTCATCAAGTACCATGTCCTGTCTTTTTTCTGTGTGAAACAAGTTCTGTAATATAAAGGTCAATATATAAGAAAGATTGCTAAAACTAGCTAAGGACATCACTTGAGTTTGCTGCTCTGTTACAGAGAGATTTTTGACTAGTGATTGAAATTCTTCAAAGGTAACTTAGGTAATTCTTTTCTCCAAGTAAATTCTTAATTTTCTAGGAGCTAGTTTTTAAATATAGAATGAGTTTATTTCAGCTATTCTTTTTGTTTTAGTGTTTACATGTCATTATGCTTCATTTTTCAGGGTTAGTGTTTTTATTCATAATTTTTCTCTTCTTAGAGAAATGCTTCCTTTTCATTTGTTAATATTTCCAAAAGAGCTTTCTTTACTTCATTTTCATTTCACTTCTACTCAGTTTGTGATTACTTTTCTTTTGCCCCCAACTTGTCTGAATTGACCATTTAATTCATCTGTTTCTTTCCCTTAATGTTTTTTCATAAATGTAATTAAAGTTAGGCATCACATTCTAATTATAATATGGATTCTCCTTACAAGATTTAGCTTGGAATGATTTCATTGTTATTCACTCCAATGTTTTATAAATGTCATTATAATTTCTACATTGACTCATAAATAATTTAGGAGTATGTTGGCTTTTGAGAGCAGGACAATACGTTTGTGTATTGATTTCTTTTTTTTTTTTTTTGGTACCGGGGATCGAACTCAGGTCCTTGCGCTTGCACAGCAGGGGGTGAAACCACTGAGCTAAATCCCCAGCCCTGTGTTATTGATTTCTAACAGTGTGGTTCTTCTGGTAGAGACTGTGGAATATGATAAATTACTGATAATTTTAGGAATTCTTTTATTTGGGTCATAGTAAATTCTCAATTTTTGGAAATATTTATTTTATTGAAAACAATGTATTCTCTATATATGCTAGGTAAAATAGCATGTGTTTTCCTTTTTCTATAGTTTTATATGCTTAATATCTTTTGGTCAACTTAGTCTAATGGATTCAGAGGCAGAGCTATAAAAATATTGCATTGTGACTCTGGTTATTCAATTTCTTTGAAGTTCTCCATTTTTTACTTCATGTATAGTTATATTATGTTGTTAGATTTATGAAAACTTTAGATTATTTTGTTAAAGAAAAGATACTCTTTTTATTTAATAAGTACTTCATTTTACCCAAAGTATCCCTTTTGTGAAAAAAAGGTTTTTCATTCAAACTGCATCATTTTTCTTTTGGTCACATCTTCATCAATCTCTTTATACTTTCATTTGTTCCTTGCCTATCTATGTTACTTTATTATTTATGTTTATATTTTAAGGTTATTTTTATCATCTTGTGTGATAAACTTTGTCTTTCCATTGGGGATATTACTCTATTTGCATTTATATATGTTATTAACATTTTATTAAGTATGTCATAATTTTAGTTTCTGTCAGTCTAACTTTTCTTCAATTTTTCATTTTATTTTTCTTCTATATTTTTAGACATTAGCTTCTATGTCATTTTGTTTGTTTCTGGTTATTGACTACTCTTTGTAAATTGTTATGAAATTATTTAGAAAAAATCAGCCATCTTAATATCTGCTTCTCATGTGAAAAATTAGGAAGTTATTCGAAAGTCCTATTTATCTACATTATTTGATTATCTTTATGAGAGGGAGAAAGTAGGGTAGGAAAGTTACCTTTAGCAAATTTTTTCCAGAGTTTTAAGGTTATAATTTCATTTACTACTTCAGAAGGAAGAAGACAATTCCAGAAAATAAGACCATGGTTCAACTTCTGCTTCTCTAAGTGTAGTGCTACTAAATACAGTGTGCTTAGGTTTCATTTAAAAAGAAAAATACTTAGAAAACTGAATTTCAAAATAGAAAAGAAAAAGAAAAAATAGAACAAGACACAAAGAAAAAGAAAATGATAATTTAAAAAAGATGAAAAGTAGTGGAACAACTAAAAATTATAGTTTCCTAAAAAAAGAAAACAGAGGGAATTGAAAGAAATGAACTGAAAGAGTTGATTGCCCAGCAAAATGAAGAAAATTAAACTAACAGCAAAGGATAAAATAATAGAATGATGTAGAAAAGGGATTTTTTTAGTAAACTTCCAAAGAGAAAAAGCAGAAATCAGTATGATTTCAGAATTTTAATAGAAATCCTAGAAACAAGAATCAATGCCTTCAGAATCTCAGGTTAAAAGGAAAAAAAAGAGAGATTTTCTATTTAGAATTTCTTTTTTGGTACTGGGGATCGAACTCAGGACCTTGCGCTTGCAAGGCAGGCACCAGAACCACTGAGCTAAATCCCCAGCCCCTCTATTTAGAATTTTATAACCAGCCAAACCGTCATTCTAGTATCAGGGTAAACTGAAGTACTTAGGAGTATTGATAGTTTTTCTACCATACCACCTTAGTTCTGTTGAAATATTGACCAATTACTTTTTAGCTTTATTGATGATGCACTAATATGTCATATGGAAGATTCCAAATTGGTGGCCAAACTCAAGAATAAAAATTCCATCTCTTTTTTATTTAATTATGTGGACTATGGAAGGAAAATTAAATTTTGGACAATAAAACAATTATCATTTATGGCTTATGTATTAAAATCAGTTCTATAGTTAGTTATAAATAAGATTAAGTAATTATAGGTTCCAAATAAGCTGCAAATGTATCATAATTCATGATTTATATCTTGAATTAAATGTATCATAATTCAAAAATCCTTTCTTTTTTTTTTTTTGGTACCGGAGATTGAACTCGGATCCTTCCGCTTGCAAGGCAGGTGGCGAAACCACTGAGCTAAATCCCCAGCCCCTCAAAAATTCTTATATTGTAATTGAATGTTTGGTATAATAATTTAAAATTATTTTTAAGACAGAATGAAGAAAAACTAGGAAGTGTAATTAGAAAAAATGCAGTAGATAAGATAATGAAAACAAACTTTGGGAGAATATAAGCGTGTCTTCTATCATTAATGTATATTTAAATCACCATGAAGACCAATAATTAAGTTAAGAATAATCAAGAAGCATTGTTACAGAAATATATTAATGTGATGATAATTCTTTTTAATTATTTCTAAACATTATATCCAAGGACCTTAATCCATTTTTCTATTACCGATTAACTCTATAAAAAGGCAGGCACTTCTCTTTCTTCCCATTATGATTTTACTGAACTGAGTCAAAGAGGAGAAAATTGTCTAAATATTTCATAGAGCAGAGCACTGCCTAACAGGACAATTTATATCATGATGGTAGATCATCTGCATGCAGAATATACTCTGGTCCACAAAATACCAAATGTGATAATGCACAAAAATAGAATGTTGTACTAGAGTAGTGATACTGAACCTCATTCAAGACAAATTTAATTAATTATCTAAGTGATTCTTTCTTGCGTAGTAACATAAACTGGTACCTTCCAATCCATGGTTGTGCAAAATCATAAATTGCATCATGCCATGCTCACATTTCAAAAATTAAAAATGTGTAATTTCAAATGCCAAGGATTTATTGAAATTTTTATCAGGTGAAACTCTTGTATTTAAAATCATTACCAGTCTAATTATCTTATTGCTTGTGGATACTCTTCAGGAATGCTAAATATTATCAAAGGCAATGATTAAACTCTACTTAAAACTTTATGTGTGTTCATATATAAATACTGAATAGTTTCTCTAGTGTGAGAAACTGAAAGTGTAAATAAGGACTAAAAGGTATAATAGATAATGTGAAATAGGAACAAAAGGGGCAAAGGCAAAGGGGAAGTGGGAAGGGTAGGGGAAAGGAAAGAAGGGAATGGAATTAATATGAAAAAATGGAAAAATGAAAACAAAGTCTTTGTAAATAGGGAGGGATGGAGGCGATGAAGGGAGGGCAGGAGAAGGGGGAAAAATAAGAACCAAGAGAGATTATGTAAAGTTGCAAATTTCCCATGATGAATGTCATTATATTGTATACCCAAAATGTACCAATGATTAGAATGAATGATTGATGATGTGAAATAAGAAGAAAAGCTCCAAAGGGATAGGGGAAGTGGGAGTGGCAGGAGAAAGGAAAGAAGCGAAAGGAAAACTGCTGAGAAATGGAAAAAATGGAAACAAAGTCTTTGTAAATAGGGAAGGGTGGAGGGGGTGAAGGCAGGGCTAGGGATGGGGAAAAAATAAGAACCAAGATACATCATGTAAAGGTACAAGTTCCCAATGAGAAATGCAAATGTATTGTATACCTAAAATGTATCAATAAAAGAATTAAAAAGAAATTTTATGTGTGTTACCTTTGTTGACTCTTCTAAATAATTCGGTAAGTTAAGTACTTTTGCTCTTCCTGTTTCCAGAAGGTGATGATTCCAAGTAACCAGTCCAAGTGTATACAGCGGGTCAGGAAAAGATCAGGCAGGCAATAGTTTAAGGGTTGAAAAGACATTTTTGAATTCTAAAAGCTTACTTTTCATTTTAACTGTTAAATGCTAGCAGACTCGGATTATAGAACTTTTTATCACAAGCTAAACTGTGAGGAGAACACACAATGAAATAATACCATGTTTCCTACACAGAGAGAATATTGCATTATATGGCCTGTGGAAACAGCATAAAGAAAACTCAGACTTGGGAAGAGAGCTGGAGAGTGACTGGAGAAAGACTCCATTCTCTTCCCAACTCCCAGCTAATATTTTGGACTAGATCCTAAAGGAAGTTAAATCAACAAAAACCTAAGATACATTTAGAAGAAATGAAAGAACAGAAGGCTTGTACTTTACTCTCCAAGTGGTAGCCTTCTGGCAAAAAAAAAAGAAAAAAAAAAAGCTTAGAGGGTGGGCCAAGCACTGAAAAAGCAATGGCTGAGAGTCAGGTAAGCCCTAGAGTCCTTTACCTTGAGTGAAACTCTAAAACTTCCATATTCATGTCCAAGAGATATGTGCAAGGGGCTGAGAGCGCCATCCAATGAGAAGTGTTTAAAGATAACAGCAAAAGAATCCAACCAGCAGACCCAGCACGGATCATACTACAAGGAGGCAGCAATACAGATACACTGGAGGTGAGGCGGCAACAGCAGATTAACAGTCTCAGACCTGAACATCAAGCAGAGCTGTCACACAGGAAAATGCCTCCTTTCTCCCATGAATAACCAAAAAGAAACAGAAATTATGGTGGGAGGAATGAAAACTCTTCATTTGACCGAACACTCATAGTAATAAACATTTAAGTAGAGAGAAACTGAACTACTTCCATCAAGATTATATTTTTCTGTTTCTGAGTGTAAATGAGTTTCTGGAAAGGGGAATTTTGTGGCCTGAAACCATGCTTACTCATTTAAAAAAATCTTTTCATGATTTCTCTTAGCTTCACAACAAAATTCTTAATATTATCTCTCAAGTTTTCTCTATTTCATGGTCATTTACAAGTGTGTTAGAAACTATCTATTTTCTTTTCTCTCCAGTCTATTTTTGTACACAATCTGAAGACAGATGTCTTATTTCCTTTATAAAATGAAAGATTTACAGTTTTTTAAACCATTATTCAGCACCCTTCTTCCTTAAAAAGTTGCAAAAGAATATCAAAAATTAAGTATATTAAAGAGAGTCAGGATATGTCAACAAAAATTTGTAGTATAGCTATAGGGCCATAAACAGCAACCTCTAAAATCTATCTTTGAAGATTGAGGGCAGGCCTGGTACTGGAGCAAAATAAAATAGGCTTTGCAAAGATAGAAGTGCCTAAGATTCAGTCAGGCATCTCAATGTCCATGAACTAACAGCAATTATTCATCTCTAGGAAGGGGAGGATTTGTGCAATATTAAATCACACAAATACTACCTGAATTGATTAAGAAAGATTTAAATTAAAAAGGCACAGATAGTATGGCAAATATCAGCTACATCCTAGAAAAGCAAAACCACTAGGAAAATTGCCCACTAATCAAAAGGAGAAATATGTGGAAATGGATATGGGACTGATACCACTGATTGCCTCCTTGCTTTCATGATTAATGCAGAAACTCTGGATTAAAAGAAGTAAACTTGAGTTTTTATTCTGTATTTCATATAGCTTGTTGGTTAATTTTATTTGTCAACTTGACTGAGAATAGAATGCCCAGATATTTAGTTAAACATTATTCCTGAGCGTGTCTGTGAGGATGTTTTTGAAAAACACTAGCATTTGAGTTGGTAAAATTGATAAACCAGATTCCTTCTATACCACCATGTGGACTGGCATCCTCCAATCTTTTGAGAATTCCCAAATAGAAGAAAAAGGCTGAATAGCTGAATTAACTGCTTGACTGCTTAAGATGCCATTATTCTCCTGCTTAGACTTGGACTGGGGCATACCCTATCAGCCAGGCCACCAGCTGACACCACTTGCTCCTTGGGTCTCCAGTTATAGATAGCAGTCATAGGACTTTAAACTTCCACGATCATATGAGCTAACTCCTTATAATAAA
This sequence comes from Heterocephalus glaber, assembly GCF_000247695.1. The sequence continues at coordinate 3,851,171 of NW_004624775.1, read as the reverse complement.
ACTCATTCTAGTCATAATTATAAATTTGCATAGGATATATTGTTATGGTTATACATGCAACTGGTTCTGATTATCTGAAGAAACCTGATTATACAGACTGAAGCTATGATTACACCATAGACATCATCAGCATCCAGCAAGGTAGTTTAGAAGACTGTCCAATAGGGTACAAAATGCAGGATATTAAAATAAATAAGGACCTGGATCCTAGGCATAGTGGTCTTTGGAAATATGGAAGGGATACAAAGGAAGACCACAAGTGAGCTTCCAAAGAGAAGAATGTAAAAACCAAGTGAGTGGTCCAGAGGATAAACTGAAGGGCAAACAAAATAGGACTTGGACTCTAGAACTAGCAGTATGACTAGGAAGAGCTCAGAATGCTTAGACACAAGCTCAGTTTACCACTAAGCCCAGATCGTATAGAAATAAATTTCCAGATGTTCATATGAAATCATTTCATACCTTCTTTCCTGCTGAAAAAGATAATGGAGTTTCTAGAAAGGAGATTTCATGAAAGATAAAATAAAGGTTAACAAAAAGTCCGGTCCAGTTTCAAAGTATTTTCCCATGTACCTAATTATCTTAAATCTAGTGTATCTTATGAAAAATACTTTACTTCCATAATTATGTATGAAAACAAGATTTTAAAACATATCTTGTGGACAAAATGATATTTTATGTTTCTGAGTATCTTTGGTTTTTACTAATTGTTTCTACCTGCATCCTCACCATCTACAAATCAAATAGAGCATATACTAACAGTCTAGTTTCAGTCTAGCCATAGTTTCAGTTGGTCAAAATTGCTAACTTCTTCTGGAGCTATCCAAAGTGATCACTCACACTGTAGCTTTCAGCTGACCAAGCTTATCTAGTAACTTTTCTGGTCTCCCTGTTACACTGAGGCAAATTGGATTTTGGCTCCTCTTTTACAACAACCCATATTACCTGGCAGAGCACAGTGACACACATGCACAGTAACACATAAGACACATGCACAGAGTCGCGTGGAAGATGCCAAATCACCCTGCTGCAGACAGGCAGGTCTGCCCATGCCCTACTGAGGTCCTGAGTCTCACAGAACATGCCGAATCAGCCCACTGCAGACAGGAAGGTCTGTGCACACCGTACCGAGGTCCTGAGAAGCATGGAAGACACCGAATCACCCCACTGCAGACAGGCAGCCAACTGGTTCCACACTACAAAGATGCAGAGGACACCAGACCACCAGACCAAGGTACTGAGTCACGCTGCTCCTAGCCCAGAGGAAGGGGCTTCCAGGCCAACATCCCTCCCACTGCTCCCAACCAACAGGAAAGGGCTTTTGGGTCACCATCAGTACTGCTGCTCACAGTCCCTGGCCCACCTCACCCAGCTCAAAGGAGGTAATCCGTGCAGGTGCTAACAGCCCCCTGCCCCAGTCGAAATGAGAAAACATGTAAATAAGTCTCAAAACCAGACTTCCAGATCAC
>NW_004624775.1:3783095-3811314 GCF_000247695.1 Heterocephalus glaber | reverse complement strand
ATGTGGGCTCCAGTTTACAGGCAGCTACTTGTCTGGTCCAAAGCCCAACCAGTGTGTTACTATTCATCATATGAGTCACCAGCACAAATAGCTAAAGAGTTATTCTAGACCATAAGTCAATTCTGACCAGAATGGTTTCCCACCTTTTTTATTCTTTACTAGCTAGTGCTCATGCACTTTGGCTATTACAGTACTTCAGAGATTGTCGAATTTAAAGTGAAAATGCACCAACATTCCCACAAATGTCAGACCCTAACACAAAGGTGGGGCTGACTGAAAGCTGGGATAATGGTATCCAATTTCAATAAACACTTAGTAGATGAATTCCCTTATTTAAAAAATTTTTACATCTGTCACATGTTTAGTCCATTTTTCTATGAGCATATTTAACTATGTGGGATATAATTTTTATTAATAAATTCATTTTTATCGGTGGTATACATGTATAAAATGTCTCCCTTCTTTTACTCTGTTAATGCACTTACTGAGCCCTATTGAATGATGAAATTTTTAAAATTGAGAACATAGGGGCCAGGTATTTAGGTCAGTGGTTCTGCCACCTGCCTCGCAAGCAGAACGTCCTGAGTTTGATCCCCAGTACCAAAAAAAAAACAAAACCCAAAACCAAACAAATAAAATTGAGAACATATTAGTAAATACCAATGTTTAAGAGTGGGAAAAGGGGTTAGTGGGTGTGTCTTTATAAGAGGTAGCATGAGGAATCTTCCTGGTGATGGAGATCTTTTGTATCTTGAATATGTTATTTTCTATATCCTGGTTGTGACCTTGTACTACTGTTTTTTAAGATTTCAAGAAACTGCCTAATGGCTACATGGTATCTGTGCTTTATTTTGTTTAATTATTTTCATTGTCACATAATAATTATACATTTTTATGTGGCACAATCTCATAATTTGATACATGAATACAGTGTATAGTAATCATATCAAGATAATTAGCATTTGAATCTCTTTAACCTTTTATGGTTTTTTATGTTTGGACCCTACAAATTCCTCTCTTCTAGTTATTTAGAAAATATATAACACACTGTCGTAAAGTGTAGTCATCTTCTGTGCTGTGGAACACTATAACTTACTCCTCCAGTCTAACCGTATTTTGATATTTATTATTTGACTACTCTCTATTCCTCCTCTTTACCACCCTCCTAGCCTTTTGTAATCAATAGTCTATATTTCTTCTTTAAGGTCAACTTTTCTAGCATCTAAATATGAGTGAGAGCATATGGTGTTTGTCTTTTTGTGTCTGGATTATTTCACTTAACAAAATGCTTTCCAGTTTCATTTATTTTGCAGCAAATGACATGATTTTTTAAAGCAAAGTAGTATCCCATAATGTAGATAATATCACATTTTTCTTTTCCATTTACCTACCAATGGACATCATAGTTGAGTCCATATCTTAGCTATTGTTGGTAACAGTAACAATAATCCAATATGTAGCATTTTTATTATTCCCATTGATTTTTGAAACTTTATAACCATAATGAAAAGGTTTACATAAAAGTACCTATAAGAGTGCCATGTTTTGAGTGGATTATTTAGCTCTTCCTACTGGAAGTGTCCTTTTTGCAACAATTGAACCATTCTTTGCTCTTAAGCTATCTCTCTCTAATGACCTCCACTGATTGCCACATCCCCCCCAACTCAACCCCTATCTCATGACAAGGCTATTAAATATAGTAAGCCTTCTCTTTGTAAAAGTTTGTAAACTCATGCAACTACCACTATCTAAAAATCCCCATAAGATTCCAAATAACTCTTTTGCTTGCATCCAAAAACCCTTTGGTACAATTAAACCCCAAATCTCTTCTCCCCTCACATCATAAAAATTCCAACCAATATAAGTACGAACAAAATATCTGACTTTATGTGATAAAATTCACTAGGAGAAAAAGGTCTTTGCCTGCCCCTGTGAACTCAAAAGACCGCATGAAGACCTGTCTGTCCCCAATACTACATCTCATTAAGATTTTCTCCCCTAGTTTATGGTAGTATCCTGGGGTATTTTTAGAAAGTAGCACTTCTGTAAAACAGCCAGCTGTGGCTGACCCAAGGGGTAGAGTATTTCAAACTGCAGTACCCACTTTTCCCAGTACCATGATATCCAGAAGAAAAGAGTTTCAAATGAAATTGAAGAGGAAAGAAGTTTCTCAACAACATTATATAGTTCGGATGAAGTATTTAGGAAAGAGGATTGTTATTTTACCACCATGTGACCTGTACTTGATAGGAAAAAATAATAAATAATAGCATACAAAATAGTGCCAGACCCATGTGTAATAAAATTTTGGGGGGCTGAATGAACAGTCTGATATCATACAGAGAAGGCCCCTTAATCCATGTAGTGTGTATTCCAAAACTTCTAGGGGATGCCAGAAACCATAGGTAGTACTGAACTCTATATGTTCTATATTGTTTCCTATGCATACATCCTTAAGATAAATATTAACTTAAAAATTAAGAGCAGTAATAAGTTAACAACTGTAGCAATAAAACAGAATAATTATAATAATATACCATGATAAAAGTTACGTAATTGTGTCTCTCTCTCTGAAAATATCTTGTTGTCCTTTTCTTTTTTCATTTAAAGGAAGTACTTCACAGCTTCTCTTTGGCATATATGAATTGCCAGCACTACTACTTTTGCACACTGGGGCTATGGTTAAGGAAAATAGAGGTTTTGAAACACAAGCGCTAGGAAGCTGTGAGAGTCAATCTGAGAACTGAGCTAGCTATTAAGTGACTGACAGGCAGGTAGCATAAATACGTGGATACACTAGATAAAGGGATGATTCACATGATAGACAGGAAGGGCCAGTACGATGACAGCTCTTGCCACACAAAGCAGAAGAGCATGCAATTTAAAACCTATAATTTATTTCTGGAATTTTCCATCACTATTTTTGGACTGCAGTGGACCATAGGTAAGCAAAATTGTAGAAAGCAAAGACACAGATAAAGAAAGACTACTGTATATGTACTTCAAAACATCATGTGGTATACAACAAATATTTATCAATGAAAAATAAATACAATGACATTTAAAAATGGTATATTCCTCAACTATAAAATGCAAATAAAAGAATGCTTATATCACAAAGTTAATGTGAAGATCAAATGAGGAAATGATCATAGAAACTACCTAACACAGTGCCCAACTAAATATTGTTTTGTTTTCTTCCCTATCTCTCCCTTTTTGAAGGTCCTCTGGGATAGCACAGTCCTGACCTAGGTAGGACTTTCAGATGTGACTGAACTGCCTACCTGCTTGGATATTTCAGTCACTTCCCATCATGGACTCTCCACTTGTGTGTGACATCTTTCAGTCAGTCCATGTGCATTAATCCTTGTTATATTTCAAAAATATCTATCTCATACCTTATACGCACCGGGAACTATAGAAAGCTAAAGCATGCATTGTATCCATAGAATTCATTATGCAGTGGCATCACGTACCCTGATACAAACTACTTCTATGTCTATTCAGACCACCATTTCTTTAGTTTTCTGGGCAGAACTAACATTTTAACTATACTGAGATTTGAAATCCATAAATGTGGTATATCTCTCCATTCATTTAGGTCTTTCATTATTTTTGCAGTGTTTTATACTGCTCTATGTATGGACTTGCACATTCTGTTCAATTTATTAAGTATTTTATTCTATAATGTTGAATTTTTAATTTCTATTTCTTATCATTTTTGCTAGTTTGTATGAATGAACTTTCTTTGCTATATACTGATTCTGTACCCTATATCTGCTAAATTTAGTCACTAGCTGTGGTAGAGATTTTGTAAATCCCTTAAAATTATCTATATTGTGGATTATATCATCTTCAAATAAAGAGATTTTGATTTCCTCCTTTTCACTGAAGATCATTTTTGTTTCTTTATCCTGTTTTGCTAGAACCTATAGCCCAATGTTGAATATAAATGATAATCACACACATTCTCTCACTCCATTCTTAAGAAAACGTATTGTTTTTGAAGACTATATCATGTTGGTTTTTCCTTATACATCCTTTATCAGATCAGAAAAAGTTTCTTTTAGTTTATTGAAATGGTTTGTCATGAATGGGTATTGAATTTTGTTGAATGTTCTTGAATATTATGAAATATGGAGAATTTTCTAGTTTAATATACTGAATCAGATTCTATAATTTTCAAATACTGAGTGAACCTTCATTTCCTTGGATAACATTTACTTGGTCATAATTTACCATCCTTTCCATAGATTGCTGTATTTTATTCGAGTTGTAATATTTTCACATCTGTGAGATGAGGACATTGGCCTATAGAATTCTTTCTTTGTTTTAATACCAAGCAAATGCTGCCTATACAAAATATGGCTCAAATCTGTGGTAACCTCTTTGTAAAATTGTTTTCTCCAGTGTGCTCCCCTAATCCATAGGACTCTGAGTATGATGAGATATCACATTGTTCCCATGATTATTTACATTACACAGCAAAAGGGATTTTACTGCATACTTAAGGTTATCAATCAATTAACTTCAATTTAATCAAAAGGGAAATTATCTAAGTGTGTCTTATCTATTCTTAGGAGTCCTTCAAAAGCAGAATTTTCTCAGGCTAATGAAAGAAGAAGTTACAGACAATTTAGGCATGAAAAGAAGTGTTTGTAGCCATGTGGAACACAGAACAGGCCCTGAGTGGTAGCCAGAAAGCTCACTGCATTTTAATCCTCAGGAATTATGCCCTACCAACAACCTGAATGAACTTTAACAGAATTCTTCCCTACAGTCTCCAGACAGAAGTTCAGGCTGCCATCTTGATTTTATTCCTGTGAGACTACACAGAGATCCTACTTGAGCCTAATCAAACTTCTGATCTACAAATCCAGGAAGTAAGTGGGCCTTTTTAAGCTAATAAACAAGTTGGAATGTGTTACACAGCAACAGAAAATTGAGAGAAGTATTTCTTTCCCTTCTAATTTAACCAAGTCTTTATCACTGATTTGTAATAATTTGATTGTCATAAATCTTGATATAATTTTCTTCATTTTTCTTTCACTTTGAGCTCTTGAGCGTCTTGTATCCAGTTTATCAAAATTATTTTCTTTAAATTTTTGTTTTTTGCCTTTCTCTCTCTGTCTCACCTCAAACCACCTCAGGTTCCTAAAAATAGCTGGGATGGTTTTCTCCTCCTTTTGTGCCTTTTATGCATAGGTTTGAACCATTTGATGTGGCCCCAACACTCACAGATATACTATTTCAGTCTCTTTCTTAAAAAGTTCATTGTGGATGGTGTGTTTTACTTTGTCTTTAAAGTGACTCATCTCTGCAGTGTGTTGGGCCATTCTTCTGTGTACTCATCTCTATACCCTCTCCTTCAATTGGGTTTGGATATAAATCATAACTACTAGAAACTCCACTCTTGAAACCTTTGATAGGATGGGTAGACTTAGTATGTGTTCAATTCACTACATTAACCTTTAATGATGTTTGCATTTTCTGCTTCAGCTATACTTATGTCATCTTTCTCCTTAGAAATATTGAGAATTTCAGCCAAAATTTGAGGAGGTATATGTTAGGAAGTGGCATTGAAGAATTGAACAGTGGAAAAATCCACAAAATCTCTAAAAACTATACTTACTTTGTTCTGACCAATAGATTCAGCATAACTCATTATAACTTAAGTAAGGAAAGTGGTGATCATCAGAAAAAAACATTTTTTTCAGAAAAAGATATTATTCTAACTAGTATCTCTAGTAAATCCCAAAAGATTAAAATATAAATGTACATTCACAAGTTATAATTATGTGTTTATAGTTATTCATAATATTTTAAAATTCACTGCATAAAGGCACTTTAAATAACATCAAAATGACAGCATAAACAGCTCATATCTTTTTTTTTTTTTTTTTTTTTGGTACCAGGGATCAAACTCAGGTCCTTGTGCTTGCAAGGCAAGCAATGGAACCACTGAGCTAAATCCCTGGCCAACAGCTCATATCTTGAAAAAGCAATAGTTAAAAAGATGTCACAAGGAAGTCGGAAATTATTATACACAAGCATCTTGAAAATTAAGTCTAATATTCTTGTCTCTACTTCATGTATGTATAGTAACCAAACCACAAAATGATAATCTAGGTGAATATTTATCTAGCTTTCTATCCTCCCCTAAGAATAAAAACAAAACCCTGCTATCCAGTGTAATGGTGAAGTCATTCAGCTCCTACAGTGACAAAAAAAACTCCTAGTGAAGCAATCTGAGAAGCATTTGTAGAAGAGTAGATCTGATCAGTCAAATTCTGTGAATTGGATAGGCATGTTATACCCCTCAAACTTTGGGGAAATTTTGAAGAAATAATAATGCTGTCCAGATTCCCCATCAGCACCCCAAAAATGAAAAAGTGATATTTTACATACATCAACCTAAAAGAAATGACACCATCAAATAAGAATACCTAAAGGAAGATGTAATCCAACCAAGGATCAGTAACCACTGAATTCTCACTATGAGAGCACATTTATCTAACGTGTGCTAGACAACCCATTGTTTCCAAATGAAGGTTTGGTGCTGACGGCCAAAAAAAATCATTCATTTCAGAAGCTAGATCTATGCAAATTATTTTTTAAACCACTAACTGACAATGATAATTATTACAAATGTTAAGGGCTAAGGAATATGTCATGGCTTCTTGTGGATTATTTTAATCAAATTTCAGTGGCACCCCATTTCCTTCATCTATTCAGTGACAAAGCCTTATTGATCTTTTTCTTCAATTTCCTTTGCTTTTCTTTCTCTTCTTTTCATTTTCTGTGGGGGGTGGGCTGCATCTTCATTATGAACTACCTATATTTTAGGCCTTTATCATTTATCATTTGTATGACTACAACATCCTACAGTTTTACTGTGATGGTTAAGCTTGATGGTGTCAACTTGATTGGCTTCAGAATCCACTCCATCCAGGGAATTAATGAAAAACACTTCTAAGTGTGTCTGGATGGGTTGCGGAGGCCTAATCCTGGGGTCTACACCTGGTCCCTTGCCCCTTTTCTCTCTGGCACTGTTCCCCTTGCACAATACTAAAATTGTGGCTGATGTGAGCATAGATTCAGAATCCACCCACTTCCCAACTTTTTTGGGATGAACTTCCTAGGATATCATATTTCTCTTTCTCCTGGCCTCAACAGGAGCCTCCACCTGGCCTCTGAGCTTCTTGCCCTATGTTTGTTTTCCACAGGGCCAGGTAGGACCTTTACAAATGTTGATCATACCATACTCCTTTTTCTTTCTTAAAGAATGTTATTAGTGTATGTTTGCCGTGCATAATGATCACATTTATTTTGGGTAATTGGTATGTGTACACAGCATATCTGGATCACTTTCAATCCCTATATGCACTCCCCCAATTCATCCTTCCCTCCTCCCCAGACCCCCTTCTTCATCTCCAACACATCTGCCCTTTTGTGTCCTACCATGTAAGCTATCTAACTAATCACAATCACACTTGCAGTCTCATCCTCATTCCTTTCCAGGGTCCCTGGCAAGTAAATAGGACCTGGATCATTCTCTCTTATTGCGTCTCCTGTCACTCTCAATTCTGGTCTTCTTGTTTTTGTTTTGAAAATGCCCAGTTTCTTGCCTCCTCCAGCCTTTGCATGAAATGTATTCTCTCAGATGTTTACATAAATCATTTCCCCAATTCATCTGTTTCTGTGCTGTAGTGTTGCTTCCTTCAAGAAGCCTCCCCGGACTACTGCATCTGGAATAGCTAACCAATCCACCAATCCCTTTTCCGTTGTTCCATTGTTACTACTTATATTAAATCATTATTTATTATCATCTATTCAACTTACAATTTCCCTGGTTATGTGTGCATTTGGTTTTTGTTTATGTTTGCTCTTTTCCACTTGAACACGATCTCCCAGAAAGTAGCTATTGGCCCCTTTGCATCCCTGCAACCCAACATAACAAAACTATTGGCCTACAGTAGGCATCTTGCTTGGAACACTAGTAGAAAAGGACACTTTCAGTGTTATTCATAATATACATAAGATTTTTAGCCCAGGACTTTGCATATGATTATTGTTCAATGAATAATAAGTATGTTTATTATTACATGTAAAGCTATTTAAAGGTAAAGAAAATATACTATCTTAAAACATGCTTATACTAAAGTTCTGACATATATGTTGTAATAATTAATACAACTGTCAAATTTCTATTTTATAACTATACTTAAGATTTAGAATATATTTGATGCAGTATAAATGAAATTCCACACTTTCATTAATATGGGTATATAAATATGTGATGCATGAACACAAACATATACATATATGTGTATATATATTCTTATAGCACCTGTAATTTCACAGATGATAAGTTACAGCTGTCATCTCCTAAACTGTAAATTAATGATAGTTATTCTATCATTTCTTTAAAAGGATTTAAGAAATATTGGCATCATGACAGTAAATATAAATAGGTAATGCAAATTCTATGGGTTAGTTGAAAGGTGCTGTCAGTAGCTGAACATTTACATTTTTATTCCTCAGAACGATGAGATTTTAACCATTTTGATGTAACGATGATCACAGTATCATTTTTTGTAGTTTTAATAAGCACAAAGAATGGTTGTTTGTTATTTCCACATAACTCTTATGTATTCTACAAGTTTTAAGTTTTAAAACACCTACCTGAATTTTTCATAGATCTCATGTTGTAGTGTGATTTGACCCCTATGAAACCCAGATGTTGCCAATTGATGGCATAAAAAGGTGACTGACACCTGTAAGAAGTGATTAGCCCAGCTATACTGCCCACTCATGAATGGGGTAAAACCCCTTCTTAAGGAGGCTTCAGGTGAAGTTTGGATAACTTGCTCTATTACTCCCCTATTTTTTGCCATGTAAGAACCCAGCAAGAACATTACCAAATCAAATGCTGGAAACTTGATCTTGGACTTCTCAGCCTCCAGATTGTAAAGAAATAAATATAAAGTGCCCAGTCACGAGCATTTTGTTATAGCAGCACAAATGGACTAAGTTTCTTCCTTGGCCAATTTTAAGGTGATATGACCTCTTGGTAATAAATATGATTCTTATTCACCTAAACAAAATATATGTGCTATGTTTAAAGACTGTTGTTAGTCTAACATCTACAAGTATAAAAATAAATATTAAAATACTTAATTATATATTAAATAAATTTATATTTTAAATTCCTGGATAACTATTCTTATTTTCTTATTTTATCACTTGGTATATTTGTAATCTTTTCTACTCTGATTAAAAAACAATAAATAAATTTCCTCCTATAGGAAATATTTTCTTTATTTGGTCAAATTACATAGAAATGTTCATTCATTCATTTTTTTCATTTATTTACAATGTCAAGCACACCAAATTATAAGCCTGCCTTTTCACTATTTTCTTTTCTAAAATTGTGAAAAGTAGGAACAAATCTTTTTTTTTCACAGCCTGCATAAACAAGGCAATAAATTTAGAAATCAATATAAGTCAAGTTTCAGCATATGACTTGAAAAAGTTAGGTAGGAATATAAATCAAATAATTTTAAGTCAGTGAAATGCAATATTATTAAAAGGGAAGTAGAAATATAACCGTTATGCCCATCTGCTAAGGAAATTTCTCTAAATGTAGCAGATATTTATAGCCAATAAAAATCTCTATTTCCAAATAGAGAAGGGAATCCTTTCATTACAGTGTGAACTTTTAAAATTTTCTTGTCTGTATTTTCTTCAATGATATCTGGTTTTATGACAATATTGTTGAAAAATTTTGTGTATAACAGTACAAATTCTACCATCTGCCTTTAGAAACTCTCCAAAATATCTTTCAAAGATTGACAAACTACTCATTTCCTTAAGTTGTGCCTTGGCACTTTAGAGTGCATATGTAGAATATAATAAATCATGCAAGGTACACCTTAGAGGCATGAGGCACAGTATTGTTAGAACCCTCACAGAAAAATTGGTTTTCTTTCTTGATATAGTTTTACATCCTTGCAGGTACTTGTAAAACTTTACATAGCTTAACAATTCAACTTGCATCCAAATAGAAAGGTTTTAGATTGAATGAAATTTATGTATATCAAAATACTGCCTTCTAGGAGCATTTAATCTCCATTTTGTTTTTTGTTTGGTTTGGTTTTGTTTCCTTAAATTCTTTTATTGGTATATTTAAGGTATACAATACATTTGCATTTATCATTGGGTGCTTGTACCTGTACATGATGCATCTTGGTTCTTATTTTTTTCCACATTACTTGTGAGCCCTTCACCCCCTCCACTCTTCCCTATTTACATAGACTTCATTTCCATTTTATTCTTTTCTCATGTTTTTTCCTTTCCCTTCTTTCCCTTCCCCTTCCCCTCCCACCAACCCTACCCCTTTGGACGTTTTCTTCCTATTTCAAATTATCAATTATTTGTTTTAATTATTTTAATCCTTATTTACACTTTCTCATACTAGAGAAACTATTCAGTATTTACATGTGTGTCCTATTTATTTCACTTAAGAGTGTGGCCTCAATATTCATCCATTTAGCTATAAATGTCTCTAGTTTCTCATTCTTTATGGCCGAGTAGTACTCCACTTTATAAAAAACCACATCTTCTTTATCAAGTTTCCAGTTGATGGTCACTTGGGATGTTTCCAAGCTTTAGCTATTACAAACTGTGCCGTTATAAACATGGGTGTGCATATATCACTGTGGTATGATTCTTTTAATTCTTTTGGGAAGATCCCCAGTAGGGGAATAGCTGGGCCAAATGGGACCTATAGTCCTAGTTCTTTGAGGTATCTGCATATTGATTTTCACAGTGGTTGCACCAGTCTGCACTCCCACCAAAAGTGGAGAAGGGTTCCTTTCTCCCCCCACCAGCATTTGTTATTGGTTGATTTCTTGATAGCAGCCATTCTTTCTGGGTTGAGGTGGAATCTCAGTATTGTTTTTAACTGTGTCTCTCGAATGACCAATGATGTTGAGCATTTTTTCATATATTTATTTGCTGCTTTTACTTCTTTGTCTGAGAAATGCCTGTTCATTTCAGATGCCCATTTCTGAATTGTGTCTTTGAATTTGGGGGGTCTGATTTTTTTTCAGTTCTTCATATATTCTACATAGTAGTCCTTTGTCAAAGGTACAGCTGCTAAAAATTTTTTCCCACATTGTAGGTTGTCTCTTAGCTCTATTGGTGGTTTCTCTTGCAGGGCAGAAGCTATTTAATAAGATGAGATCCCAGTTATTGTTAATCTCCATTTTGGAAAGGTTCGGTTTATGGAAACTCTCAGTGTCCTTTACTGATTGAGCCCTACTTTTCTTCACACATTTATACATTTGATGACAGAAATCTACTCTGTGCTTTTTATTTTACTCTTGTAAATTGAAATCCTTTTTTTCTGATCAAGTCATTGTGGAGTCAATCTGTAGTGAATTGTCATATATGAAAAGTTGATTTGACAATAACTATAACATGATTTTTTTCTAAATATTGTGATAAAACTGGCCCCCTAAGGGCCACCCCATCTTCCTTTTCTGTACCCAATGGCAGTAGGCTTTCTTAGTTAAAGATTCACTGGTAATTGCTCCAGTAACTTTTAACAGACAAAAATATTTAAATAACAGCAGTGGAATTCCAACTATGTACCAGAGCACTTGGAACTTTAGAAAAGGCCATCAATTTTTACAATAATATGAGAAGCTCTGGAGTATAATGGTGAAAGGAAGTCTATACTCCACAGTTGGGCACAAATTAAAAGCATAATCTTACAGTAGTGCTAGAAAGCAAAGCTCAATCTTCATTTTATATTTGTATTTAGTGTCTGCATCTTAGTCAATGTGCAATATACATTGCATCCCTATGGAATCCCACAAGGAAAATCATCTTATGATGCATCAGTATCTCTAAAGCACACTATTTGCATAGCCCATATCCCAGTAACTCCAGTCCTTAGCATGTGCTTGAATAAGATGAATGTGTATTCACCAAGAGCCACATACAGAAATATACAGAAATATTACTAGTGGTACTATTAGTAATGGTAAGAAGAAACAAGCCAATATCCATCATCATTAGAATGAAAACTAAACTGAATAGAATACTGGGCTCAATGGAAATTAACCCAGCGGTGCAAGATAATCATACATTAGTAAATGAAGCTAGACAAGACACAAAAAATGTAAACTGCATAATTAATTAACATAAAGTTCAAACATTATTATACAGTACCAAAGTTGAATATTATCCTTTGAAGGGAACAGTCATCAGGAGGGATGGGTTAGGAAGAGCTTTCTGGAATTTCTGTGATTTCTGTGTCTTCATCAGTGTACATGTCACGTAGGCATTTTTCATTTTATGAAAATTCATTGAACTGTACCTTTATGATTTGTCCACTTTTCTGTTTGTATGTCATATTCCAATAACACTTTTTTTGAAAAGCAAAACTAAAAACATCCAAAAACAAGCAAATCATATCAACTACTAGAATGTATGTTTCTCTCCTGATTGCTAACTCATTTACACTGAGGGAACTGAAATGCATTAAACTAACAGAAACATAAAATATCTACCTTACATGTTACCAAATTTGAACTACCCTATGAGAATGATTTTTATCTGGATTTTTCATCTAATTAAAACCAAATTATAGAGTTCTGACTTAGGTACATCTGTTCATAGAATGGTTTGAAATGGGCTTGGGGTGCTGAATAATTATCCAGAGCATCTTGTATAGATGAACCTGAATCATTTGATGGAAACTTCTTTGACCCAGCTTGCACATATATGGCTTTCATGCTCCCAAAGATCATGCAAGAAAAAAAGAGTCAGAGAAACTAGAATTCCATTTTATGCTTCCTTCACTAATGGTAATTTTACTTTGTTGATAAAATCTATAGAGTGATGAAGACCTAATATTTTTGAGGGATTTCCCATTCCTATGATCTTTTGCAGATTTCACTTCCAGCAATGATAATCATGGACATTCTCAGAGCTTTTCACACCAATGAATGGTTGACAGAATTAAACTGTGTCATATTTGTGTGACTGAAATGCAGAGTCATTGTTTCATCACTTTTGGTGGCTGGGCTTTTTGATCCTCTGGGAGGGTTTTGAAGCAGTAAATTCAGTGATGATACTCCTCATGATTGAATGAGTGTTCCTGATAGAAGTCTGATTCTTTCATCTTCCCTCTAGTGCCTATTATCCTCTCACACAGGATTTCAATTTAGGGGTGATCAGGGAAGCAACATCTAGCTTTAAGTAGTAATTGTCTCTTTTGATGTGATCTGCTTTATGTAAAAATGAATGAAGATACACATCTATTAAGAAGCACAGGCCATTTTTAAAACATTTTATAATCAGGAAGCAATTTGCTTTTGGAAGCTGTATGAAGGAAAACTCGTCTCCCTCCACTCATCATTACTATTATGTACTTATTTATCTACCTATTTGTTGTTATTTTTGATATAAAAAGACAATGAATCTAGATGCCCTACCCAAATTTGTGAATTAAATTGCTGGTAAGGTCAAGCCTATGAGCATGAATCACTTTTCTTGAGTTTGTTGAGTTGAAAACTCTCTTGTCTTCTGATGTACTTATGAATCATACACTATGATGCAGTATGGTGATTGAGATGCTGTCTTGTGTATCCTTTCATCTTTAGCATTCCTTCAACATACTAAATCCATTTATCTGTATAAATTCAAAACATTTTGTACCAATCATTGTGGGAGGCAGATACAAAGTTTCATAGAAAATTCAGTACAATTTGGTCTGTAAGGCTATATACACTATATCTTATGAGAAGATATAGATTTACCTTCACAATCCTCTTGTTCCTTAATTCTGTGAAAATTAAAGATAGGAAAATTCTTAGTGTACCAAATAGAAAACTGCATTAATTATTTTAAAGTGTTCTCCTTTAAGTATTATATTTAAAGAAAACAAAAAATGAATAAATTTTATTTTATCAAATGGGAAGTCTTTACAATATACAGAGTAGGATATAATTTGAAAGTTCCGATTATGCTGTAGGATTTAGTTTATCAAGTACCTTAAGAGAAATTAGTATAGAATATTAGTATACGAATGTTTATCAGAGATTATCTAGTCTAGTGATTTTTGGCACTAGAACCAATATTCTTCTACAGAACAAACATCATTGTCTTAGTTATTGTCTCACTGCTGCGACAAAATACCCAATATCCACAAGTTAAAGGATAGGGGGAGAGGTTTATTTTAGCTCACAGTTTGTAGAGGTTTCAGTCCATAGTTGGCTGGCTCCCAGGCAGAGGGGCATGGCGGAGGAGAAGGAGCTCATGGCATGGCAGGCAGGAAGCAGAGACTTGCTCTTCTTTCTCTTTTCATTCCTTCCAGGCCACAGCATTTTTTGTTGGGGCCATCCACTCCTAGGATGTGTCTTTCTTCTTTAGTAAATTCATCATCCACACTCAGAACTATGCTAAAACAATCAGTGGACTAATGCATATCACACACCCATGACCTACTATCACAAACCCATGATTCAGTCACTCCCAAAAACACCACCCATGAACGCATGAGCCTTTATGGGGACATCTAGACATAAGCCATAACAGGCTTATAATTCATTGTTTATTATACTAAATAAATTTTGTATAAAATGTAACATACCCATAGCCAATTCCAAAATACCTAAGGAATATACTATCTCTAACATTCAAATAAAAAAGAAGTGATTTACAGTACAGTTTATTTTAACATATAAGTACTTAGAATGAAAACACTTAAGAGGATATAATGAAGTTCTTGAACCTGTGTATAGAATCATATCCACAGACTAAAGCAAGTATACTTGTAATGACAAATCAAACATAATAGTAGCATTGCCTTTGGTAATGTGATTTTTTAAGGAAAGAGAAGACTGCATTATTAATAGCATTAGCTTTATTTTCTTGTCTTCTGACTTCTTTATTTTTCTTTTGTGTGCTTTGTCTTTGAGAACAAGTTCTTAAATGTTTACTGTTGTGAACTTAGTATGTAGTAAGAATATACCTTTCCAATTACTACTCCTGTGCAACAAATTACTCTGCAGGGTAATAGCATAAGACAACAATCTTGACTTCCAGAGTCAGATCTCAATAAATTCTCTTCAATAAAGCCATGGTGCAAGTCATAAAAATTGTCAAAAATAAATGCTTTTGGCCTCAGGAAATTAAAGCCATACTATAACAAATTGAGAAGTGTTTACTCCTAGCTATGCAGCCAAGAGAAATGAAAACATGTGAAACCAAAGTCTAGTATGTAAATGCTCATGGGAGGATTATTCATAAAAGCCCCAAACCAGAAACAATTCAAAAGCTTATCAATTTGTGAATGGATAAATGAGGATAGTATATCTGTACAATAGAATATTATGCAGCAATAAAAAGCAATGAACTACTGAGTAGAGGCTCTTTAGTAGTAACTTATATTGAAAAAATAGTAACTAAATTTTAATTTTGAAAATAAAGAGCAGATTTGTAATATAACCAGAACAACTCATTGGAAATTTCTTTTGTGTGACTTCTTCAAACTTTCTAAAAAGTCTGAAGGTTTGACCAGAGTATTCAACTATCATCAATACCTTTTTATATATTCATCATTTCTTTTCTTCAAGCAATGCCACCCTTAATTCTTTAAATACTTACCAAGCTTTTTTTAACCAAATGATCTATCCTGGAGAAGTATTGAATTAAACAGATGGGAAGGAGAAACTAAAGGTTAAAAAGAAATCTAGATTACCTTCTTAAAATTGTGTTGGACAAGATACAATCAAACATGTGAGTTTTCAAGAAGAAATGCCTTAACTTTAAGCACTATGGACACTTCATAATAGAAATTTTTAATTTGGGATAAAAAGATGTGGCACTGGGACAGCATATGGGAGTGTCCAGGTGTTGCATGGATAATGCTGAGACTCTAAAGCCTTGAGCTTCCACGTTACAATTCTGCCACTGATTCACACCCTGTACTTCATTTGATCATAAAACATTTCCTCTTATGACACAAGGAATTGAAGCAATGATTATGTGCTTTCTATACTATCTTCATTAGTAACTAATGTTTTACAATTTTGGTTAAATTGGAAATAATTCTCATCCTTGAGACTTTTCCAGAAAAAGAATAGGATAAAGGTAGAAAGGATTGAGGGGAAAGGAAGAGAAGGTAGAAGAGAGGATGGACATGATCAAAACACAATATATGCATGCATGGAAATGTCACACGGAAACTCATTAATTTGTACAAGTCATAAGCATTAATAATTGTAATAAAAATCACATTGAGAAAAAAATAACTCATCCTTGATGCAATTTGTTTACAGAATGAGGCAGTGTTTCTCTACAGTTTAATATTGAAATGAATAACCTGAGAGTGAAGAAAGAGATAAAGGAATCACTTTGTGATGAGTTGAGTGTGTATCCCCATAAAAACCACATTATGATAATACAATTTGTAGAAAGCTAAAAAAGGAATAAATAACAAATGAGCATTTGATACTTTCTCTGTACCAGGCACTTTGTTCTTTGCTACCCATATCATGTTCTTGGATTTTGCGACAGTTTTATAAGGTAAACACTTACTATACTCATTTTACAGGTAAATTAACATAAGATCAAATTGTAAAATATCATGTAGCATATTAAATAAAAGCTGGCATCTGAATCTACTATGATGAATTTTAGAATTTAGCTCTGAATCAAGAAGTTGTATTCTTCCTCTTAAACCTATTGAGTATCCCCAAATTCTTCTGAATTAGTTTCTCACACAGATCATACATTTTTTTCAGTCTTTCCCCTCATCCTTAGAAGGTGTCTTGATAAGAAAGTAAGATAAAACTTGTAGAACCAAAATTTTTCTAAGATTGCTGAGATTGGGATAATCATCTCTCTTTATTTTGGTACCACAGTCTGCTCTGTAAAACCTTCTCTAAAAATAGTCACTTTGACTTTTTCATTTGTATAATTGAGTAAGCCACATATTATGTCTCCAAATTAAAAATATATAACCTCTGTACTTTTTATAGTAGCTTTAAACTCAATATTGTTGTCAAAGAACTTTTCTCCCTATGACCTTGTTCACTAACAGCACTTATTAAACCATAATGAATATAACTATAATATAAAACTTCGACGATATGAGCCAAGTGCTTACTATCTGATAAATTGATAGGGATTATATTTCAAATAAAAGAGGCCTGTTTTCTCAGATCATCCCAAGTTCCAAACAAGGGTGTGTAGAGTGGGCTTTTTCCTTCTAAAATGAAGATTAAATAGCTCTTACCTGGCCCTTTACAGGTGTGCCATAACATTGCCACTCCACTCTGCAACATTGTTTATGGATGTCATCATCCCAATAAAGTAATCTATATTTTTATTCATTCCCAGGTTTATGTGCCACTGAAGATTTATTGCCAACTTGATTTACAAATGTCCTTTGCTAGGTTTTAATATCAATAGAATGCATCATTCTCTTTCTTTTATTCAGAGTTTTTCTGCACAAAAAAAACAAGCTGTATTACATAAAAATGTATGTGGTATTCTCCTTGAATCGGAAGCTAGGTCAGCAGAGAGTGAAGACAAAGATTATGAAATGAAAAAGACTATAATTCCAAGAAAGAAAGAAATTCTACCCTGAACTGTTTCAGCCAGTTATTTTACCTTAGTTAAGTCATCGAATGTTTGAGATCTTCAGGTTCCTCATGGTAATTGTAACTTATTTGCAGGTGGTAAATCATATATAGCAGAATGTTTTAAAAGGAATCAAGCACAGTACAAAATGTAGAATGCTTAACAGTACTTTAGCCAAAGACAAGATGAAGTTGGCCTCGGGCATCCTCTTCTTTCCCTCTCACTTTCCAGTCATCCTGCTTCGACAATGGCAGAGACAGCTCTGCAAGAAAGATGTATCTTTTGGCTTCTGTTTCTGATACAATCTCCCTGTGTCTTCATAATGCTTCAGCCCCTAGTTTCAATGCTATTCTAGTTTAAAGACTTAAGCACTGAAATTAAAACTCAGTTTTATGTAGCCTCAAAAAAATAGTTTGACCTCTCTGAGACAGGGGTTTCCAAAGAGCTAATCATTATACTGAAGTTGGTAGGCATTATTTTACCTGTTTGTTTCATATTTCTCTATAAGCAATCTATAGAAATGCTCTACATGTTTTACAAATCACTTAACATGCTCAATGTCATTCTGGAATATTTTTATCTATTTTTTTCAGGTTTATCTATATTGAATGAATTAAAGTTAATGATTTTAAGTCTGATACACAGTTGAATGAAAATGTCACTATTTTATCCATTTCACATTAATTTTAGATTTTAATATATATGGTTAATGGTACAATAAACATCTTATCCATATCTCATTTTGCAAATGAGTGAAGAATTATCTGCTAAGTTCCAGAGTTAGAGAAGATTTGCAAGGTCTTTACATGCTACATCTGAGTAACATCTTCATATATTCAAATTTGCTAATTCTATCTTTGGTTGTGTTTAATATGGCATTAATATTATCTACCAAGTTTTTATTTTTGGTTATGCATTTTTTCTAGAAAACCTAGTTGTTTGTTTTTCATGTATGCTGTCACTTTATAGTACTTATTATTACATACAGATATTTTTAGTCTTGCTCATTTTTGTAATTATGGGTCTTTCAGTCAAGAATATATATGACAGGCTCTTTGGCTCTCAAGACTTTGAACTACCTTTCCAGCTTCTTTTTCATATTTCTTTTTTTTTTCATTATTGATGATTGCACCCAGAGCTTCACACAGATTAGGCAAATGTACTGCTGAGTGAGCCATATCTACCAGCTTCCTGATTCTCCAGTTTACAGACAATAGATTACTGGACTGTTCAGCCTCCCTAATTGTATGAGCAAATGTTTTACAATAAAACTATTTCTAGATATATATCTCCTCTTGGTACTGTTTCTCTTGAGAAGCCTGACTAATACAGTAAACACAGTTGTTTTACTATCTCTGTGAGATGTTTCCAACACTTGACATCTTTATAGGTCTATTTTGGTGTTCTATTTTGTTTTATATTCTTCCTCTGATGCTTCATTGCCATGGTTCCTATTCCTTTCTGTATTTATTACTTTTTGGCTATGTGCTCTCCTTGTCTTTGAAAAATTATTGTGGAGATCTATGAGAACTATGATGAAAAGGATTGTTTTCTTCCTTAGAAAGTAAATGTCTTCTACTTTTTGCATTACCTTTGGTAAAGTACCTACAGATTTTAGAGTTGATAATATTTTGGTCCATTCAATTGGTGCAAATTTGAGCTGAAAATATACACAGTGTTAAGAATCATTAATTTTCCCTACTCTTCTGTTCAATGTAAGAACAACTCCTTGAGATGGCTTGAAGTTGGGGCCAAAGGAAAGGTTTCTTTCTAACTCATTTTTCTCTAAATTTGTGATTATATAGGTTACCAGTTTAATATAACAATAATAAGTTACTAGATATAAACTTTAACTTAGTTGCTTCTCATATGTAGAGTTCACCTGAAATAAATTCCAAGATTATCACTTTACATCAGGGGTGAGGCAGCTTGACTATTCTGTGTACTTACCTCTCTGGATTACTCTAGATTTTAACCTGATAGTATTTGACTACTTAATTTTGGGGGAGCAGTATTTTTGAAGTATTTCTATCTAATATTTTAAATTATTTTCGGTAGCTGGGTAAACCTAAAGAATCTAATCTGCCATATATCAGGAAATAGATGGTCATCCATTAATTTTTAAAATTTTGTTTAATAGGTGTTTTTACAGCCAGATGTTCAATTTGATACTTTTTCAAATCTGTCAATACTTAGGTCTTTTGTTTTTGGTGTTCTCAAATTTTATTTTATTTATTTAATAAGCTAAACAATATTATTTTATATTCTATATGTTATAATTTCAATATACTGAAGTATTTCCAGATCTAATTGCTAATAATAATATTTCTACAGACACACCATCTTTTCTCAAATGCTGAATAATTTTTCCAAGTAAGAGCTAATTTCCTTGGAATTTCATCAGCAAGAATAATTTGAGGATTAATTTATAATATATTTTACTGGAGAGCTTTGGCATTTGTTCTTTACAGATCCTTCAGGATGCTTCCAACTTAGCATGACTATAAATTTAATTTTCAACATAGTTTTTTAAGGGTCACACAAGTAGTGTGAATTCTACCCACAGCTCTAAGTATAGGTTTATAGTAAGTAAATGTTTCTGCTTTTGACAGAGCAGATATTGATACAAGTAGTTCTTCTCTTGTTACTCTGTGAACTTGTCACATATTGCAGGTGCTTAGTTAAGGAAAGGGTCTCTTTGATTTGGGCTCACACTGCCTGAGATATAGCCCACCAGAAACTGGCACATCTTTTATATCCAAAGCCAATTCCAACACTGCCTTAACTTAGACAGTTGTACTTTCTCTTCTGATTGCTGATTATTTTTTCTCCTTTCTATCTCATCCATGTTTTTAATTTTCAATTTTATACATGCTATCCATTTATGAAACTAATAACTAAACCAATTGTTTTTAGTGTTACACAATATTTTCTATTATTTTGTGTAAAACACTGTTACATATGACCTTAAAATTTAACCTCAAATATCATAAATATACATTTACTTTTCATTATTTGCTACAATTTTTCAGTCTTCCCTTTATCAACATATTTATTACGTAATATTGTAGATTAAGTTATAGCAGCTTACAAGACTTCAATGGGTTTATAGTGATGAGCAGTTGAAAACTTGGTGTCACCCACACATTTAAAATTATTAATCTCAGTCCAGAAGCAAAGTTTGCTGTTTGAAACAATATTCAACTGCTAATAGTCATGTAGTTGATGCTCAGTCAAGTCTATACATGGTCAGTGGTGATGAGTTTGGAAATGTGAGCATATACAATGACATATACTTTCTACTCAGAAACCCAAAGGAACCAGGATTCCCAAGAGAAAGTGAAAAATAATAGAAAGATCCCCTTGAGAAGTTAAGTAAAAAGTGTGATATAGAAAACACTACTAAATCATCAAAGAGATTCTTCAAGGATTTTATTCTCATGAAATCATGGGAATCCTAAGGAAAAGATTTGGGAATTCCACCATATATACCCTTTTCCAAGCTTATCAAACTCCCAGTTTCAGAATATCCAATACTCACAATCTGTACTTAATATAAAAATCTTTGTTCAATTAACTAGAATGACGAAGTAGATTTAAGAGTGAACTCACTCGATGTATTTATCTGAAAAATACTTAACTGGAATTATGTTCGAAATGAAGTATGCAAATGACAATTAGGTGAACTGGTTGATTTTGACAGTTTATTATACTTCACCTCATTAGAATGTGAGTCTTATATTGCTGGACATTTTTTAAAATAAAGAAAACATGACTCTTTCTAGGTTCCATCTTTCACATAAATATGCATTCAGTGCTGAACAGAGCATTTAAGCCTTTATAATTCATTAGTGAGAACACAACTTTGTGAGAGTCTTGTGGAAATTCATTCAAGGTCTGGTTTGTTGTTTCACTAAACCTTAATCTTTCAAACAATTGTATTTGTCTCTCTGTAATCCAAAAAAACAAAAAGCTTCTACACAATCATCTCTCCTTCAGAAGAAAATGAAAAATGAGACCAAGCTCATAAAAACAAGGATATTTTAAGACAGTGGTACTTGACTTTTCCTGCCTAAGTGAGAATTTCCTGCCGAGAGAGTTGACAAAGTGGGTTTGAGACAGCTTTCCTGTAATTAATTTTCTTTGTGTGTGAATTTAATACTGATGCAAAGGTGTTGCTCATTTGACAACCCCAAGGTTTAATGTCTAACCATCCAACAGGAAAGGAAGAACACGGCTTCCCAGAATTCCTCTTTAATTAGCTTCAATCCTCACTCTATGATACTCATCCACTCATCTAAAACTGCTAATTGTTATCAATTGAATGATTTTCAGGATGAAATCAATACCTAGGAAGAATATAACTCATTTACATTGCTTGTTGAACAGCTAGGTGACAAGAAATGTTCATACTTATGACTCCAGGCGAGATTTGAACTTGTAGTAAACAGAGGTGGCATTATGTACTGCAAAGAGCATTGAACTTGAACTAACAATGACTGTATTCTTGTTCTAGCTGATTGTGGATAAATTAAATTACCTGAGGGCTAAGAGTCTTCATTTCTTCAATGACAAAATACAGATATCAGTCTTTTCCAATGCTAACTAAATTTTTTAAAATTGTGATTTCAAAGGCACTAATCAAACTGTATGGCTTGCTGTGAAAGAGTGGAATTATATATATTTTGGAATATCACAACCATTATACTAAGTATGTCTCCACTTTAACAGCTGTGTGAAAAATAAGAACTTTGGAAATATCTGCATCTATTTTCTTTTCTTTTATTCAATGCTTAGCTTTTCCAGTGAAACTAACTGAGATATTTGAGAATATAAAGGGTTTTGGATGAGTGAACATTGAGTGACTGGAGCTCTCAGGAAAGAATTTAAAAGATCTCAGAGGCATGCAGGCACGTTATATAAACATATTTTGAAGTATACCATCCTATGTGTTATACTGGCGCCACAATTGCATTAAGTGAAATTTTATCCAAAATTTGGGAAGGTGTTCTAAGTTGGTTTGTCTGCACTTCTGTTTTTTCTCAAAAACCTTAAGTGAAAATGAAGTCAGTGCAGACAAATGGGTCCAGTGTGAAGAAAGTCCTAACTAGACCGAAACATTTTAATTGCAGAGAACTTTATCAGAGCTGTCACTCTAGCCTCAAAGTGATCCTGAGGAAAAAATTTCTGAGTTACATTAAATTTTATAGATGCTCATCCTTTGGAACTTCAAGGAAATTTATTCTTCCTTCATTTTTTTCTTCATTTTCAAAAAGAAAGGATGGTAGGTAAAAGGAACAGGACAGAGTGGTGTCTTTTTCTCACTTCTAAAATCCAAAAGACTGTTTCTATGCCAGCCCATTATAGTAGTCATGAAAATGCATTTACTTATCTTTTATGCATGTCTCCCCTACACCATCAACTAAAATAAAGTTTATATTTATTTTTCTTGAAATACCCAAAGTGGCCCTGGCTAAGCTTCAAATCTATTTTTCTATATGCTGTGGCTTTAAATTTTGCTGTCTGTACTCGGCAAAAGGAGATAACTGGAATAAGTGCAACAATAACTGAACTTGGAAAAAAAGCAAGGGCAACTGACTAAGTCAAATTACGATTTTTATTCAGTGAATTGTAAAACCCTCTGATGGTACTATTAAGGTTTCTTCTTGTGGTGAGAGTTCTTATATTTTGAAAAAATTGCTATGAATTATTTGTTTTACTCAAATCTCAAGGAAAATACATCATTCCTATTTACATTTTATACTATATGGAATTTAAGAACTCATCTTCTTGCTGCAAGTATGTTTGAAAAATTATTGTTCAAATTTACATCAGTGACACAATAGTCTTTGGGTAGAGGAATAAACACTGAGGTACTATCTAAGTTTGCATGAAATAATGTAATATGAATATTCCCTCTTACAATGATCTGCCCAAAAGAGGCCTTGGAAAGCTAGCTTCTTGCTTTGTCATCTTTACCATGCAAATATTTCAACTAACTCAACCTCCATTTTGACTGACCTGAATCCATCTTAGTGTTCATATGTGTATAATTATTCCTTCTTATACAAAAAAGAGAAATCCAAGATATGAATTTATTTTTACACTTTTCAAAATTAATATTGCCGTAGAGGATGCTAATATATACCCATACTGTTTTTAGGTCTAAATCCTAAAGAAAATATACATATTAGAATTCTTTACAGTAAAGCAGTGAATGATCAACATATGTGACTTCTTTCAATTCTATACCACATTAGGAATGTTACTTTAAGCTAGTTGCCAGACTACTTTGCCCCTCAGTTTCTTCATTAGTAGAATGAGGAATTTGTTTCTCTGCTTACTTATACATTGTTCCCAAGAGAAAAAAGAAAACCGCACCAAGCTCACTTACCCCTATATTTCACTTCTCCAGAAAAGTATCAGGCAGGACTATTACTGGGTGGTCAACTGAAAACCACTTATTACTTGTTTTTGCATTTTTGTGCAGGTTTTCGTTTGTTTTTTGAGAAAAGGTCTCACTTTGTAGTTTAAGCCAGCCTTGAACTCTCTATATAGCCTAGGTTGGTCTTGAACTGACAGTGACCCTCCTGCTTCAGCCCCACTGAGTGCCGCAATCTCAGGCTTGTGCTGGCACACCAGGCTACATTTATTATTTGTAGATCTGGCTGTTTTGTCATACTTTTTCCTCAGGATATAAACCAAACATATACTGTAAATTTTCAACTGATCAT
The DNA here is from genome assembly GCF_000247695.1 of Heterocephalus glaber. The sequence goes on along the minus strand of NW_004624775.1, from coordinate 3,786,919 downwards.
ATTTTGATATGAAGTATGGCTGAATTTTTGACAAATTTAGTATAGTTTTTCCTTATGCAATAATAGATTTATCAAAAAGAAATTTATATTATGTAAGAAATTTAGGAATAATTCTTAAAGTGGAAATTTAGAGTACATTCCACATATAACTTTTCTTTTCAATATAACATTGGTTCATTTTTCATTCTAACATGAAAAATAGTTATTCCTTTTCCCTAGCAGACCACAAACACTTAAATTGCCCAGGTTTGCTGTCATTGTTTGCTATTCAATAGTGATGGAAGATAAGTAGACAAATAGAAGAAGACGGATGGATTATGTTGCAAATTGAGGGAAAAGAGGCAGTCAGTTAAAGCTAACAGAATTATAAAATCTCGGATAGAGGAGAGACAACCTTCAGAGTAAAGGTGCGAGAGAGGCAGGGTTTTAGCTGACTCTGAAAAGATTCATCTCAGTAGAAGAGATGATGGGAAAACATTCCACAGGAAGAGCATGATGCTTCTTGTCAGAGTCACTACAGTGAATTTTGTATATTGGCAAAACACTCTTGAGAAAATGCAAAAGCAGGAAATTGATTTGTGTATTGAAGTAGTGAAATAATGATTTCTACTTCTTCTGTATTTTTATTTACAGCTACATTTATGTCATAAATTAATACAAAGTGAGGATGTCTTTTTTCACCTACAGACTTTTTCTGAAGACAAGAGAATACACCTTATTTCTTGTTTTTAGTCTTAAAAGTTTGGACTGGGTCAACTATTACTAGCCCTGTTCAATAAAGGACTTGAACCAAAGAAAATGTTCAGAGAATCATAAGAATAAGTATGCATAGGGTGGTACAAACCCACCCTATGTAATAGCTCATTGCATTTTTTCTCTAGGACTTCATACATAAAAAGTTTTACTTTTTGGAGTAGAACATTACTTACTAAAATTAAAATATTCATGTGTATTTGTTTTTACCAGCTATAATAATACAGTTTTAGTTTTATGTTCTTGTTCTTCAGAACTGATGATAAAAGAGTCATTTTCTGATTATATGATTTATTGAAAGCTGTTTACATCCTTGCCTGTTCCTTCTTATTGGAGCTCAGTAAGGACTGAGCAGGATAAAATAATCATGGAACAACAAAAAAAAGAACTCATAATCTGTGGAGATCTCTCATAAATTGATACGACTTCAGCTGAAGTGACTTCTGTGTCTAATGAACCATGTAGAGTTTGAGTTGATCACTTGGATGGTGAAAAAAAAGAGTCACGATTACTGACAATTTGACCAAGCTGGTCACTGAACCACACCACACCTAAGTCTTTACTGAAACTATCAGACCAACTTGGAAGGGGTTGTGTTCTTACTAGATACTGTCTGAACGTCTAGTTAAATAAGCTTCTGCAAATATCCTGTGGGTTTGCAAGCAAATGACTAAGCTAGTCAACTTTGCCAGTCTGAGCTGCTCCTGGACCTATATATCTCTGATATTTTGAAGCATGCTTCTTAAAACTGAAGAAGCACTCTGCTCAAAACACCTTCTCTCACATTCTGTACTACACAACAAGCCTTCAGCTTTCAGGTCAAAGCAAGTGGCTGTGCTGTCATTTGTTCTCACACATGTTCTCACTCCTGACCTAAATAAGTTAGGGTCCCCTGCATGGGAAATTAGTGTTTATGGCCCTCTTACATTGCAACCCAAATGAAAGCCATGAACATTCTCCCACCCCCAAAAACGCTCATTCCATGCTACACTTTTTACTCAAAGGATACTCTAGTGCAAGGAAGGCAAAAGAATTGATGGCCTAATTTGTCTACAAGTGTTGTTCACTGCTTTACAGAAACATCTGTTAGTAAACAGAGGTAGATGTGCACAAATCTCTCCCCCACTGCTATTAAAATTGCATATTAAAATAGTATGCTGACCTTAGCTTCTCTTTGTGTTTGACACTTGCCCACTCCAGAGGTCTTCTGGTAGTCTCCAAACTTTCTACGGATTCAGCCTTCACTTGATACCGACACTTACATTCTTACAACCACCCCATTTGGAATGGTTGTGGACACAACATGGTTTCCAGGAGAGTTTGATTGCAAAAATGCACTGGAAACCACTGCTTACTTTGCAAAAAAGCAGCTTGACTACAGCACGTACTCTGTAAAAAAGGAGTTAACACAAAAATGACCAATTTTAATCAAACCCAGAATCTGTATCCTTGATACCTTTCCTCAAAAGAAGAAAAAATGAAACACTGAATAAGAAGTTGGGTAGGGTTCTTTCTGGTTTTTTTGTTTGTCTGTTTATTTGGTTTGTTGGTTGGTTGGTTTTGGCTTTTTGTACCCAAAGTTCTAGAACTTCATAGAGTAGCTTTTCCTGAAAGCCCATAGAGAGAAAGTTCAACTCTGCATTAGCCATCCATCTAAGGTTTTACTTGCCATCATGATTGAAAATGTAAAGGCATCTTCATTATTAGTTTGGAGAAAGAAATATTCTAATCCAGTCAATGTGAAATGGCTAGTGTTCTGGGAAATGAACCTAGCACACTTCTCTCACTGTCATGAGCTGAGCAACCCTGATATGCCCTGGGAAAGGACAGCATATTACTCTGGGTAAATGAAAAGCACACCGGAAATAAAATTGCTAGGTTTTGCTTGGAATTGAAAATTGTTGAAGGTTGAAGACTTTAATGTAAGGAGTTTATCAACAACAGCAGAATCAGTGGCTTTATCAGACCCACAGTAAAGTCTGCAAAAGGCACTTTTTGCTGATGAAACTATAGGGCTAGAGACTGGGGTCCAGATTTTATATGCAGGAAGCCCTTGAAAACTCATTTGCTGCTGGTATGCTGAAGAAATTAATAGATTAGACATTAACCCCTGAAATTTTTGAAGTACCTCCCCCAAATATAACATCTACTGTATTCAAAAAGCAGAATGTCCTTCAAATTTATAATAAACTATAGAATGCTTCATTTTGTATGAAGATCATCTGCCACAGATGCAACACTTTGCATGGAGTACATACCTAACATAAACTTGAACTATTCCAAGCTAAAGAAAAGAGAATAAGTAACAATAGGCAAAACTTAGGTTGGATCATATTATTCCTACATATATTGGTTATTTGTTAATATAAGCTCATGTAGACCTCCATAATAGCACATCATTCAAACTATTTTGTAAATATTAATATTTTAAAAGGAACAAATGACAAATAATTGACTCATATCCCCTAGAAGATTAATTTGGATTTTAAATTTTTTCTTGCAAAGATATCAAATATTTATTGAGCAAAATAGACATACAATAAAATGATCAGAATAGCTTTCAAGAATGCATTAAACTCAGTAAAGTCTGTTTTGGGGGAGTATCAGACATTTATGGTCTATATGAAGTTTTCAGAAATCATGTAATTAAGCACATTTCCCATCATTCCTGTCATTATCAAAAAAGGGTCATTGTCCTCAAAAATATTAGAATACTCTATTGGAGATGCAGAAGTAAGACAATGAGAGCACCCAGAAGGAAGCTCCCCACCTCCATCCCAGGCTCCTAGGGCAAAGAAGCTTAGTCAGTCCCAGCACTCTGAAGGAAGGTCCCCGCCTCCATCCCAGGCTCCTAGGGTAGAGAAGGTGAGCTGCGTGGGCACCAGAAGCACACCCCCCACCCTGTGGAAATGAGAAAACACATAAACAAGCCTCAAAAACAGACTTCCAGATCACCTACAGCAACTCCAAAGGGAAATGAGATGGAACAATCAGATACTCAATCACCTGGACTCTCTGAACTGGCAACAAAAGAGGATCTGGGAAAAATGAAATCAGAAATAATTACTCAG
>NW_004624775.1:3760228-3774055 GCF_000247695.1 Heterocephalus glaber | reverse complement strand
TTTAGAGGAATTTCTCCAAAAAGGGCACTATATGTTGTTGAAGAAATTCCAAAAAGAAGTGATACCTTAAATAGATCTTACAGAAATCACAGTGGGAGAGGAGTTTATTCCAGGCAAAAGAACATGGAGAACTTCACATTCAATGCTATAAAAAGGTCAGAAAGGCTGAATGAGATGAGGCATGGAGTCATAATGAGAGATTTTGCCATAAAGGCAGGCTGAAGCCAGAACATTAGATCCAAACTTTACACTAAAATCAGTGAAGAACAAATAAAGAATTTAAAATGAAAACATATAAATTGATTAGAAATTTTGACTAGAAACAATATAGATGACAAATTGATAGGAGTCAAATTATTCTGTGATGTGACCATTAAAAGACCAAATAAAATAATAAAAAGACCAAAAAAGATTGTATAAGGACTCAACAGGAAAGCCTATGAATGGTACTAAGCACAGTACCTCTCATTTAGAAAGCACTCCATAAATAAATCTTAATTACTATTAGCTTTGGTGAATAATATTTTGCTTGGGGAAAATCCATTAAAATAAAAAGAAAGAAAGCTCTATGGTCACAGCATGAAATGTATCAATATTAGTGTCCATTGAGAAATATTGGAGTACAGAGAAATTAGAAGTCCTACCTGTAACTATCTTCACTTATGTTTGGAAGAAATCGCAGTGTAAGAAAAAAAAAAAACCCTTAAAGATATTATCTGAATTCATAAAATATGAGGCTATAACTTTCAATCAAGGAATGTAAGCATCTCCAATGACTTTAACAAGAAATAAGAACAATTCAGTCTAAGAGAGAAAGACAGACAAAATTAAACAAATACAAATAATTTCCAAGTTTCAAGGAGACATATATCATTTAAAGAATTTAAAACTGCTCAATTATTTTTCCCCATAAGTAGTATATATATATATATATGTAACTTATTTTTATTTGATATTTAGTGACAAATGTAAGCCATGAATTCATATTATAGATAATACAAAATAGTTTTCCATTTTATTTTCACCATTTAAATGTAAAGAATTACACTAAGCATATGCATCTGTATAAAAATGTTATTATTTTCTATTTATGAAAATTCAGAGGAAGATTAGAGAACAAATCTAGTAAATATGAATAACTTCTCTTGTATTAAAAGTAATTTAGATGAATATCTAACATTCTTGTCTTTAATGTCTAGATTATAATTATTACATTACATATGGTATGTACAATAGTTTTGATTTTTACATCTGTGATGTTTGCCTCACAGAAACATCCAAATAGATATGAGGAGTTTTCTTAACAGCAAAGGTCAACAGATTTAATAGAGCACTGAAGCTAAAAGAAAAGCTGCTCTATGGGAAATTTAATATGATAGGGGATTGCATTTAATAAATGTATATGGAAGTTCTCTATGGAAGCAGATTTACTTGTGTACCTTCCAAGGATCACTTATTTACAATAGTTTGCAGTACATTTACCAAAACCTTCATTACACTAATGCAATTCTGCTTCCTTTTTATGTACAAGTTTTCAAGGTGATTTTCAAACAGGGCCTATTATTCCTGCTTCGCATACACACTTAATGATGCCTACACACAAAAATAAACAGAAGTGACTTTCCCTAAGTTGCGTGCTTTATCAAGCTGTCCAGAGAACACCGAAATGTTAACTCCTCTTTTGCCCAGAAGCATTAACCCAGCTGTTTTCCTATATTTGGGAGCATCTGAAAATCAAATTAATAAAACTTTTTACAGGCAGGAATCCAGAAGCGTTCAGAAGTTGCCATTCTCCACTTTTCCATCCTCAACTTCAATTTTAGGTGCTGTCAGATGGCTCCCCTGACCCTCTGCTAAATATTGAAGATGCTTTTTGTTACCCATAAGCTGCTTGCTTGTTTCATAAAGCACATCGTCTGGGGAATAAAAATCACTTGAGGAAGGAGAACTTTTCAGAAATCTCTTCTATGAGCAGTTAGATGGAGGGTGGGAACCCAGACACACAGGGATTGCCAAAGTACAAATGGGCCTGGGACATTTTTCAAGCCCAAACACCTGGGGAAAGGGCAGCTGCAGTTGGTCAAAATGATTGACATTTTTAGGATAGCTGAGGGGCTAGAAACATTTTTCCATTTTCAACTTGTGCAGTCAACTCTCCGTTTACTTACTGTTGGTAGAAAAGCAGAATTTAAAATTGTCACTTTATTTACTAATTCTCCCTCTATACTGAAGAAGACAGAGACTATTCAAAACTTAAGTTTTATTCAAACAGCTTCAAAGGCTCTGAACAGATCAGATTGTAAAAATGTTAAAAATCTGTAATTTACATTATTAACCAAGATTTCAGCAGGAACGAGTTTAATTCTTGTTTTACCTTATAATTTACAAACAAAGCAAAGTCCACAACTGAACAAATAATTCTGCTTTTTCTAATATTAAATTAATATGTTGAAAAGAATGTTTACTAAGTGATTAGGGTACAAGGTGGATAGAGAAAGAATACTTCCATATGATGGAAATATTTACAGTGCTTTTGCTGCTGTCACTGTCTCTCCTGTCTCCTCTGTTGCACAGGTGTTTTTCTGTCTGTTCCTTCAACATCACCCCATATAATGCTGTCATTTGGCATATGGTGGATATATGCAAGAATCATAAATTCTTCTCCTTTGAATAGAAACAGTCTATTTTTACTCAGATTTTAAGTTCTGAATACGTTAAAACTGACATAAAGAATTTCATAGATAAAAGAACACCTACTTTCAATATTATGTACCTTTTCTTCACACCATAAAGACTGATTAAAGGCAAATATAATTCTTATTCACAAATATCAACTGTTATGATTTTCCTGTGACTTACATTTTCTTGAGAAATAGACATGCTACTGACTATGAAGTTCCATAGCCCTTCTCAGAGGCATACTTTAATTTTCAAAAAAGAAAAATGGCAAATAAGTAAAAGAGAAATTACCATGCAGTGATTTAAAAGTAATTTTTTTTCCTTCCTGGAAACAGCTGGTTTTAGAGCTATCCAGTTTCTCCTGCTGAAGTTGATGAGGTCACTATCGTCTCAACCAGCGGAGGAGGTGAAATTCCTTCCAATGGTTTTGTTGCTTTGGATGCTATCCAGTGGAGCAAAAAGAACATTAAATTTGATTCCTGACAGATAAGCAAAGAAGGGACAACTTTGTAAATACTATGATTTTAAAACGCACTTATTTACAGAAAAATATGGTCAGGTATTAGGGATTAAAACATGCTTATTTATTTAGCAAGTTTTGGGTAAAAAGGATTGACATATACACTTTGTTAGAATAGTCCAAGATTATTTTATTGCAAGATCCAATTTCTTATTTCTAATAAAGAAGAAATTTATTTCACCAGTCTTTGCTTTAGCTCTGAAAATACATATGAGTCGATTCATAACAAAGCAGTGGCAATTTCGTTCCTTAGGTACATTTAATTTAAATAAAAATCACTGTTAAAGAATTTAAGTTAAAAGCATGGTTTAATTTAGAAATACACAATACCAAAATACTCATGTGAAAAAAATTACAACTACCTAAAATATGTTGCTAATATACATCAACGTTGGCATTTAAAAATTACTGGGTCATATAATTTTTGGGCATATCTGTTACCAGGTAAGTATAGTTTATTGAAATTTTTAAAATGTTGATCATCATAAATATTTTTACTATTTAACATCATGCTTAACATTCCATTCTACCAGCAGTATGAGAATTAGTAATAAAATAAAGCCAGGCTAGAGTATTGAGTCCCGTCTTCCACTTGCACACAAAATCATTTCATTTATACTTACTAAAACTTATTTTATCTGTAAAATTGTAAGACTGCATAATTTGTAAAATTAATTCAAGAAGTTGCACAATTATAAACAGCTCTTGCATTATATGTGTAAGGTAATTGAATAGAATAAGAAAAAATAATCTTTTTGAAATAATTTAGCAAAATGGAAGCATCTTCAAAATAATTTCAGAAATTTGACCTTTGCTTTCTGTGCCTCTCTCATCCACCAACAGCATTGGTAAAATATTATACAATGTTGAAATAATAGCATCTGTATTAACTGTTAAATACTACCTCCTATAGTACACACACACACACTCACACACACACACACACACACACACACAGAGTTTCATTAAAAAGATTCAAAAGTAGTGAGAAACTGATAAACTGATTCAAGGCTTGCCCAGGGGTAGTCACATCCCTAAGCAAAATGCACCTGATGGAACGATCCCGGTATATCTGAAAAAGTAAAATATCAATTGGCAGTAACAGCTGCCTGGTCATATATTTCAGTAAGTGTGTGAATGTGCTGATATCAAGTTTTTACCATTCAGGACTCTTCTGTTTAAATAGTTGAATCCTGTTTCATTACTTATTCAGCCATTGCAAACCAACTTTCTTCCTTTATTGAAATTTAGTTTTGTTTTTTGCTTTTCAGCCTATCTTAGGCTACACAATTACAGGATTGTGTGAGGGTTAGCGGTATGTTTAAATCATATTCAATACGCCCTTTACATGCTACCTTCTCGGTGCCAGTTTCTGGCAGTAGGTTCTAGAAATCAGATAGTAGCCCATGCAAATGTGTGGACACACTCTCAATGTACAATATGGTTTTCTCTCTTTCATGTTGCATATGCAAATTCAAATGTGTACAGATGAAAAATTATGTTTCATAACTTTTCAGCGGCTTTGGATCAATTACTACAAAACCTCATCTCTCTCCTTATTCCTGGAGATTTGCTTAAACACCAACTGAGGTAAGGAAGGTAACCTTTCAGGTTCATACACTTCCATCAAAGTGAGTATTCTATGGAGTTTCTTGCCAGGTAATCAGAGCTGCTTAAAAAAACCCTCTATAGAAATTTAACAGTTGAAATATTTCCATTAGATATTTTATTTTCCTAAATTGAGATTTGGGGAGTACTTTAAATAGCCCTCCTCCAGATAAATGACTTATTATGTACATTGAGGGCACATTTCATACCGTAAAATTATATGTAAACACTATTTTGTTGACATGTTAGATATTTAGCTAATTCCTTGAGGCATGGTTTATGTAGGACCTAATGACCCCAAATGGCATAAATTATCTTCCCTGAAATAAATAAAAATTGATGAACACTTTAATGCATATTTTACATATTTTTCTGTCTTCTGAAAATATATGAATTTTTTGCTATAAATAACATTAAATATTTTAAATGTGTCATTTTCCAATTAATTACCACTGATTTATATAAGATAATTGGTTTCTTTTTCTCCAAAGCTATTTTGGAAAAATTTTGTATTTTAGTAATTGTTCCTTGTTTTTTTGTCAATGGATAACATACATTATTTAACGGATGAACTTTCAAAGGAAGAAGCTAAAACTGAGAAATTAAGATTTCATGTCCTAAAAAGATAAATTCTATTAGAAATTACCAATCATTTCACTAGTCTATCCAGCACAGGATATCTGTTTTTATATTTAAAAAATTAAATAACACACTTTGGTCTGCATTTACACAGGGCCACAAGAATTCATAAATACCCAGTTTGGGGAAATGGCAACAGAATTACAATATCTTATTGATCTGGCAAAGAATAATGAGAAGGAGGATGTGTATGAGCTACACTACTAATAGTGTGACTATGGGCATGCTGTTTTTCTCCTCCGGTGGCTGGTAGAATGGACTATCAGCAAAGATGCTTTATTTGCCTAAAATCAAAGTGTTCACTGGGTCTGGACTCCCACTGAGCCCAGTTCTGGCCTCCACCCTTAATAGTTTCTTAGGGCGGCCACCTACACAGATCCAGCTGTCTAGTTTGGCGTGAGCCTACAGCTTCTGTACCAGGTGACATTTCAGGACCTGATCAACCTTAACAGTCCAGCATTTTAAATATACCAAGCTAATTTCCAAGCCAGAGTTTTAACCCCAAATAACTATGAGAAAAAAATTTCTATAGAGAAAGAAAACATGGGATACACGACACTTTAAACTTTTATTTCCACTACTAGGAAAGCAAAGAACTCTATATGCATTCAAAATGAGCTTTATAAACAAGGGAAATTGTTGTTAAAAATGTTCAACTCTTTGTGGTTGTAAACATGTTCACTAATCTGCAATGCAGAAACCATTGTAAATATCAGCTTTCGGGGAAAAGAAAAGTATACTCTAAGCTTAGTCCAGAAAGTATGTTGCCAATGACAAGAGAAATAGTAATGACTGATGTCAATTCTTCGAGAAGCGATAACCAATTCTTCCATCTCAACTTACATTGAATTTCACTAGGAATAAATTACCTTTCAAATAAACAACTTATGTGAACAGAAATTTGAATATGAGTCAAGAATATAGTAAAAAAAATCAAACTAAAATTATTCACAGTCATGTTGTAACCGCGGAGGAAGGTGAATGTTAGGATATATACTTGTTTAAAAACAGTACACTTCATCTTCAGTAAATGTTGACAAAATAATTTCAAAATTGCTTCAAATTAAGAAATGTCAGCAGGCATTTAGTGAGAAATTTTCTGACCCAATGTTAGCCCTTCTCTGATCTCATAGTTAAATGGTTGAAGCCAACAAAAAGGAACATATTTATGGTGACATTTCCACTTTATTTATTTTTGTTTCCTTGGATTAATATGATAAAATTTAAGTAATATATTGAAAAGCCATTGCAATATTTTAAAATGTTACCTTGGAAAAATTCAAATATATTTTTCAGTTATAAACTTTTTGTATGCTATTTTTTGTTGATTTAAAGTGTAATATAATTGATCAACTCATGAAGATAGAGTCACAGTTTGAGAATTAAATAAATTGAGCTTTTTCCAAAATTCAAATGAAAATTTCCAGTTGCACACCAATCATATATGCTTATAAGTGAAAGAATCAAATAAAATCAAGGGGAAAAAATCAAGGGAAAATACAAAATTTACAGCATTTTGTTCATTTGCTTCTATAAGAATTGCCAGGATAATGAAACTCTTGACATCAACAGTTTGTCAAAACATGGATTAATTAAAAGCAAGCATTATTGGATGTATTTGATATGTAAAGAAGAAAGAAAATGTTTTGCACACAATAATATCTATTGCATCTGGAACTCTATAAATTGCTCAACAACATTCCCACACATTTAGGCTGACAGTACAAACAAATTTAGGATTCAAGAGAAAAAATTCTATTTGCTAATCTACCGTGAAATATTCATTCAATTTCATTTTTAAGAAAAGATTTTTCAACAGTTTCATCTGAAACAACATAAAATCAAAATTACTACCAAGAAACTATTTTCTTTAAAGTGTATTTGAATTGTTCTAAATTCCCTTTAGCTTTATTAAACAAAAATCAGGTGTATCTTACCACAAGGAACTCAAGACTCAGGAAAGCAAATTTCCACCATTTCAACCTGTTACATTTCCTTAATCTTTTTCATTTGCATTTCAAAACTTCTCCAACTCAAATGAAAAAAAGAAAGTAAACATATCTTGTTTATACCTTCCTGCTGTTTTCAATTTCAGTGTATCAAGTCACAAAAAATCATCAATTTTAGCATTAGCATTTGTGGCTAAGGACCTAAGGCCATCCACCCACGTATATTGACATTCGGAAGGCCTGAAAACAATCTTTAATACATGAACTCTACCATCAGGACTACGTCTAAAGGACTAAGGAGATGAAGCCCAAGATATCAGTTGCCCTAGTTTCAGAGCTGCCACAATTTGTATATAAATCATTTTCAGAGAGCCCTGCTGCTTTCTACCAACTAGAGGGGAACCCCAGACTTGTCACAATGCTACAGATAGATAGCACCATGGCACAAATGAAGAACAGCTCCATTTGAACTACGGCTGTTGTCTGCCAAAATCCACTTACTTCTCTGCTATAGCCTTAAGTTCTATGCTCTATGTCAAATGAGGAGTTTATAAATTTTAAAGACAGTATAAGTTTGAATCTTAATTTTTAATACACAGTCGAGAAAGAGACACACTCAACCACAGCCTTCCTAGCAGTTACTAATGTTGATAAAATGAATATTAGACAAAAATCTATTCTACTGTATAGTACCCTCTCTGTTATAGTATATTTTACAAATGACTTTCAAATATATTACCTCAAGCAACCCTTTAAACTGTTCTCAAGGTGGGCCTGATTCTTAGCCCTGGTTTGGAGACAGAGAAACTGAGGCAGGTGGCTGATTCTTTGAAGACTATAGAACAGGGGTTAAATCAAACCAGATGTTCATATAACCAAGCTTTTTCCACAACACAGTATTGTTTTCCTGTATGGTCCACTTCAAGAATAAGAATAAAAGAATAAGAGGTTGTATAAACTGAATACTAAAATATTAAAAATTATTTTTTCATTGATTTATGTGTTGCCTCTCTCTCTGTTCTCAATTTTCCTAGCTGAGCAGAACTCTATCACTCAAATTCATTTTTAGAATTCTTGAGTGGTCTGAATGTGTGTGTATCCATATATTCATTTTCACTGAGGTATTGCTCCTTCTACATCAGTGTTTTCAAAGTGGGTACCACAGAGCTCTGCATGTCAAAGGTACTTCAGAGAATAGAGTGGAAGATCACTTGTGGGGAGCTCATCAGAGGAATCTTTGAACACTCCTATTCTTCCTTAATATACTGAGATTTATATATATTAAATCTTTTTTAAAATGAGACTTGGTAAAGGGAAGGAGGGAAAAAGAAAGGAGAGAAAAGGGAAAGATAAAAGGAAGGCTGGCAAAAATATGCTATCCTAGACTATGGAGTGTTTAATATTAACACAAAATTTGAATTTGGAGTCAGGGTGCATTAGTCCTAGATCTTCCTGTCTTGAGAGACATGAAGTTAGAAAACATGATGAAAATATACTTACATTGGTTCTCATACCAGGCACAGTGGAGACTTGTCTGATACCCTAGGATAAAGATGAGCTCTGAATATATTAAAGATACGCCAAATAAACTTGTCCTCTGCAGATGAATGGTTATAACCAAAAGAAAAATCTATGTACTACTATAACATAGCCATCTCCTTGGGAACCTTCCAAAGCCTGGTATAGTGCACAATTTACATTCTGCTAATATAACAAGTCTTCCCCACACCAGTTTCCGGCCTATAGAAACAGGATTATAGAAACTCCAAAGAATGCTCATTTTTCTATACTCTTCCAGGGGAGGTGGCCATGAGAAGTATTATATAAAATAATGATTCTCAAACATGGATGACTTTGTCATTTTTCTCATCCCATGGGATAGTTGCAAAGGTCTGGAGATTGGTATCTACAGTGTACAGACCAGACAATCTGCTAAATATTCTACATCCCACAGAACAGGATCTAAAAATAAAATGTTCTTCCACCACAAGTGCACCAAGGTGAAAAACTCTAATCTAAGAACACAGGATGATAAAATTGAATAGTAGAGTCACTCTTGAACCGCTTTACAAAATTCTCGTCCCTCACACCTGAGATTCACAATGAACCCATAATGATTTCTGTAAAGTGTATCACTCATTGGAGATGGAGCTAGATGAGGCAACATGCATTGAAATACAACTGTTTTCCAAGGAGATTTTTAGGAAATTAGAAAGAAAGAATGTAAGCAAGAACCCATTCATTGGGTTGCGTACTGTCACTGTCAATCACTATCAATTACTGTGGAGACCATTTGAAACATCACCCTCAAAGCTCAATTTCAAGGCTTTGTACATTTTCAAATTTTAATTGAGTGTGTTCCCCTTAATAGACTTTTGGAATTTCTTTTTTGACATATTTTTATCTTTTCTGAGATTCACCCATTTGGTATGTGTAGCTGTAACTTTTTCAATTTTATTCATGTCTATTAACCCATTGAATGAATGTACTTCAGATTATTTTATTATTTTATTGCTGTAGATATTTAAATTGTTTCTAGTTTTCCACCATTAAAAAACTTATGTCATAAATTGCATTCTTGTTCATGTCTTTTTTGGGGTGGTTACTAGAGATTCAAACCAAGTTCAATACTGGGAATTAAAACCAAGGACTTCATACTGAGCTACATCACCAGGCCTTTTTATGGTTTATTTTGAGATAGAGCCCCTTTAAATTACTAAGTTACTCAGATGGGACTCAAATTTGTGATCTTCATACCTCAGCATCCCAAAGTTCTGGATTACAGGTGTGTGCCACCACACCTGGCTTGTTTCTGTCTTTCAATGTACTTAAAAAAATCTTTCCTTGAGTATACACTTGGAATGGAGTTGCTCAAAAATAAAATTTAACCCCATTTAAGGTTATTAATAATATTAAAAGGTTTCCCTAAACAACTATGTCAATTTATATACTCTCCAGCAGGTCAACAGTATTCTAGTGACTTAAATTTCACAAGGATTCAATATGGTTCGACTTTAAAATGTTTGCAAATATGGGAGATAGCAACTCATTTACTTTTAATTTTTAATGCTTCTACTACTATTGTGTTGAACTTTTTTCCCTCTATATCAATTAACTATTCTTGATTCTTCTTTTGTGAAGTGCCTGTTGACATTGTTGTGCAATTTTGAACTATTATATTGCACTTTCTAGTTAATATGTTAGTATATAGAATGTGTGTATATATATATACATATAGAGAGAGAGAGAGAGAGAGAGAGAGTGTATATAGATAAAAACTAATCAGAAAGGATTAGTATTTAGGACATATGGATAATAATATTGTCTTCAATATGATGTCTTCATTTCATTTGTGGTGGCATTTGCTACACAGATATTCTTTTATGTATTAATACTATTGTTTTCTTTATTGATGACACTTTTGTATCTTGTTTAATACATTAGTTCTTATTGCAAGTTCATAAGTATATCTGAATATATTTTCTTATATTTTATGAAATATATTTCATACAACTTTTATAGTTTTAACTCTCACACATTGGTCTCTTATTCCCCTGGAATTAATTTTTTGTGAAATGTGAGGTAAAGATTCTATTTTTTGTATTAATAAACAATTTTCCCAACCACATTTTACAGATCTGTAACAGCGCTGCCATAAATTAAGGTTCTATGTTTGATGAATTTATAGCTGCACTCTATGTCTTGTCTAATTCTTCAACTAATCTATCCCTAATCAAATATCATACAGTGTTAATTGTTATAGCTGTGAAGTCTAGGGGACTGAGTGACTGCACTATGCTTGGCCTTGTGCTCCTCCACATCAATAAAAGAATTGGTTTGACAAGTTCACACACTGAAAGAGACATGCACAAACCTGTACTCTAAATGTTTATATCAATTTTGGTAGAAACTGCTATGGTTTCCACCATGGTATGAATTTTTTCATAATGTATCCCATAAAGTACTTTAAAGTATGTCAAAATATTTTTAATATTCATTTCTAGATTATACTAATACCCAAGGCTATGACAAACGATAACAAAAATATTTGCGGTTTATTTTGGGTGCAAACAAGAACAATTGATTTTTGTTTTGTTTTGTTTTGTTTGGTATCGGGGATCAAACTCGGGTCCCTGTGCTTGAGCAGCAGGCAGTGAAACCACTGAGCTAAATCCCTGGCCCCACAATAGATTTTTGTATAATGATTTCTATAACCCAGTTGCAACCAAAGCTTTCATAAAATTTTAATCATCTGGCCATAGATTTTTTTAAATTGCAAAATATTATCATTTTAAAAATATTTATTCTTTTCACACTTTATATCATTTATTTATTTTTTGTGTCTAACTATGTGATCAAGATCAATATTATCATGAAGTATATTTTCTCTTTTTTTTGTTTTGAGGAGCAATACATACATATGCCATTTGTAAAAGTAAAAACAGATTTTTCTGGTTTAATTTGTCAATTTCTTTATCATGAATGGATGTTGAATTTTAGGAAATTCTGTCTCTATGTTTGATTTTTCTCTTTAAATATGAAAATCAGAGAATTTGAGTGCATTAATTTCTAAATCATCAAATATGCAATAATTCAAACACAATAGAAGTTATAATCAGGTTAGGTAATTAAGTTTCTGGAGCTCTTTCTCTTCTCCACAGAGTCAGTTAGAGACAACCTGACAAAATTGGCCCTTGGTGGTCAGGCTGGTGCTGACTCTCACTGTGCAATCCACAGAACACAGAGAATCGCACATAGGAAGTTTTGTAGGTCATGTTTGGAGTTATCTTGAATAAAACTCAGTCACATAGGAAATATACTCTAGTTTTGTGCCAGGAAGAACAAATTTGACAAGAAACAAACCACCATTCTATACGAAGTGTATCATATCAATAGCTTTTCTAATTTTCAACCAACCTTTGACTGACATATGGCCCCAACTAGATATACATGTAATTACTAATATTTATTTGACTTGCAAATTATTTATTAGATTTTTTAAAAAATTCTTTTATTGGTACATTTAAGGTATACAATACCTTTACATTTATCATTGGGTGCTTGTACCTGTACATGATGTATCTTGGTTCTTATTTTTTCCCCATTACCTGTGCACCCTTCACCCCCTCCACCCTTCCCTATTTACATAGACTTAGTTTCCATTTTGTTTCTTTTCTCATAATTTTTCCTCTCCCTTCCTTCCTTTCCCCTTCCCCTCTGAACACTCCTACACCTTTGGACCTTTCCCTATTTCAAATTATCAATTATTCATTTAATTCTTGTTTACACTTTCAGTTTCATACTCTTAAGTGAAATAAATAGGACACACATGTGTAAATATGGAATAGTTTCTCTAGTGTTCATTAGATTTTTATAAGGTTAAGATTGTTCCAAATTCACCAAGACATAACTATTATTGATATTATAGTCAATATTCGGGGTTTGTTATCCATATATGTACTCTAATACTTCTATATGTTTATAAGTCAATTTGGGATCTTTTTTCTTTGTCTGAAAATTAGACATAAATATAGTACACACATAAAGGTTTATTGGAAATATTTTCTGTTGTCTTACTTTATTTTGAAGAATATTTACACCGAGTATATAAACTCAGGTTAGAGACAGGCAGGTCTGCACATGCTGTACCGAGGTCCCAAACGGAGTGGAACACACCGAATCAGCCCCCGCCCTGGCAACAATCCACTGGATACCCCCCGCCACGCTCCTCTGTACAGACACCTGGTTCCACACTACAAAGACGCAGAGGACACTGGACCACCACACCACGGTGCTGAGTCCCACGGCTCCTGACCCAGAGGTAGGGGCTTCTGAGACACCGTCCCACTGGTCCTGGTCCAGAGGAAGGGGCTTCCTGGCCACCATACCTCCCGCTGCTCCAAGCCCAGAGGAAAAGGCTTTTGGGCCACCTTCTGTCCCACCGCTCCTGGCCCAGAGGAAGGGGCTTCTGGGCCACCATCCCTCCCACTGCTCTCAGCCCAGAGGTAGGGGCTTCTGAGCCACCATCCCACTGCTCCTGGACCAGAGGAAGGGGCTTCCCAGCCACTATCACTCCTGCTGCTCCCAGCCCACAGGAAAGGGCTTTTGGGTCACCATCCCTACCGCAGCTCCTGGCCCCTGTCCCACCTCTCCTAGCTCAGAGGAGGTAATCCCTGCATGCGCCAACAGCCCCCCCAAGTCGAAATGAGAAAACAACTACATAAGTCTCGAAACCAGACTTCCAGATCACCTACAGCAACTCCAAAGGGAAATGAGTTGGAACACTCTGATACTCCACCACCTGGACCCACTGAACTGGCAACAAAAGGGGATCTGGAAAAAATGAAATCAGAAATAATTTCGCAGATCACAGGAGAAATTGTGCCCCTAGTGCAAGACATGATTAATAAATCTAGAGAGGAGCTCAGGAAC
>NW_004624775.1:3717929-3755465 GCF_000247695.1 Heterocephalus glaber | reverse complement strand
GAAAAATAAGAACCAAGAGAGACTATGTAAAGGTGCAAACTTCCAATGATGAATGTCATCATATTGTATACCTAAAATGTACCAATGATTAGAATGAATAATCGGTAATGCAAAATAGGAAGAAAAGGTCCAAAGGGCTAGGGGTTGTGGCAGGGGCAGGGGAAAGGAAAGAAGGGAAAGGAAAAATGCGGAGAAATGGAAAAAATGGAAATAAAGTCTCTGTAAATAGGGAAGGGTGGAGGGCGTGAAGGGAGGGCTAGTAATGGGAAAAAAATAAGAACCAAGATGCATTATGTAAAGGTACAATTCCCGATGAGAAATGTAACTGTGTTGTATACCTACAATGTACCAATAAAAGAATTTTTTAAAAAATGAAAGAAAGTAATATATCTTTCCTCATTCTGCTTTTAAGATAATTTTTTATGTTTGGTTTTTAGCATTTGTTTTTGATGCTTTGTTATCAAAACCGTGCATATTTAGCATGGTGGTATCTTCTTGACTCAAGAAAGGAATATTATTAGGCAGAATATGAGATACAAGTATTTCTTAAGATCACACTATTACTGATACAGTGATCCAGATTTTTTATAATTTGGTTTTGCATGGAATATTTTTGTTACTATCATTTTCTTTTAATTTTTCTTTGCCTTTTGTTCAAAGTGTTAGTGCTTGTACATCATTGATTCTTACTCTTTTTTTTCAAATCTGATGTTTTCTGTCTATGGTTAGAAAGGCCTACACCATTCCATCCAAGTATAATTGCAGATTTTTTTATTGAAGTCTGTATTTTTCTATTTTTTTTAATTGTCCAATCTAGCCTGAGCTCTTTATCTGCTTTTATTAGTTGAATCCTTTTGGTATTTCACCTACTATAGTAGGTTGAATGAAGGCAGCCCCAAGATGACCTTTTTCCAGTTCTTAGAACCTGATAGTGTGTTACATACCATAATAAAAAGGATTCAACAGATGCAACTAAATTAGTGAATTAAAATGGGAAGATTTTAGCAAATTATCCATTAAGTCCAATGTAATCACAAAGTTTCTTTTAAGAGGGAGACTGGATGATCAGAGTCAGCAGCAGCAGATGTGATGATGGAAGCAAGATGTTGGAGTGACATGAAGAAGCCACAAGTCAGTCAGTCCCTAAAAGCTTAAAAATTAAGGAAACAGATTCTCCTCTCTCCTCAACCTCCCTCAAAAGAATCAGCCCTGCTAGAACCTTGACTTTACCCAAATGATATTGATTTGGGAACTCTAGGCCTCAATATTAGAAGACAAAATTTGTGTTGATTTAAGCCACTAAATTTATGGTAATTTGTTATAGAATTAATATGATATTTATATAGTTTTGCCACTGGGAAGTGGAGTATTGCTGTAACTAATACCTATAAATCTGGACATGGTTTTGAAATTGGATAGTTGATTGGAATAAGTTTGAGGCTCATGATGGGATGTCTAGATTGTTTTAAAGAGGTTGTTAGTAGAAATATGGATGTTAAATATTCCAGTAATGAAGGCTCAGGCAGAAGTGAGGAGCAGACATGGGGAGGGTCTATATTAACACTCAGTACATGTAATCATCACAGACTTTTGGTAGAAGTATTGTTATAAAAAGCACCATTAATGAGGGCTCAGAAGAAAACAAATAATTTTCCAGGAAAATCAGTAATGGAAATTGAAGGAAAGAGGTTCCTTTTTACAGAGGGTCAGAAAAATGACCTGAGTTGTGTCCCATGTTTATGTGGAAAGCAAACTATTACTAAACAATGAACTCCAATATTTTGCTGAGGAAATTTATAGCATACTTTTGAAGGTATGTCTTGCTCTATTTTAGCTACTATGATGTGGGGGGAAAGGGTCAATAGAGGAAGAAAACAAAGCAAAAAGTACCAGATTTTGAAGAAAAGGGAAATTCAAAGACTTAATAGATTATTAGGAGGTTTACAATTAAAAACACATACTCTGGAGAGAAAGCAAAGAGAATGGCTGGACAGCTCTTGCTAATGCCTTGAAAAGCTCAAAAGTCAAAATATTTAATCACACAGAATGTGAATTGGCCATTATTTCATGAAGTCAGTCTCAGCAACTACCAAAAGTAAAGATGAAGCCGTGAAGGAAGGATGAAGCTATGCAGTGGAGGAGACTCTTTTCTAATTCAGTGAATCTTTGTTATAAATACAAGGCATCCACAAAGTTTTCAGAAATGAACATTAGTACGCACCTTGTCAACCTGGACTATAAAGGACAAAGAGAAGATAAAATTTAAAAAGGGACTCCCAAAATTCTACAGGCAGAAAACGGGCTAATAAAACTATTCAGGTTCAAGCACATGATATCCATCAGAAGAGCGGAAAGAGAGCTGTAGACCCAGAGGGCAGAGCCCCAGACTACAGTGGACCTCTCCCAAGCCCCATGGAGTTTGTCCAGTTGGACTTCAAACTTTCTCAGATTTAATGACTCTCCTTGTTTTCTTTGTTTTTCCTCGGGTTTTTTTTTACACTTGATCTTAGCCAAAAGGCCGAGAAGCGATACTCAGGGTTTTTTTTAATGGAACGTCTACAAGTATGTATTTCCCGAAGTTGTATTTTGGAATCAAATAACTTATTTTCCAGTTAAACAGGTACCCAAGTGAAGAGGACTATTTCCCCTAAATGGGTCATACCCAAGTCTCACCATTCAGTTTTCCGTGTCCAGTCTAAGGCTTCTTGCTCTCTTTAATGTTATAATAACAAATATAAATATAAAAGAAGTTTTTTTTTACTATATGCATTAACTGTAACATTACAATGGGTTGAGATTTTTTAAGGACATGAGGATAGTGTAAATGTATTTTGCTTATAAGATGGATGTGAATCATCAGGGGTCATAGGGTAGAGTGTGGTAGGCTAAATAATTTAGTGCAACAGCAAGAGTAAACAAATCCTTATATCCTTTGGATTATTAACTATAACTCTTTGCTTTACTCTTTTAGTTGCTATTGTCAGGATTACAATAAGCATATTCAAAAACTAAATCAAATATAAGATTTAGTTTAAATCAAATATAAAATTACAAAGCAGCATACTTTTGTTCCTCCTTGCTAGGTTTTTGTGTTATTGTTGCATTATGTTTTGTCCTATATGTTATAAATCTCATAACTGATATTTTTAACAGTTATTTTTTTAAAAAATTTTAAATGAGAATAAATGTATTTTATTTTTGTTCATATGTATACTATTTGCCATGCTATTTCTTACATAGATCCATGTTTTCAGCTGGTATCATCTTCCTTCTGTCTAAAGAAATTATTTTAACATTTCTTGTATTGCAGAATTATTGGTGTCAAATTCTATTTTTTTTCTGAGAATATTTTTATTATATTTTTATGTTTTAAACATATATTTCTGTATGAATAATTCTTAGATAAAAATTTGTTTTAATTTGTTTCAGCATCTTAAGGAAGTTTCTTCATTGCTTACTTGTTCCAGTATTCAGACAATAAAATCATAAATATTTTATCTGTTTTTTTCATTTAAAAATTTGTCTAAGTACAAATTTAATCAGTATCTTTACCTTCCTCCCAAAACTTTGAACACTCACAATAACTCTAGTGTCCTTCATTTCTTATTCATATTGTACATTTTATTATTTTTCTTATGTATTATCTTTATTCTTCATGCCATTAGTATTGTTGTTATGAAGTCAGTATTTTTTTCTAGATTCTCCTGCATTTTCCCATTTATTTTACTATTCATTCCTTTGTGCATGACAGGCTTTCTATTTGGAATCACTCTCCTGTTTGTACTAAACTGAAAGTTTCTTTATTTGGTTTGTTGGTGGCAATACTTTCAATTTTTATTTGCATTAAAAGTTTCAGCTTTTCATTTTTTTGAAATATGTTCTATATTTTCAGTTATTTTATATGAGAACATTGGATATTGAATTTGTTTACATCTGTCTTTCTGTGCTTCTTTTGAGAATTCAAATTTTATTACAATTATCACTTCTCTCAAGTTAATCTATTTTTTCTCTCTGGATATTTATAGCCCCCCCCCCCGACACTTCAGTACCTGGAATTTCATTTTAATGACCTTGAGTGTGTCTTGCTTTTGTTCTTGCTTTAATCTCCTTTAGGATTCAATGGTATCTTTCCCCCAGTGCCCTAACTAAAAAAAAAAAAATCTTGAGCCTGACATACACATTAAGTAGTCATGTACCCCAGAACAGATAGAGTATGGGAAAACACAGGCAAGGATAGGAAACAATGTGAGTTGATGTACATTCTGGTGTCTGATTCACAAGACAGTGGAATGTGAGGTAGCTAAGAGTTCAGCTGATCTGTCTTCTCAGCTCATAAGGGCATCCATCTCCAGACAAATTAAGGAGCAAATAGAATCTCACAACAGTCCTTAGGAAGAAAAAGGGGAGGAAGTGAAATTGTACAAATGGTTTCTGTTTTAGTTGGTCCAGGTTTGCCTAACTTCAAGTTGTATCACGCAGTCCTTTGAGAGATGGCTGTAAAAGTCCAATCTCCCTTCCTAGAGTGTAGCATCTCATCCAAGCCAAAGGTGACAGAAAGAGCCGGAAGCTTCCAAAGCTGTCTGACCAAGCAGTAGCAGCCAAAAGTGAGGGCTGATGCTTCTAAGCACGTAATTGGCCACCAGGCAATGGATCTACACAGGACCACGGAGTGTCTCATCATTACGACAGTAGCTGAGACAAAGCAAAGGGCCAGACATCAAAGAGGCAGTGGACATTGAGCATACCTGGGGAAAGACATTTCTGACATAATTGCAGTTTTTCTATAGCTAGTGTCATTGTGTGTGTGTGTGTGTGTGTGTGTGTGTGTCTTTCAATGGTTTTGTCAGAGAGCTCATGTGGCTACCCCTTTGCCTGTGAACATTCTTTGAGACTTGAGATGAAGTTGTGTTTCTGCTGAGAAGATTTGCATTTACTGTACTTCTGTGAGGGACCCAAGGGAATGTAAGCCCTGGACTTTGAAAGTGTATATGCATAACTAGTATAGACTGGTGCTGCAAATCTGCACCATTTAGGCTATGCGTATACAGCTGATACAGTTTGGTGTTGCAAATCTGTGTAAGGGACAGCTTGCAATAATGAACACTTTAAAAAGATTTTGTTTTCCCTAGTATAAGTTTTGATATAGTCTGTTTTCATTTTAGACCCACTATTGGGAGATGTGATACATTTTCATTCAGTAGACTGAGAGTCGAATCGATGTCAACTTACAGCTTGATTGTCAGTTATAAGAGGGCTTTTCAAACTTGAGGTCTCTGGGCTTCTTTAATGTTTTTCTAGCCCCAAACAAGAACAAAAACTAAAATTTAAGTTTACTATTTCCCGCAATATATGAGTCATCACATCCTCAGAATTCAACATCCATTGGTTTCTCAAATGTAGTTGTATTCTGCACTTTTTGCCAACTTATTAGGGATCTTAAAAATACGCTTTCAATATGTCTTCAGCATCCTCAGTTATTTCCAGGGAAACAGTAAGCAAGTCTGAGCTTCCAGAGTGCTTCATCTTAGGAACTGAAATCAACAAAATTTTCAGACAACATATTTGTTGTCGTGGAGGTACTGAAATGACTAAGCACTGCACCGTCAGTCTATACTTTGTTGAGATCAATCCACTTCAAGTACTGGAGTGAGGATTTTGCAACAGGAATTTCTAGCTCAATGTATCTACTTACATCACCTTGATATTTAGCAAAAATATATACTTTTTATAACTGAAGGTAGAATGATAGGGCTTGGAAAAGGGAGGGCATTTTTTGAACAATAAATAAAAAGATTATCCTGGAAAAAGCCAAACTAAAAAATGGAAAATTCCAGTGTAACCTCTCCAAACTCACTTATATCTAATCAACAAGAAACAATCATTCACCTGCAAGTTACATTTTCTAAACTTGAATAATGATATCCCAGGAATGAACAACCACAAACTAACTTTGCAATAGTACAGTTGATTCCTGCATTGCATCTAAGTGAGTCATTCTTCCATTAGGTAGGCAAAAGATTTGAAGTTAAACACCATGACCAACAAAATGAATTTACTTACAAGAATCCAATTATTCACCCTAGAGATCTTGCCCCAATGTCTTTAAGGTAAATAAGATTTCCTTTTTATCTCTGTATCCATATCTATGAAAGTTAATCAATTTGAGATAGCACTTCCTAGCTTATACTTAACAAAGATATTGAAAAATTATCCAATCTTCTAATTAGCTTTCTTTTTAAATAACACCCTATGAAAATGTGAAACATCATCAAAAATAATACTGCATAAAATGACATCTTAAACAAGTTATGTTGTTATAAATAAATATACACACCTTGAAAAAGAAATTTCATGGGTATGATGAAAATCATCTCATAAAAGTAAGAAACATTTCCATGAGACATTAATACTAGTGTCTTAACTGATGTTGGTGCTAAGTGTGAACTATCTATAATAAGCTCAACTTTGCTTACCAAATTTGCAGCCAGGGGAAAATATGCTTAACCCTTTTGAATGTTGCCCAACTTTATCATCTTTATGATTGAGTAGTTTTATTTGGTGCTCACAAAATGCTCGATACCTGAATCTGATATTTTATTTTAAATTGCAATACAGAACACACCCTCAAATTAACAAATTGAAATGGAACACAACCCTGATAATGTTAGAACTGAAGGGATCTAAAAATGAATTGATTCAAGTTTCTCATCTTAAAAATAAGCAAATGAAATTTAGTGCAGGCTTTGGAAACTTAGAGGCAGTAAGTGACTTGAGCAGAAATTGAGCCTAATGTGTTCCTATTACTTTAAATGTCAACTACAACCCTCCCAGGCTAAATTTTTGTGTAAATCAAACAGAAAGAGTGCATTAACTTTACCCAGAAGTCATCCTTGGACAGTTATTATTTTTGTGGAAATTTGCAAAGTCACAGAACATTGAAAGGATCTTGAGAGCCACTGAAATTTCATGCTTCATTTTATAATGAAAAGGATACCCACAAAGAGGTTAAGGGTCTTGCCTAGAGAGGTGTAGTTAGCTATTAATAGAACTAGAATTATAATTCCATTCTTCTACCTTGCCATGTTTTTATTAATTCTTTTGTTTTCAGAAACATTGAAGGCATTAAATCATATTAGTTTTACATCTTCTATGATCATTCTTTGGAATATTCTTTCATTTACAGTTCAAAAGATGAGATGATTGTCATGGTTTTAATTCCAAAATCAAGATTACATCAATGTTATAATTAAGACATCAAATGTTTTCTTTCATTTTTTATTCAGTTATGTTACTAATTTCTGCAAGTAAAGAGCTATATAACATTTTTTTAACTGAAGAATACTCTGCTTCTTAATGATCACCCTTTAGTTTATGGTTCACTTTGGGAGGCATTAATACTTTCTAACAACGAAAAGGAAATACAACCAGAAAAGTACTATATTTTCAAGCCAGAAGACTGTTTACAAAATGCTTTTGATTCTCCACCACATCTATCCTGACTGATTTTAAACCTTTAACTCAAATGAATCACCTCCCATTTTCTCCATTTCAGCTTATGCTGAAGTTTTAATCATTCCATCAAAACATAGCACTGGTGTGTTCTTTGATTTTACACTCTTTAATTTTGAATACATGGAACTACTATATATAGGAATACATTTAAGTTTCTCTGTGAGTGATCATTAGAAAATTTGGGAAAGTTTGAGTGTATATTGACAAATATAATGGTAACAAAAGTAGCAGTAACAACCATTGCCATTTTGTTAGTTTGCTTTCATCCAGCCCCATCTCTTAAATGTTACAGCAAGTCAAGAAATTTTTTTTAATTAAGATACAATTCAATATTGTATGAAATTTTTTATAAACATGTCTAATGACAAAAGTTTCAAGAAAGTATTTAGATGCAATGAATAATATGTCAGGATTTATAGTATTTCAATGGTATAATAACAGGGTGGTCCTATTTCAAAGATAATCACTTGGTCCTAGAATATTGACCTGGGGCGAAAAGAGTAGAGATTATTTTAGTTTTTCAGGGATATAATCCATGAAATGAATTTTTTATTTCAAATTCTGCAATTTTCACTTTTAAATTTTTAATTCCTTTTTTATATGTTTTATGTCTATTGAGAGTTACCATCAGTTCATTTATTATGACTTTTTTTCTTTAATTCTTTGATGATATTTACCTTCCAATTCCAACATCCTGGTCTTCTTAAAGTCTGTTTCTTTTGCTAGACTCTTCTCTTGTATATGGATAACATTTTCCAGTTTGTTCACATGACTAATAATTTTTATTTTATACTTAAAATTGTGAATCATAGTCTTTAGAAATTCTGAATTGCAGAGACTAAAGACTCCTCAGGAAAGTGTTAGTTTTGAAGTAGCAGACAATAAAATTTCTACTGATTTCTATGTACTTATGGAAGGATAGTTTTAACTTTGCTCATGTATTGGTTCTGAAGTAAATCCCTTAATCCTAAAGCAAAGACCTCATTCCTCAGAAATAATCTTTCTGGGAATTCAGTGAGTTCCCGAGGTATTTAACAAGCCATCTAACTTGGTGGGACTCAGATTCTAACTCTCTTTGGTTGTGAGCAATTAACTCTAACTCTATCTTTTGGGGGTGATCTCTGCCCAGTTGTTGAAGCTTCCCAACATTGCTTTC
The DNA here is from genome assembly GCF_000247695.1 of Heterocephalus glaber. The sequence continues at coordinate 3,746,797 of NW_004624775.1, read as the reverse complement.
CATTCTTGTCCTTATGAGTGCTTATTGCCAGCCAAAGATTTCTTAAGCATTTTAATGTAGAATTCTGAAGCCCCTCTTCCCTGTTTTTCTTTTATTTTTAAGATGCCAACCACCTCTCAATTTACAAATATTTATGCATGTCCTGAATTCTATCTTTTGTACATGTCAAGCTAATAAGACTGAACTTTCTGGTAGAATTCAAGATGTTATACCTTGAATATTGGAGAGTGCCATATAAATATCTGTATAAGTATGGAGGAAACTTGTAAAAATATGATTATTTCCTGACATGATTTCCTTGTTTCAATGATCCTTCCAGTTTCTAATTGCTTTCTGTCTCTTTCCAATGCCTTTAAATCATTGTTTACTCTTTTAATTTTTTGGAACTTTAAATTGGTATTTTTATGATGGTTGATCCCTCCATATTTTCATCATTATTCCTTCTGGATATCTCATGTATGAGAAATAATAAGCCTTGATTTTATATAATCCATTTTACTTGAGTCTGTAACTATAGAATCACACCCAACCCTAACTGACTCAGAGTTAGAGTGTGCTCCCCAGGGAATGGGACATCAGACTCATGATACAGTGGAGAAATAAAGCAGTGTGGGCTCTGTGAGAACACACAAGTCTCAAAGGCAGCTGTTACTCTATTGGCAAAAATCATCCAACTGAAAAAGAAAGATAAATCAGCTTTAGCAATAAATTGTTCCCATAAAATCGCACATTAGTTTTGAAACAGAAAAACTAAGTGAACCACTAGGGAAACACCTTCCTTTTTTACATGTTCAATAAACATAATAAATTCCAAGTTTAGAATATTCCTAAAATATAAATATGTTGTCCTAAAGTGACATAATATATTCCAGCTATCCATACCATCAGTTGTTTGTTACAAAACATGCTCACTATCACTACATGTGATTCATGAACACAAGATGACTTTTTGGTTATATTTCTATTTTTTCTCCTTCTGAATTGGATTGATGTATGTTTTTACTTGCCTGAACATCCAAGTGAGATGGCAACATAGGGTGACTTGCTCTCAATTACATATGTACATACACGGATATGTATTCACTTGATTTCCAGGTAAGGCCAGAAATAAAACCTGGACACAGAAAGGACCAAAAAACATTGGCTATTGCTACTTCCTTGGTACAAAGGTGGAGTACCCCCAATGAAGGTGTTACACCTATAATTACCTTCCACTCTGACCAAACACCAGGAAACAAGGCAACACAAGATAACAGCAGGGAACTAGATGATGTAGTCATGGTGGAAAGCTGCAAATGGTGAGACAGAGAGAAAGTGACAAAGCTGTTTATATCTACCAAGTGGCTTTTCTAATCAATTACTAAATAAAAAATTAGAGTATATGCAGTCAAGTTTGCTTAGTTCTGACCACAAATTTAAGAAAGCTCTCTTTATCAAATGGGAATCTCTCCATGGAAAAATAACCTTATTTGTTGTTATCATCTGTCTCCAAGAAGTTTAGAGATGAAGAAATGCATCTCCTATTATTTGCCTTAGCTTAATTACTCTTCTATCTCACTACTGTAGAGTCCTTGAAACTTTTTTCTGCAATTCTCACTTTGCATTAAGGAAAATCACTAAGAGTTATGTATTTACATCTTGCAATCCATCCCTAATAAAGTTGGCATCACCTTGTCACATGAACATTCCACCTGTCTCTCTCTCTCCATACACAAATGTTCCTTGTACATAAACAACACACACACTCACATATTCACACAAGAAAATTAACACCAAGAGCTTTTTGTGCCTTGAGACCTTAGTTTATCATATTATACATTTTATTTATAATATTAACATATTTATATTTATTTATAATATTGATATATATATTTCAAAAAGCATTACAGTATGTACATATTCTTGTCAACTGTCTAACTCTTCTCCCTGCCCTCACTTTCAGCACCCTGGCAGGTTATAATCTTTCCGTGCTCTGAGATTTTCAATCATCTCTGAAGTTCAAGCAGAGCCTATAGCAACCAAGTAGGGCCCTCCTTCAATCTGTGTTTAAGAGTTAATTGCCACCCTGCTCCTTGAAGTACTGCCAAAGTCCCTGCTTCACTGAAGAGTCTTTGATACCAACCTACTGTTCTTAGAAAGATTACAACCTGTGCACTTGGATTCCTCTAGTCAGGATGCACAAGAACATCAAATTTGAAAGCAAAATTGCATTCTGTGCTGCTTGTGAACTCCACACCTCTCAATTGCCACATTAGATGCCCTGTAAATTGAGGAGCTTGCAGCCTCTGAAATGTAGATCTTTTCTTGTAGTTTCAAAGCAAATTTTTAGTCCAGGAGGATAAATGTCTTGTGCATTTGGTGCAGTTTGCTGACAAGGTATGATCTTTATGCTACTGGCCCACCAAGAATAGACTATAATCTTTGAAATATTTATTTCCACAAGAAAGTATCTGCTTAAATTGCTTCCTCCACATTACTTTCTGGAGCTCCTCTTTGAAAAACTAGAAGTTATCTGCAGGAGAGTTGGCTGGAGTTTGAAGTGAGTTTTCTTTTCTCCTGTGCACATCAGACATGCTAACGCAGAGTAATTAAAACAATATCAAGAGTAAGATTCTCTAAGAAAACATCAAAATGGATTCATATATTTGAGATGTCTATGCAGTTTAATTTAGTTTTTTAAGTTGTTTGGAAATTTTAAGAAAGAAAAGCTTTTCTCTGGAAAATTTCCCATTTTTAAAACCACTTACTTCACTGTTTGACTAGAAATCAGTAGCTAATCATCCCAGTGCCTTTGTTCAAGCATTAAAACCTCAAGTTCCTTTCAAGCAGACAAAGACAAGTTGGAACATTTGGATTGCACTTGAGGCCACATGGTTACTTTTGGCAATTGACTTTAAAATGTGACTTTAGCACATTATTTCTCAAACTGGAGTACTCAGAATACTTATAATTGAATAATAGCTCTAAAATCTATATTTTTAATAAGTAATCAGGTAATTCCTATGATACTCTAAGTTTTAAGGGTATTAAATGCCAAAAATTCAACAGCTTATTTCTAAAAAAATCTTAAAAAGTGGAAGTAAAATGTAGTTGGAATTTTCATATGTGGATAAAAACTTAACACATTACATTTTCTTACTGTGTTAAAATGCCTTTATCTCTATTTGTTTGCTTCTTCTATTTATATTTTTAAAAAAACAAGCAAGCAGCATATATTCTTGTATCCTTATTTTCAAAGTCAATCATTCTCTTTCTCCCCAACCCTCCAAGACCACACAACAAGTTTGTGGCAGAACTAAGAACAAGACTGGTAATATCAATATTCTTTGGGATTTCATAGTTCTTTTCATCTTCAAAGTACTTTACAAAATTCTCTAATTAGGCTTCCAATTCTGGCTCCTAGACTTGCTCTCTAATCGTAAGACAACATACCTGCTCTCTATTTCTTAGCTCAGAGCAACACGTCATTCTTAATCATTACTGAAGAGAAAAAAAGTGTTTGTAATAATTTCAACTTAATTAATGACAAATGTGGATATTTCTTTAAATATGAGTCCAACTGTCTGGGTTCTAATTGCTATTAGGAATGTTTGGCCATTATTTATTCAGAACAAAGATAAGCTTTAATTTTGAAATTATTCAGCAATTAAATGCACTAGTTAAAAATGTTGCATTTCTCACCAACCTAAAATATTATTCTAAAAAGTTTCATTGAAAAGTATTTTTATTCTACATTTATTGAAGTTTTAAAAATTGTTTTTTCAGCTACTAGTGCTTTTGTTGGACATTCAGGTCCATGTAAGATAGATTAGTCTTTAAATGAGAACTAACCAAGATGATTAGGTAATCTACATTTTAGTCCCATCTTTACCTTAACTGGTTTTAACTCCGGGAAAGTGACTTGTTATTTCTGGATCTTGGTTTCCTCTTTTGAAAATTAAAGATATTTCACTGAGTCAGTGCCATGACCCTAAAATTAGGTTGGTTCTGCAGGAATGCTTGGTTGTCCAAGTCTTCTTTGGCACCTTCTGCTTCCATCATTGGGTGTATGCAAAGCTTGATAATCAGAAATAGTTTCCTAGTTATCAAGCATTTTGGGTTTCAACTACAATATGGCCTATTAAATAGCAATAGAGCAGGTCAAAATTTCAAGCAGCCAATATTGGTCTATCCTGGACATGTCTTTACTGAAGACTCTTGGATGTTGACCAGTATTTCATAGAGAGAGATTATAGAAGCACCCATGTCCCCTGAGACTTTTCCCCATGTAGCTCATCATCAGCCCCCTTCTTCAGAATTAGAAATTCTTTCTTTCGTTAGACTGTTAGGTAAAAAGGATGAAAACAAATTATCATTTTAAGTATTATCAACAATTCACAGCTCCTAATGGAGTCAATTTCACATCCTTTTCTGAAAAAGGGCACTGAAATGGGAGAAGGTACAAGCTTTGGTTTCAGGGATGGGGTGTTGAAGTGACAATTTTCATCAAACTGGAAGAAAGAACAAAAGTGTAAATGATGAGGATGCAGAGGATGTAGAAAAAATAAATTTCACTTTTGTCATCAGTCAGGCTAACGGAAACTGTCCGCATACCAGCAGAGAGTAGAGATGACCTATCCATGAGGACCTCTGACTATGAAGAGGATTATCTGCATTTTTTATCTCTTGGGGAAAATTGCTTTGAGAGAGAGAGACAGAGACAGAGAGAAAGAGAGAGAGATTCCCCAGTCTGTGTGTGTTTGGGGGGGTGAGGCCAAGCAGAATAATTTCACTCTAAAATGAGAGTGATAGTAAGTATAAAGGCAAGAGAACAGAAAGAATGGTTTTTCCTCATAATAAGTTACTGTGGTTCCAGTTGTAGCACAGCATAATTATCTTAACACATAATTGTGTTTGCTGTTATTGATGCTGTGAATTCTCCCATTGATATCATCTATTTCCTTGGATATTTCAGGTTGGAGATACAAACAAATATATGCAATAGCCTCAGAAACAAAATGGAATCAAAAACATTCCAATGCAATGTTTCATTCAAGGTGGAATCTTTTGAAAAGGAAGATCATAGTGATGGGTTTATATTTTCATAAGCTGACTAAATAGTACTTTTCTTTCAGGAGAATGTTCAGATAAGTGTTAATAACAGAGCTTTGGCCCAACATTTCTTCACAAAAGGTCTATATCCATGAAACCTAATTTGTGAGCAATGATGAGTTCTGAGGAAACAGTGGTGAGTAAACAAAAATGCAAGATGATCGACTAAATTTGAATTGAACATAAAAACAAGTAAATTTTTGTGTATGTTCCATACAATACTTCAAACATACTGAACATTTAAAATTTATTTTTAAATGAAATTCAAATTTCACTGAATGTCCTGGATTTTATCAGGCAAACTTAAGTGGATTTTGACATGCATCTGAATCATTTTAGCCTACTCTCAAGTGATGGTTTGGATTGAAATGTTGAGGGAAGCTTTATTTCTATGACAGCTACCCACATCTTCTTATTACCTAAAAGATGATCAATAAATTCCCATAGCTTTGCAATTACAGTATTGAATGTGTGAACATGAATTCTCCGTAGTTTCATCATTGTAATTATTTACAAATAAGGAGGTGATGCTTGTAAATTATAGAAAAGTTGTTTAATCCCCATGCTATAGGGTTTAACTTCAGGTTGAAATGAGTTAAACTAAATGAGTTAGTGATGCCTTGTTAGTCATTATCTGGGTGCAACTGTGTGCTTTTACTGTCTGTACCTTTCACTTCTGTAAATCTTCAGGAATCCATAGGCATTGTTTTCTTGGTGGAACTGCTCAGGTCTCTCCACAGTTCTGCACATCACTGCATGGACTGTTTAGAGGCTGTCGTGGCGATGAAGACATCTTGAGAACTCAAGGGCAAGTCCTTAAATTAGCTGTATGCTCATGATCTACATGGACATCACTTTCAGAGTTTGCAGTCACTAAAACTTTGTAATACATTAAATTTATTCATTAAGTTTTATTCTACTAGCTTTAATCTCGTACCTTCAAACTAGACCTATGATAAGGAAAGAACATATTCAATTAGGAAAAAAAAAAGCCTTTACAGAATTCTCTCCACCATTTTCTGACAGTCTCTGCTTCCCATATTCCTGGAAGAGTCTCAGTAGATATTTCCCCTTTCAGTGTCAGAAAAATAGGGGCATCAGATGGAAATTCCCTCATCTTCCCATGTTTTCCCTCTCACACTCAGACAAAAGGATCTGTATCCAGAATCATGGCTTCTCAAGCCCAAATGAAAAAGTTGGTCACCTCAGCTGGAGGCTTCTACTTCTACATATATCCTGGACTGATTTTCCTCCCCTCTTTTTGGATCTTAACTCCTTTACCTACTTCTATGATCACTACCTTCTCTTCCCTCCATAATCTGTGTTCATGTTCAAGTTTCTCCTCCATTAGAATCTTACTTTCTGCCACCTGTTGCTTCTAGCTCACCTGTCTCCTTACATTAAGAGTGGTCCAGCCCACACACCCTCACCTGCCTTAAGCTCCTCAACTTCTACACACACTAGCTTCCTCCTGTATTTCACTCTTAGATGTCCTCAATATCCACTCAGTTGTTAAATGCAATAGATAATTTTTCCCTAGTGCTTATTTTTTTAGACTTCATGACACTCACATTTTTAGTTTTCTGATACCACATTCCCCTTCTATTTTCTCTTCTTTGTTCTTGGGTTCTTTTCTTGACTTAACTGAAATTCTTAGAAATTTGTATATTTCCTATGGTTTTCTGCAGGACCCCACTCAGCAATGTGAAGCTTATCCCTGGGTAATGGCAGCGTGGCATCAACTACAATGTGTGCCTCAAGACAGAGACTGTGAAGTCAGAGTTCAGAGCTAAGCTTGATCACTCTCTAGTTGTATTGTGGAAAGAAAATCAATAAATTTTTACATGAAAAAAAAAAAACTTTTCAGCCAAAGACCACCAGGAACAACCTCATAGTTAAACAATCAGGTTTATCATTCATTGCTGTGAGACAGACTATGGGACACAGTATGGGTAAACAATAGGGTACATGGAATAAACATTTAAGTAAAGGGATGTTAGGAAGATGTTAGATCCAGCAATCTCACTTCTTGATATATATCTCAAGGACTTGAAACCACTATAGAGAAAGGGTATATGTACTCTTGTGTTCATTGCAGCATTATTTACAATAGCTGAGATATGTGATCAAGTTAAGTGTCCACCAATGAATGAATGATAAAGTAAAAGTAGTATCTATGCCAAATAGAATACTTTTCAGCTTCTAAAAGAAATAACTCCTGTGATTTGTGATGACATGGATGAACCTGAAAGATATTATGCTAAGTGATCCAAACCAGGCAAACAAAACAAATACCACATATTCTTCCATATATGCAGAATATAAAACAACTGAACTTCTAGAAGCAGAAAGCAGAAGAGTGGTTACCAGGGCCTGGGGTAAGAAACAATGGGGAGATATTGGCCTAAGGGCACAAAGTTGCACCTAGAAGGAATAAATAAATATTTCAAAGGACAGATATGTTAATTTTTTAGATTCAATCATCCCACACAAAGTACGTATATCACAACACAATTTGTACCCCATAATTTTATATAATTATAATTTATCCAAAAGATTAAATCAGCAAACACTGCTTCATACTTTAAACAATTTAATACAGGATATGAGTAATATCCTAAGTGATCTGAGGGAGTCTAAAGAAGGAAGTGTACACACGAGATCAGGTGTGTCAGACAATAAGCAAACAGCATTCGTGTTTCAATTTAATTTTCACAGAATCACATGGCACATATTTTTAAAATATTTATACAATTCTAAACAATGTATTTCCAGTAGTGGTGAAGAAAATAACTCTTATACACTAGCTTCCAAAAAACACTAGAAAGAAAAGTAAGAGAAACATCCAACTTTTGGGTATTACAGATGAAGGGCACTAAGTATCAACCTTTCTCTCAAGTTTATCTGACTAGAAATCAGGTTGCAAATCTACCACAGAATTCCACTGTGTCCCTGTTCTGCTCTCTCTCACTGTATCTAACTACCTTGGATTCCTTTGTTATCCTTATAATAAAAGAAGTAAAATAATAGTTAAAAGACATACTCAATGGAAAAAAACATCAAAAAATGTTTTTGCTTCAATAATGACAATTTTTTAAAAATTTCTCCCAAAAGAATTAAAGACATCATATTCCAGTGAAACATGACCATTAGTGTTTATAGTAGTAAAATTCATAAATAGCTAAATCTTAGAAGTTGCCTATATGTTCATCAACAGATGAATGGATAAAGAGAATATGGTATTTACCCACAATGGAGTACTACTCTGCCATAAATAAAAATAAACTTAGTCATTTGTAGGAAAATGCATGTACCTTGAGAGCATAATGTTAAATGAAATAAATCAGAGACACAAGCTGAAATATCATATGTTATCTCTTACATGAGAAACCCAAATTATTAAAAAATAGCAAAATAAATGATAGATAATAGGAAGTAGGTAGATCTTTTTCAAACAAGAAGAGGGCCAAGAGATAGGTGAGAGGAGAGAAAGGGATGAAAAAGGAATTAAGGTGTGCTAGGTCCATGTACCAATTCTACACAAGGAATGTAAATGTTATATACTGCAAACATACACTAATAAATATCTATTTAGATAGATATACAGGTAGATATTTTAAAAGAATTCTCCAATATTTATACGCTCTATTCAGTTAAATTGGTTTTGTATTAGATTAAGATACTTTGGCCCCGAATATTTACATCAACCCAAGTAATAAATATAATTAAAAAATCATGTAGCTAATTTGAGTGTCATTATAAATATACTAATAAAATTTAATACTATGTTGAATTTAAACTTTATTCTTTGATGATTATGGAATTCAAAACCCTCTTTTCACAATCAAGGATACTAAAACTCAAATAAAATTCTCAGTCATGTATTCCAAGAGAAGGTCTTAATAAAATGAGCCTGTTACATATACACATTTATTTTATGATACGATTTTGCATATTTGTAATATTTCCTTAGAATAAATCCCTAAATAGCCAGTTCAAGACAATATGGATGATTTCAGTGACAGACTTGATCAAGCATCCAATTAGACATAGAAAAAAGAAGATTTATTGACTGTTTACTAGGTTCTGGGTTTATGTTAAGCATTTTCCATAAATTATTCCATTTGATCCAACTCTATGTGACAAGTAATATTATTTTCAGGTTTTATGGATGAGGAAACTAGATTGAGTAAGCTTAAGGAATTCATTCAAATTTACACAGTGAGTAACTGGAGGAGGCAAAATCCAAACTTCCATTACTCTAGCTTCTGAGCCATCAAAGGGGAAACATTTGTCCTCACTACTTAGTTCATCACATTTTGGGTTTTTGCCACCTGCTATCTTTATATTATCAAAAAAGATAATAGCTATAGATACAAAATACAAATAAAATTATGTGTGACAGTGATATATAGAAATGTATGTTATTTAGAGCATTTTCTGACATAGACTATGAGGAAGTTTAACATACTATGATGCTTCAAGAATAAAATTTCATTTCAGGAAAAGCGTCCCTTCTAAGCTATTTAAGTATAAAATAGATTATTCAAAAATTATAAAAGCTTAAAAGTTACTTACAATAACAATGCTAACCTATATAGCTAGTCTTATTTCTTTCCTTTAAACTCTTTTTTACAATGAAATGCTTTCTCACAGATGAAAGACCAAATGATTCAAATAAGATTCCCTCTTTTCTTTTTTTTTTCTCCTTCCCTTCTCTCTTCTTTTCTTTCTGTTACTCAAAGTTCATGGTAGAAAGACATTTTAACATTTGCTAGTAGAATTAAACTGATTATTCTAACCATGTACTATGAGTTCATAATAACATGATCGTACACATTAACTGTTCTCATTTGGGCAGCAATAAAACATATCAACTCCGGGATATCTCAATGCCATGTCTGTAAATTTGCTTTGACTCATGTCAGTTCTTACAATATTGTATAGAGGCTCCAGAGAACAGAGATTCAGAGTAAGTAATTTATCTTTATCACTGACATTCTTAGAATATATGTTCTTAGAGTATAAAGACATACCTTTTAAGTTATCATAAAACACACTAACTTTGATGTTGTTTCAAGTCCAAATACATCTTGCCCTCTAGTAAAATTCTGTGGGAATTCATTTACAGAAACTGAAGTCAAATTCTGACTCCATGGTGCTTACAAATAAAACAACAAATTGTGACCTATTACACATTGCTAAATGCAAAGATATAGCATCAGGAACATATACCAAGAAATGCCAATTAGGTATGTAAGAAAATCAAATACCTCTACACCAATTTGCACAAATATAGAAGTATCTTTCTAACCATCTTTTTATTTAAAACAGATTATTCTGACACCCTGACTTCTCAGTTTTGCACCTAAGAACTTTATTGCTCTGCTTACCATTTATATCAAAGATATACATGTCTTTTTAAACTAGCAGTTAGCTTGTAGTACTTGAACAAGTTGCCCTCACTGAACAGTTTTAAGTATAAACGTGTATATTAAGCATATTTGACATGATTTGACTGATAATCATGTTAGATTTAAAGTTCTTGAGACACTCACAAACGTGTAGAAAATGAAAACAGACATGTTTGGAGACATCACAATTTAAAATATTTCCCAATGCAATGCAAAGTAACTTTTTCCTTTGTTTTTGCAATAACATCAGGAAACTATTTTTCATCTATTTGGTTTTCTCCAAAATATAACCATCATTAAGTCACTTAAACAAGAATAAAAGCTTTAGGCCTACTGCCAGATTGTCTACAAATAAGCCCAAGTCCCTTATATAAAATAGTGCACTGTTTGCATTAACCTACCAAAGCCACAACCAGATTTACATGCCCATAAAGCAGGAACTAGTTATTTTATAATTTGTGTTTTATAGTTTACATATTTATAATTATATCTCACAGTTTATGCAGTTTTTACAAATAGAGAAAACTCAAAACAAACATAAAAGAAAAACAAATGAAAACCAACAAAAAAGACACAAATCCTATCTCTAATTTTTTCAATGATTTTTAAAGTCTCAAATTTTTAAGACCATGCATAGGATCACTGGTTAGACTCAACATATCAGTTTTCAAAGAAGGTATTAAATATGCTCATAAAGGAAAATTACCAAAATCCTAAACATAAAAATAATCGATATTACCATCCTTAGTAGAGCATAACTAATGTTTTGGTTTTTGGGTTTTTTTGGTATCGGGGATCAAACTCAGGACCTTGTGCTTGCGAGGCCAGCTCCAGAACCACTGAGCTAAATCCCCGGCCCCCATAACTAATGTTTTAACTCATATCTACTCACTGTTCCTAGGCCTCAGTTTGCCTCTGTATGATTCATCTCCAAGTTCCACATGAAAGAAGGAAGACTTACTAAATTTAAATGTCTTGCTCACAATCATAGAGCTTGTAAATGGTAGAGCACTAGGATGAATCCTATTGATACATTCCCAGTAGTCTTCCAACTTTATACTGTTTTTGTTAGTTTTTGAGCACTGGGTCCTAATAGTCACAGATTAACAACACTAATTATTCTCTTCAATTGCAAAATTTAATTACTTTCCTCAAGACTTGTACAGTTGTCCCTCAGGATCCACAAGGAATTGGTTCCAACACTGCCCCCAAACACCAAAATCGGTACATGCACAAGTCCCTTATACAAAATATCGTACAATTTGCAGTAACCTACACAAGCTAGCCATGCATTTTAAGTCATCTCTAGATTACTTATGATACTTAATACAATGTAATGTTATATAAATTATTATTTTTCTTTATTGTTTAAGAAATAATGACAAGAAAAATGTTTGTATTTTTTGTACAGATGCATTTTTTCTGATTATTTTCTGTGATGGGTTGAATCCACAAATGCAAAACTCATAGGATTAAAGCTGTGTATTGTAGTTTAAAACAGCCATGACAAATAGTCTATGGATCAAGGGAGGGATATATTCATTTATGCAAATGGTAAATATGTAGGTAGCACCTTTTGAAGAGATGGATAAAATACCTTATAAAAACAAAACATAAGATCATCTTATTGCTTGTTTTTCTCTTTTTGTGCTTTTCTTTTCTTCCTAAATCTACATTGGAAAAGAAATACAGAGAAAGATAAAAGGAAAGCAGAAGAGTTACTAGTCAGGTTGGTTTGTCTGATCACTAATAAGAGCGTGATCATAAGCAGTTATACGTGTTACATGTTTAGTGATAACCCTGCACCAATTCCTTACTTTTTCAGAGCTCCCATGGTGGGGATGCAAGCTTACTTCCACCTCAGAAAAGAACTTTCCAGGGCCTACACTAGCATGTGTTGACATGGAAGTGCTCCAAAAGACACAAAAACTTTAAAAATGCAGAAAGGAATTAAGAAGTGTTCTCCACTGTACATTAGATTATGTATATACCTCTGTAAAATTGTTCTCACCATGGAACGATGCTTTAATTTTTAGGAAACTGATGTCATCATTTCGTTGTCCTGTGATAAATCACTTCTGTGAAATGAAACTAGGATTTCAGCTAAAGCAATATTTTTCACATTTGCTACTGGTAATGATAACCATGCCAAAAGTCTTCTGGTGATAGGAAGTGTTAAGCTAGATAAAATAAATGTAAATCAATTATTTGTTTTGAGTGAATAATAATTTAAGATAAACGAGTCTTTAAAATGAAGTTACATAAATAGGAAACCATGCATGAGAGTCTTATCTTGGGTTTCCTTCTCTCTGATTCTGACGTGGTTTACTCATGGTTCTTGTACACCTACAATTTCACAGAACCATTTCAGGAGGTCAGAACATGAAGCCCTAAAATTGATAATAAAACTTGGTATCCATGTGCTTTGAACATGTTTTGTTTTGAGGAAGAGAATTTATCATTCTATTAATTCATGATGTGAAACCTATCATAATTCACTAGAAGACAGAGACAAACAACAGCTATAATTTAGGTAATTCCTTTAGTATGGTTAACAAAGGAGTCTGTCATGACTTAGACAGTTATTCACTTATGTCAGAATGACAGCCAGCATTTCACCAGGTTGCTACCAGAACCAGCTTCTATAGCTATACAAAAAGCTGAGTTCAAAGTTCTGATACCAAGTCTTCTCACTGGCTCATAATTGTGACAATAGATACAATACAGTCTAAAATCAATGCTCTATATACTTTCTCCCTATAGTTTTAGGCAGAGAAGATATCACAATGAATAGGTATCAATAGAGATAAGAGGATTAGTAAGCAGAGGAAAGCTGCTTGGAAAAATAAGTTATTTAAGAGAGTTTAATTACAAGACATTTCTTCTATTATAAGTACATTTTAAAATAAATGTAAAAATACCAAGAGGTGGAGGGAGGAGGGAGGGAGAGGGAAAGGGGATGAAAAAAGAATTAAGATGTGTTATGTACAATGAATGTAATCTTTATGTTCTGTGAACATGTACTAATAAAAATAATTTTAAATAATAAAATAAATACAAGAAAATTTTTTCTTTCACAAGTCTTACTAAAAATACTTTAGGTAGGTTATCCATAATCCCTTGGTGACCTCAAAAACTAAATTTTGGGAACTCTATACTATCTCACTTAATATTTGACTGATTGAATTCACTGTGGTTTTCATGTTTTGTTTTTTTTCTTTGAGTTGAGGGATAGATAGCAGAAAAAATAATTTACTGCAGTCTTTTCTTTCAAATTGTCAGTTAATAAACATAATTTCTCCATATTTTTTCTTCACTGATTGGAAAAGCTAGTAGGTAATGACCTTTTATTACAAACTTCCTTTTGTGCACAGCCCAGCAATTAGGCATGGGCACGCTCTGTGACCCCTCGCTGCCTTCCCCCGGCTTTGATCAGAACTTTGCTCAGTGACACACGCCTAATAACCAGGAGTGGCACGAACTGAACCATCAAGACCCTGATTTATTCTTTAACCCATATCCTTGGCCAAATAGGGGTGTAATTACCTATTATTCCAGCTGCCAATATAACCTGACCTTGTGTCCAGGTTGGGGCAAAAAACAAAGCAAAACAAGACAAAATGATTTTTTTAAAAGGGCAGGCTTCTGTAAGAAGAAAATCCTGAAAACAGCATCACAGGAATTTCAGCCTGTGAGAGTACACAATCCAGTAGCATGAAAATAAATGTATTTTTCAATTAGTTTTGTCTTCTATGAAGTTCTTTATTTAGTAGAATAAAACTAAAAAAATAAAAAAAGACCTTTTTGGAAGAAGACTATAATTGACGAGCAAGATTCTTTTCCAATAACATTTCAACATGCACTATCTAAAATTATGGACATTCAACTAGGACTAGCCCACAATAGATCATTTAGAAATGATCAACCACACTATATTTTTTAAACCTTCCCTAAAGGATACAGAGAGAATGAAATGGACTGACTGATGGGGCCTGCCTGAGCAATGGAACTCTATAGGAGGCACAAATAGGCCAACTAAAATTCCCACAGCTGGAAGATCTTCCTCTGTAGTCTCTAGATGCTGTTTTACAAAGCATTTGTGTTAAAATAGAGATTGTGTTAAAAAGCAGATTCTAATCCAGTAGTTCTGAGGTGGGACTATCACTTCAGTACTTCTAACAGGTGACAGGGAAAGCCCAATGCTTCTGGTTCCTAAACCACACTTTGAGTAGCAAGGGACTAGGTAACTTGCAGCTGTTAGCTTGATTAATCCTCATCCCCTCATCCTGGCCTCAATTTGTCATTTCATTCTGTATTTAAAGATGTTCTGAATTTGTTGTTGTAGCCTCCCACCAGGATAGAAATGTCATAAGGCATGTGGTAGCACTCCAAAGAAGAAAACTAAAGGTCTTCCTTAGAGACACTTAAAAACAGGACTTTGTGAGATAATTTTTAAGTCAGTTTCCTATTGTTATGGAAAACTTAGTATATATAAAAATTATAATGAGAAAAACAAACATCACCCATTACCTCATCTTTTAAAGATGAACTCAACATATTGATGTAAATTTCACATGAAAATCTATATTTATTTTTGGACATAATTCCTTTTAACATCATATTACATATATTTACTGTGTCAATTCAAAAATGAGTTTTCATATTCTGGCCTAGGGCTCAACATTTATGTGCTTTTCCCATATTTCCTTGATTTAAATATCACAGGAATAAAATAATAATTTTTTAAAAAACTGATGCTGTTATGAGTTACTTTCTATGACTTTTTCAATGGCAAAGGTTGCACTTGAAGGAAATTCTCCCACATATTTTCTTTTCCATCATTCTCTAAAAAAAATTCTCGAAAAGCCACACCCATTGTTTTATAAGCCTTTTAGTTCAGGTAGAGAGAAACTGGCAATTGCTTTACTGCCTCAATTAAACTTATCACATCTTAATTGAAAACTACCAAATTGTCTTCTATTTTTTCTTAATTTTTATTGAGTTTATTGGTACATTTAGGTATACCTTATGATCACATTCATCATTCAGAATTTGTACCTGTACATGATATATCTTGATTCTTATTTTTTCCATTTCTCTTGTCCTCCCTTGAACCCCTCCACCCTCCCATATACATAAGCTTTGTTTCCATTTTTTCCTTCTTACTTTTAATTTTTTTCTTTCCCTTCTCTTCTTTCCCCTGACCTCCCTTTTTAGTTCTCCTTTCCCTTTTTCATTCTTACTCACTGCATTCCTTTCCTTTTGGAAGATAACTTTTAGTTGTTATGTTTCTTTATGTTTCAAAAATGACCAATACTCCCTTTAAACAAATGGTACAACATTTCAATGCTATGCTTTTAGGGTAAAAATCACCATAATGAAAGAGTAAATTTTATCACTTATTTATCTTGTGACCTAGAGTTCTATCACATAATTGAATTTATCACCTCTCTTACAAGGTTGAATTTATCACCTCTCAAACACGGAGTCTTCCCCTGTCACCTCCTGCCTAGAACAATTCAGTATTGTGGTAAAGATGACTTGGTTATTTTCATAAGGACAACATCAAAATAACCACCTTCTGCTTTATATCATACTGAATATTCTGTCAGTTTTGTTTTAAGTTATAAAAAACTAATTCAAGCTAGCTTTTTTTTTAAAAAAGGAGGAGGTTGAGTTTATTCACTATATAACTGGAATAATCCAAACAAATTTGTTCATAGCAACAGCTGAATTCAGAAATACATCTAACGTTGTTGGCCAATCTTTTATTCCTCCATCTCACGGACTCTCCTTTTGTCTGCTTAGGCTTTATTCTCAGGTACACTCTTCCCACCAAGCTATAAAAACAGCCAGCAGAAATTCTGTTTCCTTCTTCTGTGGCATCTGCACACCCAGCAGGGAGTTTCACCTTCCTCTAGTTCCACCAGCCACACACCTGTCACAGGGCATTGTTGCCTGACTTTAGTCATGCTTTTACCTTTGTAGCAATCATTGTAGCTAACAAATTCAGGGTTGGATTGGCCTGTCTCTGAAGCCATGGAGTAAGGCTCCTAAACCTAAACCACCACCTAAACCACAGACTCAGAATGGAAGAGTATGGTTCCCAAAAGAAAAAAATTAAGGAACTACTATTAGAAAAAAAGAAAAAGATAATCAGAAGCCAAACTAATAGATGTCTACTGCAGATACAGTGACCACACATTTTAGTTTTCCCAAGACAGTTCTGGATTATATCTGTTGCCCTAATATCCTGAATGATTTATCATTTGTCTCAGTTGTTTTCATTTTTTTATGTACTTGTATTAGTAAATGAGTTGTTGAAATAAAATAAAATATTATAAAATAAAGTAAGTTAAGATAGACTAGTTAGACCTTTACTTTGTACAGTATTTCCAACAACTGCTGCAATCTCTGGTAATAGTATGTATAACCTGTAATTATTTATTTACTTTTTTTTAGTTTTTTAATAAATTTTATTTATCCCATCCCCCCCCCTATACCCCCTCCCCTCCCTATACTTGCTTATTTTGTAAGACACCTTTTGGACAGAATCAACTAAAAAATAAAGGTCATATTTCTGGAAAAATCAATGAGTTTCTGTTTCTCAAAAAAGTTGACGGTGAATGTTTAGTCAATACAAAATGTTGTGATGAACTTATCATCCTCTGCTGATGCGGAAGGAGAGTCATGATGAAATGGCCTTTGGAAAAGCAGCAGACACTGCTTTGTGAAGAGGTATCAAGGGTTACTTCAAACTTGGTTAGAAATGTGCAAAAGCCTGTGTAAGACAGTGTGATGGGTATTCTTGCAGGGGGTATGTGAATATATCCTTCTAAGAAGCACAGCTTTTTTATGCTCATTTTGAATTCCAACTTTTCTTAAACATGCACAAAATTTTAGCTTAATTTTTCATTGTTGGCAAACACAATTTGTTAAAGTTTTAAACAATACAAATTGTATACTATTGCCACCAGATGTTCAAATACAAGTCAGTTACTGTAAAAATTAGTTTAAACTTTCATATCATGTCAATAGGAAAATTTACTTTGTGGTAAAACATTGGATATTACTTTAAATGTTATTTTAAATGCAATTTAAAAGTTCAAAGGTAAAGATCAAATTATTTGTTTTTAGGACAATAATACAAATATATATTTTAGTCAAGTGTAGTATCCTAGTAAAAATGTTCTACTAAATTATGAAATTTATAATTAAGAAAAGTATAGCCTTTTAAATTAAGAACATCAGTGACAATCTACTAAATAAAATATACCTCATACATCTTAAAATTTACCGAACCTTTTACCATATAACAATTCTTTCTTGACGAAACTGATGTGATCACAAACATGAGCAATTTTCATGCAAGTAAACCCCTGATTTTTGCCTTTATCATCATGAGATTCTCAAAATGTTTGATTTTTTTTTTAAAGAATCGCTTTCTAAATCAACCTAAGTGTTCTATTTATATTGAATTTTTTCTCCACAAGTTATCTAAATTTTGATTACACTCACTTGTTTGGAATCTGTTGGAGACCTTTAAGCAAAGTAACAAAATAATCCACCGTTTGGAAATTTTGTCAAATTGATAAGAAGAGGAGGGTTAATTAAATGTTGAGACACAAACTGTGCACATGATTTACTTCTAGGATCTTACAATTGTGCTTTGTAATATTTCAACTTGAAGAATATATCTTCAGATGAGTACATTTTTCTTTGTACTGAATGAATGTATATATTCTTTAATAGGATAAAATGAAATTGAAATGTTCTAGGACTTTATACCATCTAATTTTGGTGTAACATTTTAAATGAATTATAAACAGGGATAAATTATTTAATGAGTTCTGACTTGAAAATATATTGTTTTATTTGTGTGTGTGTGACAGAGAGAGAAAGAGAGAATGACCTTTTTTCTGCAACAAAACACAAAATGGATGGATTCTAACTGTCTCTGAGTAGTGGAATAGAGGAATCACTCTGAGAAATAGGAAACCACAATTTTAATTCTTCATCTTTCTATTTAAAAATTGATCTCAAGCATGTATTGCTTTATAATAGTAAAAATATTTTTAATTCAGAGACATAATAAATGTAATATTTTGGAAAATTCTGTCCCACCACCCTTCACGGGCATTAGAGGGAAGGTTAAAGACCTTTCCAAAATCTGAATGAATAATTTTAGTGGTGAAGTTTTCAAACTGTGCTTGACCCAGGAAAGAGATGTCTAGAGAGTGGTCCAGAATCTATGTATTGTCGAGGCTCCCATCCTAGTTAAGAGAGACAAACACATCTTGTTCATATGGCTGGAATTTCTTGTTGATAGTTTATTTTGTTGCCAGGTCAGCCACATACAGACAAAAAGTCCAAGTTCCTTTCCCAATGAAAAAGGGAAACATTAATCTTGGAAGTAGGTAACTATTTTAAAGCTAGAGAATTAATAGATGTTATTAATACATTTATGTATATGTGTAATATGTATATATGTACATATTTTGTACATATGAAATAATATATTTCACCTCCAGTGTAATCTCAAAGGGAAGAATGAGCAGAGTAGCTGCATTTGTTGAACTTACATTGGCAGCAAAGAACACTTTTATTGGCAGTGATCATGCGCTTAGCTGATAAGAAAAATTTGGGAAACCATGTGTGAGTATTAGGAGCCATTATTTTCCTTGAAATCTTCTTGGCCCCAAAAAACATACTAATTGTCATCCAAATTGAGACCAAAGAAAGTCAAGTGTTGCTTTGTCTGTGAGAGGGTTTAGGTCAACAACAGATAAAGATACAGATGTAGATAAAGATATTCTAAATTACTCAAGTGTTTGATGCTAAATAAACAGAAGTTTGGCAGATTTTTTTTCACAGCTGCTAGTTTAACATCACGTCACAATCATAATTTCTTTCAGGACACAGTTTTGCATCTGCAAGGGTTTATAATTCTAAAATGTCTGCAGTCCCACAAGAAATTTAAAGTTCAACTCATTTATTCATACACTCAATTCTAAGAGAATGTATTGTTTTCTCAGTTTTAAGAAGTATTGAGTCTCTGTATGACACCATTGGAAACCTTTTTAGTCAGAAACAGGTGAAACAGAGGATGTTATAAAAGAGCCATACTGGATGAATTTCATGAGCCACTGACAACCATGACAAAATCCAAAACTATTTGACAAAACATTTACATTTCTTAAGAATGAGTTTCATGAGTTCAGAAGGTTTCTACTGGGAGTTTTACTAAGAATCGGTCATGAACTTTACATCATGTCAAGAGCTTGACCTCCAAATATGGGACCTGGTTAACATTCTGACAGTCCACTCAACTGTATATAGTCACCGTGCCACTGAAAATAAACAAAAAATGACAAAAAGTCATGACATGCAAGCCCAGCACAGTTATCCACATGAAGTAAGGCAAGGCCACATACAAAACTGCTTTGTCCTTTAGTATAACTAGATTCAAATAGCTATGGTACCTTTGCTCCTTTTGAAATCCAGAACCGGCATTTGACTAAATATAATATCTCTCTCTTCTGAAGAGCAGATGTCCCCAAGTGCAGTGAGCTATATGATCTCTCTCTTCCCATTGTAATTCTCCTCTAAAATAGTTTTCCAGAAAAGAAGCAGCTCATTGCTTACATGCCCTTCAAGGAAGAATTTTCTCACATAGCCACTTCTGCTGAGCCATAGGTGAGGTAGAAGCTTGAAAAAGGATGACGTGCCAAGTAAAAATGCCATCACCAATGGTAAACCATCAAGAAAACAAAGTAAACAGAATTCCAAGACAACCTTCAAGATTTCTCTACCTGACATGCACACTCCGTGCCATCTCTCCACCTTGAGTGTGGAAGGATCTCTGAGTATAATGGGATATCACGCCCACAGTTCAGTTGATACATGAAGGGATTTGGGGTGGAGGGTATAATTCAAATCCTTTAAATTCACCAAAAGTGAGAATATCTTGCTTGGGTCTGACCTAAGTGATTTGTTTAAAAGAGGGTCCAGAGGCTAGTAATAGAAGGTGGACAGACCTGAAGAAGCAAAGATGTTAGACCTGGCAAACAAATGATGCCATATTGTGGAGAGGGCAAGTAGCATGGTATGATCATAACTTCTAGTTCTCTGTGGCCTCCATAAAAGAACTGAATCTTCCATCAACCAGTGGACCTGAGAGAAGACTGCAAGCTTCATATGAGGTCACAGCTCAACACAATATCACATTTGCAGAGTCCTGGGGACAAGACCCAATTAGGGAATACCCAGACTCCTAACCAATGAAAAGGCTGAGAAATTTGTGTTGTATAAGCTTCTAAATGTGTGCTACCTTTTTTTTACACAACAATTCAAAATGAATCCATGGGGATGAAGAATGAATACAATTAAGAACATTTCTGAGTGGCAAAAATTTTCTCTGCTTAAGTCCTAAATCCTTCCAGTCTGCAACCCTTCCTTGCCTTTACCTTCCAGAGCCATTACATTAATCTTTAGAGAGAAGAAGTGAACATTTAATCTCACATTTCAGTCAAGGCTTCCTCTCTTTTTACTTTAGAGAAGGCAGAAAAGTTAAGTGTCAGCTCTCAAGTTTCAAACTGGGCTTTCAAAAACTTTTGGTCAGAATAATAATTTGAAAATAAATATCCTAAATCATGACATCTTATTTCAACATAAAAGTCAAAGTTTATTACCATAAATAACAGAGTGAGAAATGTAGGTGGTGACATAGCCAGTTTTTGTATCCTAGACAAGATCATTATATCACGGTCTGAGAGGGCGAGATACCTGGAAAGCAAGGAATATTCTGGTTAAATACTCGAGAAAGTTTTTGATTTTCCCTCAAATCCAAGAGGTGCAGGTATTAGATCTCCCAAGAGGTCCAAGAACATTATGAGGTTAGCAATAATAAACTGCATAGCTGGGAGCAGAGATAATCTTGGTGAGTTGTGGCCTGGCAGATGAGTATCTTAGGACTGGTTCTGTAAGGTTCTGGGAGAGCTACGGTCCCTTGAGGGGACAATTTGATTTCCATCATGAGGTGACTCCTGCTAAGGAGGGGGGAACAGCCTCAGTTCCTGTCATTGGGTAATTGCTCCCACTTGAAGGGTGGGGTGGCCTCATCATGGGGTGTTCTGTGAGGCTCTGGTTTTCCAGGAAGCTGAGGTAATACATATATTGCAATACATATATTGTAATACATATATTCCTTAATTGAGGAATTTATTTATTTATATGCAGAGCTGAGCAGGTATCTGACCCAAAGTTTTAAGGAGACATAAAAAGAAGGCAGATGCCAAGCTTTATCAGGCCTTTAGTTACCTATTGGGTATTTTCAGGCCTAGCCTGTAAGGCCCTGTAAGAGGCACTCTGATGAATATAGGAGCTATCTAATAGATACCTTGAACAAGGCCTAGAACAGAAACCAAAGATTAAAATGAGGTGACTGCAGTAGTCAGTAGTTCATCATCTTCTGTGTTATGGTCCAGCATGTATCATCTTTCTGTGGCTCTCAACTGTTCATTCTCTGTCCTAAATACTCAATGGAAACAAGAGTACAGATGTCTTCCTTTGCCTACTTTGTGTGGTATTTTTCTCTGTGTTGTCATCAAATGTGTTGCAACATTTCTTGGCAATATGTGTCTCCTTTTTTTTCCACACCTACCTTCTTCTAGGAAATCCACAAATACCACTATCCATTTGGCAGTGCGGTGAACATCATAATGAAGACCTACAGGCTCATGGTGTTTTTCTAATTTGATACAAATTACAAAATTCCATTTTCTTTTAGTTGTGAAGTGGGATTAGAACTCCATGGCAGAGCACAAGGAATGCAGATCAACTCAAACTTGTTAAAACAGTTGTCCAAATCCCAACAGAGACAATTGGCCTTTTGTGAAGCAATTTGCAAGTATCATATTCCACCCTTAAAATTAAATATGCCCTGTTATTATGTGATTAGTAGAGTTAAAGGCACCTGTATTTTTACCTTCTTCATGTTCTTTTAGAACCTTACAGAGCAAGATTTGCATGTGGCTATGAAGTGGTAATAGCTCCCCAAGATCTATGCTATAGTAGCCAACCTAATGTGGTAGTGCCTAGACTCTAATAATCAAGGTCAGAAATACTGTATACTGCATCTGCCAGCACCCTAGAATAAGCTTACGCAATATATGTTGATATTATGAATGACAAATATCAATTCTATATTACCTTAAAAGGATCTTATAAAAATCATGCAAAGTGAGTTATTTTCCTGGCTACATTTAATTTTCTATAAAATGAAATGTTCCACTTCATCAGACTACACACAAAACATTAGTGTTTAACAAATGTCTTAGTTACTTTTCTCTCTTTGCTGAGACAAAATACTCGACACCCAAAATAAAAGGGAAAAGCTTTCTTTAGTTCACAGTTTGTAGAGGTTTCATTTCATAATTGGCTAGTTCCAAAGCAGAGTGGCGTGGCAGAAGGGCATCGAAGAGGAGAAATAGTTCATGGCAAGTAGAAGACGGCAAAAGCAAGCAAAGGAGAGGACAAGCCTCTTTCTGTCCCTTATATGTATCGAAGCTACCTGGATTAGGGTGGTGCCAAACCAACTGGTGTTCTTATGTAATGACCACAAGCCCTTAATCCCAGCATCACACACTCTAAATTCAGCCACCTCTGAAAAAGCCCCACCTATGACCATATGAGGCTTTGGGGAGATATCTAGACCCAAACCATAACAAGGTACAGAAAAGCTTTAGAGAAGTGTTTTTCCAGCCTTGTGCAATATGATGGAGATCAAAGGAATAAGGTATGTGTGTGTATGGTCCCACTTTACACTTGTGAGAAAATCCTCAGAGGGTGCATTATTAAACATTTCATTCCACTTATTTTAACCATTACCATCAACTGGATGTGATCTTTTTCTTTTCCAAGCCTCTTTAGCTCTTTTCTGTACAGACTTTAAGGCCTTTCAGTTTGAAAGAATTATTATTGTGAAAATGATGACACTACCCAAAGCAATCTATAGGTTGAATGTCATTCCTGTCAAAATCCCAATGACATTTTTTCCACAGAATTATTAAAAACAATCCTAAAATTTGTAAGGAACCACCAAAGATCTCAAATACACCAAAACAATCTGGAGAAAGAAAAATCAAAGAAAGCTGGAGACATCACATTTCCTGATTACAAACTCTATTGCAAAACTATAGTAACCAATACAATATGGTACAGCCATAAAAGCCAATGCCTCAACCAATGGAACACCAGAAGTTCATACATGTATGGTCAACTAATCTTTGGCAAGTCCTCCAAGAACACGCACTGAGGAAGAGATACATACTTTCTTCAATAAAGAGAATTTGAAAAACTGAATATCCATATGCAAAAAACCCCAGCACCTATACCTCTATTTTATACTACTTATAAAATTAAATAAAAAAGATTTAAGTTAAAGACTTAACATGTGACTCCTGCATGTATAAAACTCCCAGAAGAAAACATGGGCTAAAGGTCCTTAAGATTGGACTTGCTAATGAGATTTTTGAATCTTATACTAAAACCACAGGCAACAAACACAAAAGTATGTGTACAATTGTACAATTATTGTGTATCAATTTAAAAATGAATCATGATAAACAGATAATCAAAAAGAAATAGGACCTGTAATCTGTTTATGTTAAACTTATTTAAATGAATAGTCTTTGGATATTGCTTTTTGTGTTCAAAGTATGTGAGATTAACCTGCTGAAATGAAAAGATTCATCTTCTATTGTCTTTGATAACTTTGATAAATGGGGCAAAA
The DNA here is from genome assembly GCF_000247695.1 of Heterocephalus glaber. The sequence continues at coordinate 3,722,500 of NW_004624775.1, read as the reverse complement.
AAGCAACAGGTCCAAAATGAAAAAAAAAATTTTTTAAAGACAGTAAGTTTTTATCAAACTAAAAAATCTTCTGCATGGCAAGAGAGGTAGTTAAATAAAATTGCAATCTATGGAATGGGACAAAATATTTGGAAACCTGACAAAAGTTTAATATCCAAAATATACAATAAACTGATACAACTCAATAGTAAGAAAGTACTATTACTATTTCTACTACTAATGATAAACCTATTAAAAATTGGCAAATGACCTGAATAAATATTTTCCAAGAAAAGACATGGAAATGACCCACAGGAACATGAAAGTGTACATGATATTACTAATCATCAGGGTAATGCAGATCAAAACCATAGTGTGACATCACCTCACACTACAGTGGGAATTAGTGCAACCATTATGGAAAGCAGTATACAGGTTCCTCAAAAATATAGTAAATTAAACTACCATGTGATCCAGCAAGCCTACATTGGTAGACTTTATCTGAATAAATTAAATCAGTATGTCAAAGTGATATCTGGATTCCCATGTTCATAACAGCCAAAATATGGAAACAACCCCACCCCTCAATGGTCAATGAATGGAGAAGGAGTTTGTGAGTTTAAGTCATTTCAGCTTTCATGAGTTTAATTTCATGACTGAAATAATGCTAATATTATATAGAATTCAGGAAATATATTTTCATAAAAAAAATTATTTCATTGTGGCCAAGATGATATCACAGTATTCTTTTTTTTAAACTACATTTAACTATGTGTAAACCAAACTTTAATTTTAAAAATAAAAATGAGTCACTGCTCTATCAAGAAAAAAAGGAATATGACTCGTATAAAAAGGAGTAAATTGTTTATTTCAAATATCATCTAATGTGTGTGTTAGTAAGTCTAAAATATGATGGGGTGCAGGACATTCAGAAATAATATACTCACAGACAGATACAGAAGAGCCCTGTGAGACAGGAGGCAAATCCAAGATCACTTTCCTTTTGTTGCCTCATTTATAAAGTGGTGATAATGCATCTGAGTTGGGGTGTTAACAAACAGATCCAAGTGAAGAATGATCAAAAACAATATAAGGCTGTCCCTTGCTCATGGAATAGGCTGGATGTTTGTTAGGTCAACAAAGTGCGGTCCTCCAGGAATTGCTCAAAATCCTAGGTCCACAGCGATTCATCTATCTTCCTATAGTTGACTTCCAAAGCCTTTCACAAGTTCAACATCTCAGTCAGACAGAAAGGGCCAGAATGTGGAGGATGGCACACAGGAAGTCTGGGTCTGAACTGGAAGAAGCACATACTGTTCCCTGTCACCTTAGCCTCCATAGAAGTCAGTCATGTTCTTACCTGATGTAGACAAGGCTGCAGGTCTGGTATGATTACTACAAGTGGAGGAACAGTAAAAATGGATTTCTAGTGTACAACTGTAGTCCACACCATAATGCCAGATATTGTACTTACAGAATCTTATTCTAAAGAGCAGATAAGATAAAAATAAATAGAATGCATTTTCTAAATGCTACATTCTAAAATAAATTTCACCATGACAAATCTACTTCATTAGTCTGCAGGAAAGTGTAATCTCATGTGAAATTAGGGTGAGATAGAGACCCAAACATAGTAATAGTTAAATCTTGGAGGCGGCCTGTGTGTTTATAAACAGGTGAGTGTATGAAGAAAATGTGGTATTTATACACAATGGAGTTCTACTCTGCCATGAAGAAAGATAAACTTGAGTAATTTGTAGGAAAAGGGATGCACCTTAATATAATTATGTTAAGTGAAAAAATCAGACACACAAGCTTAAGTATATGAGCAAATCAAATTATAAATAAAGAGCAAAATAAAAGATAGATGATAGGAAATACCAGGATAGATTTTTATCAGATAGGAAGAGGATCAAGAGATGGAGAAAGGGGGAAAGGGGAGGGAAGGGGACTGAAAAAGGGAATTGGGATGCGCTGTGTCCATGTACCAATTCCCCACAAGGAATGTAAACATTGTGTACTGCAAACATGTACTAATAAAAAAATTGCCAATGATAAACATATTTTTAAAAAGAAGTAACATAATTTAATTTCTTCTTTAGACTTTAGTGATAAAAACACAATTTAGAATATTTCCTTCAAACCAATAGCTATGTATGTAAAATTTAAAGGAAAAAAAAGTAGTTGTCTAAAACTGTTTTTCCCCATCGTTCAATGTGGAATTTTACTCTCCTAGCACTCAGTTTAATAATCCTGAGAAGGGAGTCAGCTCTCTTGATTGGCGTAACTTCCTCTTTTAGACCATTTTCATCAACTATACAAATGTTATATGCATGCAGAGAAATGATCCTGCCGTTCTCATGACACTGTGCATCAATTTTGTTTTCCAGATAAACAATATACAGGCTTAACAGAAAGGACCAGTTTTTTCAATGACAATCCTGACAGAAGCCAAAAGGTTTTAAAGCAAACATACAAATGCATCTAATAGTCCATCAACCAGCCCTTGTCACGCTGATAAACCCTTTATCTCTCTCTCCCAGATTTTAATCAGTAGCTTGGTTTGCATGTTTCTTGTGTCACTGCAGCAACTATCCTAATGGGGATTCTTTATGCCTTGCAAAAGCAGCCCATTTGGGCCTAAATGAAACATTTCACTGTCTTGTTTTATCTCACTCCCTATTCACATTAACATAATAGCTTTTAATTGGATTGTATTTGTGATTAGAGTCAGCAAAGGTGGCCTTCTCTCTGAGGAGACTGACTACAGGGCAAGCTGCTGAGCTTCCATCTGGGAAAAAATTTTAAGCCGTACCCACAAGCAAAGATGGTTTTAGGAAACAAAGGCTCAAGACCTGCCAGTTAACTCACTTTTCTTACTTAGTGGAAGTTCACTAGATTTATCATCAAGGACTACAGACTCAAATATCTGGAATATGTCATTAGTATTCAAGGACATGCTCTCAAAAATAGAGTACTTACAAAAGAACACGAAAATATTTCATGAATGAATAATGTAATCTTAGAGGTGAAGGAAAAATATTTTTGAGAAATTATTCCTGGGCCTGACATCCCAGAGAGCATCCATAAGTAAAATAACTGTTGTGTATGATTATGTGTAAATATAACATCCACATTTAAAAAGCATAAATAAAATTGCAACAAATTTAGGAAGTATATTTATCATTTATTTCACAGCCAAGGGGTTATTATTCTTATAAAGAAGTCCAACAAATTTAATGCAAGAAGTAAAAATATCATATGTGTAAATTATATAAAAAGAAATTCACTGAAGAACTATAAATGTCCAATAGCAACATGAAAAAAAATTCTTAAGGATTAGGAGACGTTTGAATTAAGATAACATTTCTTACCTTGCAAAAAGCAATTTAAAAACTAAGTTGTCTTTTTTTTTTAGAGAACAATATATGTATGCTTTTCAACCTTCAAGGTGCTTTTCAAAATTACCTTTAGCAATTAGGCAAGGAAAAGAAATCAAAGGCAAGCAGGTTGGAAAGGAAAAAGTAAGACTGACTGTTTACAAATAACATCATTATGTGTACAGAAAATTCTAAGAAATCCGTCAAAAACTATTACAGCTAATAAATCACCAAAGTTACAGAATGCAAAATTCAATGTTCAAAACATAATTTTATTTATATGTACTAGCAGTGAACATTCTGAAGGTGATTTTTTTAAAAAAATACAATTTGCAATTGTATCAAAAAGAATATATAATTAGGAATAAATTTAACAGTAGAAGTGTAAGACTTGTACACTGAAAATTACAAAATCCTGCTGAAATAAATTAAAGGAGACCTAAATAAAGAGAAAGATATCTTGTGTTCATGTGCTGAAAGATATAATACCAGTAAGAAAACAACATTCCTCAAATTGATCTACAGATTCAACACAATGTGGAAATTGTCAAGTTTATTCTAAAATCCATATGCATATCCAGGGAACTCATAACAGCAAAACAAAACAAAACAATCTTAGAATAAACTTGGAGAATTTATACTTTCTCTTTCAAAACCTGCAACAAGATGCAGTAATCAAGATAGTTTGGTGCTGGCAGAAGGATAGAATGTAGATTAGTGGATTAGAATTGAGTCTCCAAAAATAAATCCTTACATTTATAGACAACAGATTTTTTTCACGAGGGAGTACACAAGGAATAAGATAATATTGTATCCCATTTTTAAAGTATTATTTCAACCTCCTCTCAAAATGCCAGTGAAAATCCCCCCACTCTTTTGCCAAAATAACAACAATAAAAGCAAAGCATAGAAAGCAACCCCCTTATATAGATGCCTATTGGTCCATGGATCCAAAACTAACTGTTGCATCATATAACCTCTGTCCATAAACATTAGTAAAAGAAAAAGAAAAAGAAAAAAAGAAGAATATCTTAATTCCTGTTCCACTAAAAGATGAGAAGTGAAAATGTAACAAAATTTGGAAGTCCAAAAATAATTATGCCAATTAAGTTCAATATGTTTTTCTTTATATGTGTGAGTACACATAGAGAAATAGGGCACTGAAATTACTTGGCATTACTTTTATATATATATATATATATATATATATAT
>NW_004624775.1:3667057-3682891 GCF_000247695.1 Heterocephalus glaber | reverse complement strand
GATGTTGGCTGTTGGTTTTTCATAGATAGCCTTAATCAAGTTGAGATAAGGACCTTCTATTCCAATTTTCTGTAGGGTTTTTGTCATGAATGGGTGTTGGATTTTGTCAAATGCCTTTTCTGCATCTATTGAGATGATTATATGGTTTCTCTCCTTGACTCTGTTAAATGAAAAAGATATCGAAATTCTAAACACCCCAATTACAATGAGTGAAATTTAAAATGTAATAAAAAATTCACCAACAAAGATAAGCCCAGGTCCTGATGGCTTCACTACTGAATTCTACAAGACATTTAAAGAAGAATTATCACCATTACTCCTTAAACTTATCAAGGAAATTGCAAGGGAACAAAGGCTTCCAAATTCATTCATGGAAGCAAGTTTTACTTTGATTCCAAAACCAGGAAAGACACAACCCAAAAAGAGAACTACAGGCCAATCTCACTAATGAACATAGATGCAAAAATCCTCAACAAGATGCTGGCAAACGGAATACAAAGGATCATCAAGAAGATCATATACCCTGACCAATTCGGATTTATCCCAGGGATTCAAAGGTGGTTCAACATCCGTAAATCAATAAATGTAATGCACTATAGTTTCTCATTCTTTATGGCTGAGTAGTAGTCCATTTTATTTTTTACAAAACCACATCTTCTTTAGTGATGTCCGGATTTGATTCAAATTAATTACCTTTCTGGGTCATTTTGAAGTTAGAAAAGGGCCAAAATTTGAGCAGTGCCAAGGGCAGTAAATAAAGTGGATGAGGACACACTGTAATGTTTTTATGAGCCTGCCTTTCCATTGAATGGCACTTGGAAGCCACATTCACCATAATTTTGATCAGACCCTGTAAAAATACTTACAAAAAAAAGTATTTCTAGAGCTGATTCAGAGAGTAGTAAGAACAGTGGAATCAAGTGTGTTTGAAGCAAAGTGGAATATTTTGAAGAAGATTAATATCAATGTGTCTTTACAGTAATAAACTTAAATCTTCACTGTATGAGCTTTTGTTCTTATTTACCTGAAACCCAAAGGAAATGGTGTAAAGAAGGAAAGGAATATTAAAATCTATGGCTCTGGCAGACTGTCATAAGCTGAAGTCTAATATCCAAATGTAGTAAAAAATATTCTCATCATGATATCATACCCTTTGGAATTTCTTGAACATTATCCTGCAGTTCTCTAGGACATTTGGTTATGCATTCATCCATTCAAGAATTGCTAAGCTTCTATTACTCATTCAACACTGGGATAGGTACCATGAGGATGCAACCTAGCAGATGAGGTTGACTTGCATGTTAAATACAGACATGAATTCCAAATTGATAATAGGAGAGACTCTTCAAGAAGAAATGTCATTAAAATGAGTTTTAGAGGGGAGTAGCAGGGCCAGGGATGTAGCTCAGTGCCAACAGCTCCTGCCTGGCAAGTGTGAGGCCCTGAGTTCAATTCCCAGTACAAAAAAAAAAAAAACAGAGTAGATGGAGTAGATCTAGAAGATGGATACCATCTAACAAATTCATTGGACACATTAGATAATAGATATTGAAATTCAAACAAATTCTTTTCAACTACAATCAGTGTATTAACATCTCCCATAAATATTGGAGAATACTTATGGATAAGAAATATCTCCTCTTAAAGTTATATGTGATATTTCTTACTAGTCAATAATTTGTCATGACTGTAACTCTAAAAATATGTACAACAAACTGAATGTTTCGTTTGCTATACAAGGTAAACAAAGACAAACTATAGTTACAGAATCACAAGCCTGTTCCTAAAATCTTTATTGTATACATGTTCTATTTTAAGAAAAGAAAGTTCTATTTCTTTCAGCAAATGAAGCTTTCTACCTCTTTCTATCTCTTGTACATGCTTTTAGACAGTCATCATAGGGCATATATTTTGAATTAGATTGACTTAGTCTTCAGCCCTATTTTGGTTTAATGTATTTTCTCAATGGATATTATAGCGTGACCAATTGTAGAAGAGTCATTAGTCATTATAAGAAACTATAACATTTTATGAAAAATTCAGGGCTTCTTACCTCCTTTATGTTCTCAATACCCAGCAGCTGAATTTACTCCAAACTCTGAACTGGTTTTACAAGCCAGAAAAATGTGAGTTTTCTACGGAATTTTAACTGGTCAGTCCTTAAACATGGCGTAGACCAGAGCCTGCCAGCAGCTTCAGAGCCATGTGAAATAGAAACTGTAGCTCCATCTTCTAGTGTTGCTTCTGCAGCTCTTAGGTCTGCCTGTTGTGTTCCACTTTCAATAACCTCTCATAGTTTTTTGAAGAAGGGCTTTTTGTTTTAATTTTATTGTTTTTGTGTATGTATTTTATCAAAGTATAAAGTTATCTGCAAAAGGGTTACTCTAGTAGAGCTTGCTCAGCTAAAAATAAAATTAGAACTCCAGACTTGAAGGTAATATAGTCAAAATTCCACTATTAGTATCTCTTTTTTAAAAAGTACTTTAGATTGTCAAAGTGAAGACTCTTTTGATATCATCATTTTTACTGAAAACAAAAAATTTTGTCTGCTACAAAGTTTTCATATAAAGCTCATAGATTTTCAGAAATAAGAAAAGTGCTTTGTAATTTCAGGACAAATTATTTTAAAACCCCATCACTGCTCACTTTGGGTTACCACTGCATAATATAGGAATTTTGAAAGAGTCTGAAGTCACATCTATCACAAATATCTTGTGAAGATAATGCAACAGAATCCAGGGAGTTTCAACCGCATCATTTCCCTAATCAGCTTACCAGTTAAGGTAAAGAGGTTGGCCAGGCAAACATACCTAACAGTGAAAGGAGGTCTCCAGATAATGAAACATGATTATGCATGCAGGCATCATAGACTGGATAATCTAAGACTGACATGTTTGAAATTGAAATTAAAAATTGGAAGCTAGCTATTGAGAAGGTGATGAAAGAAGAGGAATTAACTGAAAATATTGCTAGTTTAGGAATATTTCAATAATCCTCAAGTTACCCTTAACTTAGTAGTGAAAATACTGAGATAGTATTATAGCATCTAGACATTTGCCGTGTATCTGATAGAAACATGAGCTGATAAATAAAACTGTATGTCTTTTTACCAAAAAACTTACTTTTAAATTATTTAGCATCATTCTTATCATTCATAAAGCCCTAGTATAATAACATATGTTATATACCATACTCAATTATACCTAATTGGTGCATTTTGTTATAAATATATCTATGGCTATAATAAAGATAAATACACTAGTATTGTTTGCATATAGGGGATATATTGAAGCATTTATTTCTACCTCTTCAGAAATTGGAAATGTCATATGAAAAGCAAACTTCAAATTTTAATTTTGATAAACCAAATAAAAACATACAGTCAGTCACCTTAAAAAGTAAATTCAGGGGTCAGGAATTTAGCTCAGTGGTTTCGCCACCTGCTGCACAAGTGCAAGGACCCGAGTTCGATCCCCAGTACCAAAAAAAAAAAGTAAATTCATGTCCAGCAAAATTAGACAGTGAATTGGCTAGAAACACTAACATGTCCACAGAAAGAATGTGTGGACAGAAAGATGTTACTCAGCTCTCAGCTCCTGAAGCAAAAGAAAAAGGAAACACAAAAGCAAACCTTAGCAATGCCCACTCAAGCAGGCTGACATTTTAAGCAAGGGAAAAAAAATGTGATTGAATTTCAAGAGAGATGGTATTTTAGAAGGATCAGTTGAGCAGTCCAAAGCCATAAGCAATAAGACTGTCTGATGTCAAACCTGTCCCTACCGTAAAGATGGTAAATAAGAAAATCTCATTCATTCATTCATTCATTCACTCATTTAACAGCCTTCTCCTGAGGTCCAGCCAAATGTCAGACAATGGGAAGGACAGTGACAGTATGATGGTGTGCTAAAAAGACAGAACCAGCATTCATTAAGCTTTCACTCTAATAAACAATAATTAAATACTTATACCTAGAATATACTGCAATGATGACAATTTCTATGAAGGAAATGTCTGAGATATTAGAAAAGTGTTAAGAAATATGCTTAGAGTTGTTTAGAAATATACCTCAAGGTTATACTTCGGTGTGGAAAAGGTTTGCTTGGAAGCATCTGTCCCCAGGATATATTTGTGTTTGTGTGTGTGTGCAAAGCAAACATGAATGGAATGGAATGCCAACTTTTTTATATATAAGCCTCTTGTTTTCAAAAAATAACTCTTCCTATTGGACTAGCTCTTCCAGAGTTGCTTAATCTCTGATCCATTATCCTCTCGTTTATTTAAATTTTCTTTCCAATTAGCAAATTCTGAGCCAGCCCCAGACCTCCATCTGTGGACAGGCTAGTTAGTGCATGGTTCATCCTTTATTCTATAGTGAAGGAACCAATTCATGACGTGTTTTCTCTACAGTGGTGTGTGTGTGTCGTCTCTGTGTGCTGATCCCAACATTCTAAAAGCTATGAGGAGGGGAGCCATACTGTATATATGATATGAATAAAAACAATATAGTGCAAAAAATGTAACAAAATTATTGCTTTTCATTCCATGTGTGGAATTTTGATAGTGAAACAATTTTTTGGAAACTCAAAGGGAAGGCAACCCATTAAGTGTCTAAAGAAAAAGACAGCCCTTCTAGATTCACTGAAGTCTGATGTATGACAAGCTTCATTTCAAACATGCTTCAAAAGCATGATGTAACTCTAACAAGTCAGACTTTGTAACTTGGCAGAGGGAAAGTTTTTGAAATATATTTATGTATGTGTTGGGTGTAAACTATTATTGTACTGGAAAACTTTTTGAAAGGGATTTTTATAAGTCTCATCTTGTCTCTCTCAAGTGACTATTAAAAATAGAGTTTAATGGCAACTATTTTTCCTTGTGTTAGAGAGGGATTAGCTTAATCCCAGTGAAATATCTTAACACTTAACTTTGTTCAGTTTTATACAACTAAACTTTTATTTTGCATAGTACTAAAATAACTGCATTGTCCTAAGTGGCTCAAAAGTTATGTATTTGTCAGGTCTGTTTCTACAGACATACAAAGACTAAAATCCTCTTCTCTGTACAAAGCAATTGTTTGCTATACTATTTACACCTAAATTGTCTTAATCTGGATTAATGTCTATTTCTTGTGGGGTTTTTTCTTTAAAGAGTTAGAAACTTCCTCTATGTGTTTAATATATTGTTACAATTAATCAAGTACATTTTTTGATCTTCAGTAAGGAATTCAGTTTACAAAGCTACTTTAGATCTTCCCTTGAAAATAACCCTATTTCGATTTAGAACACTTATGTATGCTATACCTCCTCTCCAACCATAAAACATGAGTATCTGTCCCTTATATCCACATTCTGGACCAGTCTAAAGCTTCATTATATTGGCAAAATGTGTTCTGGCATGCTTCATCAACACTTCCTTTTTCCCTTCCCTGATTTTTCCTTTTTGTTTTCCTTTCCTTTTTTAAACAGCCACTGCCCTTCCAAGAACAAAACATCAAAAATCATCTCAATTTTTATCATTAATAAAACAATTTGAATTTAGGCATGCACTCCTGCTCAGCAAAGTGTTTATCTTTTTCACTTTGAAATGGAGGATGTGTCTTTGTTAAAGAATTTCAAAGAATTGTTTCTCATTCACTTAAAGGTGAACATTTGGGACCTCCAAGACCCCAATCACGGAGCCCACAAGGACAGGAACACTGGGAATGAGAGAAATGTGGGATTCACACCTGCTCTTACCTGTCTCCAAAGTCATCCTTTGTCCTTCCAGCTCACTAGTCAAGACCATTGCATCCCTCTAATCAATGACAAGGGACAATAGGAAATGTGGGCGGCATGAAGCTGATTGCTGAGCAATTACCACCTCAGCTCCTTTGGGTATCCTTTTCTCCCTTCTTCCTACACACAAAACATACCCTCCCCCTCCCCCAAACAGGTAACCCTAAACCCTGGCCATTCCCAGCAACCAACTCAAAGTCTAAACAGTGCTACAGTGATATCTTCATCAAATCTAGACATGCTTCTTCCTGATCTGAAATGAATGAAATAAAATTAACACATCTTGCCAACAAGCCCATAGTGAAAGAACAACAGGATAACCACAGAGGACACACAGGGCTGTGATCCACAGACATGGTCCACGACAAATCTGAAATGTTACAGGTCAAACAAGGTAAGCCCATCTACCTTGAAGGTTTAGAGATTCCCTCTGTTAGGTCCCTTTCTTCTTCCCAGGGTCAATGCTAATTGTGCTTCCTTCTTGTCCCTTCTCTACTCTGGCCACCCATGAGGTGAACATTGCAGAACTGTTGGCTTATTTGGCCCACTTTCAGTTTATGGGATTTTGAGGAACAAAAGTTGTTTTTGGTTTCATCAAAGATTGTCTTATAGCTTCTTTGGCAGCTCATTTCCCTCCCAACTACCAGGTTTCTAATCTTGAATCTGTAAGCACTTAGTGTCTGACACAAGATATTTGGTGTACAGTGACTGTTTACCCCAGTGTCACATAAATTTAATCCTCACAAAAGTCCTCAAATTAAAGCATTACCACATTCACCATTGTCCAGACACACAATATGGGAGAGGCTACTTTAAAAACTACATTTTTATTTGAATAACTCAAAATATGTTATGCAGGTAATGATGGCCTGGCCAGTATGTTATCTGACATATTGACAGGACAGAGTTTAATACAGAAACAATGGAAAATGAAATTTGAAAAGCAGATTCTACAAAAGAACCAAGACCTGCAGTGGTCATTAATGTGTATGCCATACACACTATTTTTGTTTAACTTCACACACATTAGGATTTTGTTGGTTTGTTTATCAGCTAATCATTGAGATACTATATTTTGTCAGACAGGTGCTTGTATCTCCAGTTTGAGGTTCACCCAGGAAAGACTAAATACCAGTTACTTATTCAAAAAATTAAAACCTTGCATTTTACAACTAAAATATAGGAGGTACCTTTTACTGATTTTAAGGAGCATGACATAATTTTTTACTGCTTGTTTCTTGTTTGTCCCTACAGCTTGATCTGCAGGCACTGTTGAGCGTAACCAATATCTACTTGTTCTGATTTCTCACCATGAGTTTTACACAGCTCATGCTGTGGGACTGACATTTCCAGGTCACAGTCAAAAAGCATAGCCAAGGCTTTTAGTCATGTCTAATTCTACATGTCACATGTGTTAACTTTCCTCAGAGTATAATTTTGTTTTAGAAATGAACTGCATTAAAGACACCTTAAAAACACTGACTTAAATCCTGCCCTGCTAACACTCTTTGCCAGATTCAGTTACATCTCTGAATTCCTTAAATGAATGCTCCCCTTGCTTCCAGTGCATTTTATAGTAATACAACCCCATGAAAAATGTCTACCTTTTCCCTACTTCCTCTTACTCCTCTTCTTCCTTGCCCTTTTTTAAAAATTTTGTTTAATATTAAAGGTCTCAGAACATTCCCAAGCTCAGACCACCTCTGCCTTGGGACCCATTTCACCATAAATGGTGTCAGGACCAGGATTCAGAGGCCATCAGCAAGGCCCTTGGCAGCAACACACAGTTTGAAAGGGTGCAAAAAGTACTCAGGAATCAATTTGAGCAATATGGAGGTGTTATATATTAAACCAAGAAATCCATGAACAAAACATTAAATTTTGTTTGTTTGTTTGTTTGAAGTTCTGCATTATTGTGCAAGACAAAAGTCACCGCTATCCAGCCCCCGCTTGCATGAAGGGCCATCACATTCCTACAGGGGGTTATAAAGGTGAGAAACTGAGCAATGAGACTGGCGGCAGGGAACGTTCCATACAGTTGTGCCGTGGATTGTAGAGCTTACATTACTGTTTCTACTTATTTCAAAAGTAAGAGGGTATTTCAATAAGTGCACACGGGAGAGCACATTTTTCTTTTTGCCTCATGCTCCAATCTGACTCAGCCACGACTGGATGGCAGCTTCCTTTTCCTCTTGAATTACAGCCACTTGTCACTCATTTAGTCTCTTCACCTTTAGTTTCTCACCTTTCAATATGTTCAAATTTTGCTCTCAATCAATTCTCTGACTCTTGCAGAGTGAGTGATTCCAAAACTTCTGATGCAAAAATTCTCATCAAGGACTTCCAAGAATCTAGGACTTGAGAGCTTAGGTATCCACAGCTGGAGTCAAATGAAAGAAATTATTTTAGGGCAAATAAGGATGACTGAGTGTCTACTTCTACTTCTGCACATTACATATGAAGTTTGCTGCCTTAAGCCATATTGGAGAGTTACTTATGGCCTCTCTCAGAGTGCTTCTTTTGTCCCAAACTGCTCGCTGATTTACTCGTGAATTTTAAGGGGAGAGCTTGACACTTTGAAGACCGGCTATTGGATACTACTAGAACCCAGAAAAATATAAAAATTGAAAGCCAAAAACCCTAAATCAATCAAATGAGTCCCTAGTCTACTACTCAAAATAATAACAGAGCTTGGTTTATGTAGGTTGGTCAGTTGTTTGGATATTGTGATAGCCAATTATTCCTTTGGAACAGAATGTATAAACTATATGCTGTTTAACAATACTGTGAAGATGTTGGTTTCAAACTTTTTTCTTTGGTACATTTGTATTTTATATCTGTAAAATTCTCTGGCTTAATATTCTTTGGAGCATTCTACTTTGCTATGCTTCATAAATGGTATTTTAATTTCTGAAGAAAAGCAGCTTGCAAATTCAGAGTTCTGAATACATTTTTTCCATTTTTCTTACTGTGTCTCTATTCAGCTAAAGAAAGATGTAATAAAATACATTTATACTACTCTACAAAACCTCCCATAAAGATGTGTATTCATGGTAAATGTATACCTTGTTTCATACACTCATTTGGAGGTCCATAGATAAAGTTAATTCTTTTGTATTAACATATGTCAATAGCTACTTACTCAGAATAAGTCCTCATTCTAGAGTTTCCACTGCCCTTTCCTCAATGAAAAGGTTGTAGGTGACTAAAGAATTACAGTAATTGACCTGGGTCTATACATCAAGTCTAAATTGACACAGTAAATTGCATAGCATTTGGTGAAACAAGTTACTCCTGTTCTTTTTTGAACCCATGATGACTGTAATTCAATTAGGCTTATTGCCTGTTATTCAATATGATACTACAGTAAAATTAGTTCCTTTACAATACAAAATTGTGAGTTAAATACTCTGCTTTTCTTCTTAAAGACATGGGCCCTCCACTTTAGGAACAAGATTTCTTTATATTTGAAAACTTTTTCCACTATTTACTTTATCACTGGGTCAAATAAAGGAGCAAGAGTCAAAATCAGTCTCGTGCTCTGGAATGGAGGAAGTGACGAAAAAGCAATCCCACTGGAAATTAATTATGAATTTATTTGTATTTCCCTAGAACAGAAATTGCAGTAACATGAGCAATGTTGGAAGAGAAAGAAACATGGGGGACAGGGGTGTCTTTAGTTATATCCTTCATCATCATTACTATTATTATTTCTAAGATACACTATAAATAATCCCAGGATATTTTGGTTTCACATATTAAAAATAGTCTATGAATCATAAATATTTTAAATCTCAGTTTTTCTCCATTGAGAAACACTTTTCAAAAAGTGAGCCTAACAAAAAGAATTTATGTATAGTTCTCCTTACTTCACGATGAAAAATGTCTACATGTGTAGTTTACTTTTAGAGGTTAAAAAAACCTACAAGTATAAGGAATTTTCATGCAATTTAAAAGTGAACCAGATATGAGTAGATGTGACTTACAGGATAGGCTGGGGTATCTCTATGACTCTAGAGAAGTTACCAAGGCTTCCCCTGTTTGGCTGTCAAAGAGAATTCTGTAAGGATTAAATAAATTAGTATAAATGAATATGTGTAAAGTACTCAGAAGGATCCTGGTACATTGCAAAACTCAAACTAAGAGCTTGTACTTTACTGCCCACATTATTATCATTTTGAATTACATTAAAAGTTTGACTGTTCTACAGAGTTCATTTCAATTTACATTGCCGTAGAACTCCACATCTCCACAGTGATGTTGGATCCTTTTTCAATTAATTTAATGATCACAAAATATAATGTATAATACATATGCTTGTATGTCTAAAAGCGTGATTATGAACATCCTACATGTGACTATCCCACAGATAAAAACAGACTGCTGCACTTTGTACCTGACAGCTGCCTTCTTAAGCCAGCATCACATCCTTTTGGCTACACACAGAGACAAATGCAGGTACACCTACATGGATTTACATAGTGCAAGGACATAGAGATGATGCCTTGGATGTTTGTATCTCTTATAGTAGAACCTTAAGAAACAGTTTTAATTTTGTTTTGATGACATCAGGGCCAACTCTAATAGTCCATATTACTTCAGGATCTAGATATTCAGAATTAAGACATTAATTTCAAAAAAATATTTAGAATATTAAAACATAAGTGTTACAAACAATAGCTTTTCCTCCTAAATTACATAGAAAATGTCCAAATGCTCTTTTGTCACTATTATTCCTGAGCAATGGAAGCCTAAACTCACATGTTGTTCAAATATTCTGACATCTATGTTATTTGGATTTCTCTGACACGTTATCCAGTTGACCTCGCTCGAGGTCACTTATTCTGAAATTACCATGAACTCATATGGAATGGAATTCTACACAGAACAAAAGAGCCCCGTTGTAACTTTCCCTTGACATTTGCACTTTGTATACAAGCATCTTTTAGTTTTATTATCATGGCAAAAATCAGTCAACTTCCCATAGTCAAGTTTCTTGGCACTTCAGACATCATGATAAAAGTGATAAATTCAATTAGTTGGTTGAATTTATAGGATGTCAATCAATCTGATGTGTTTCTTTTTCTTTACCACAGTAAATAAACCATCCAGGTTTTTTCCACCCTTCTCCTCTGCTCCCCCAAACTCCACTGTTATAATTTAGCACAGGCAGAAGTTTTGGAAAGAATTGGGTTCACATCATTCATATAATTCTAATTCTTTCACTAATTCTTCCCCCTGGAACATAGTTTTTAGTATCTGCTTCATAAACTGGTTATGAACATTAGATGAGATAGAGATCATCAAGCATACAGCAGAGTATTTAGCTTGTTGTAGAACCAAGTGACCAAGAAAGAGCTTGAAGGTCATAAACATGAAAGAGAAGCTCATTTATGTTGTAGGTGGTTTGTGGGATGGTAGTGGAAGAACAGACATTTTGGCAAATATCTGAGAGCACTTATGAATCTTTGAGAACAGCAATTACAGAATATAATATAGAGAAATCCAGGGAACATTGTGTAAAAAGACAATGGATCCCAAATTAAAGAGTTAAAAAAATATGTAAATAACCAAATATTCATTATGGGCAAAGAGATTTAAGTTATAGCTGGGTACTGGGTGTATAACTGCCTTACTTGTAGGGAGAAGCTATCTAGTCCCACTTGGGGCTGAACTTAGTTAATGGAATCCGATTCTATAGTACAATATTTTCAAATTTTCATACTCTTGATACAAAACAATTTTGAAGTATGATGTTTTATTTTAAATATTCATGCATGTTTATATTCCAGTCTATAACATATCTGTGTTCATCTTAAAGATGTTTTTAGCCAAATCTTGGAGCAAATTGAAACCCCCAGGGACTCTAGCAAGTCTATCCCTGAATTTTGCAACCTACTTGGCACACTGCCCTCTACTTCCCTGAGGGCTACAATCATAGTGTTAGAAGAAAGAATAAACACAGACCCTCAATATTGCTGCAAGTCAGATAATAAAAGTGTTCATAGAAAAATAAGTCTTTATTGGAGGTCCTTTGTAAATACCCTCCAGATATGTGCTTTGTTAAATGTAGGTATAGATTTCTAAATCTGTCCTGGACAGTTTGGATCAACTCTTCACACTACCCAAGGACTCAGGATAGGAAGTGGGATGATGTGCTTACCTAACAAATATCCCTTAAAAGTATGCTGACTATTAACAGCTATGTACAGCAAGTAACTGAAGGTCAGCACATCTCTATGGATGGAACTTCTGTGTCTCTTTGAACTACATGCAAGTTGGGTCCAACTACTTGTCACCGAAATGGATGACATGGACGTGCCTTCTGGCTCAGCCTCAACCCATGTCCTTCCTAGAAAATGAGGTTGTTCTTTATTTAAACTAATGAGAAAAATGCTCCCTTTTTGACAGTTGACATACAATATAATATAAATATATATTATATATGTACATATCAATGTCAAAAACACCAGTCAAAATGTAGGCCTAATTATTTTATAAATTATGCTGTGCTGTCACCATCATCTTCTGGGAGCCAAGCATTTCTAAGCATTTCACTCCTCCTCTGCCTGGGGCTATGGGAAACATACCAATTGCCACCAGTCTTGTCTTGCTCATCCATCCTTAAGCCTTGGGGTGGGGGCTGCATTTGCCTGCACATCAGTGGGTGGTCACTGTGAGTCTGTCTGTGATTAGTATATCAGGATACCCAATTTGAGTCCCAAGATGAAGATATTTCATAAATGCTTTCTTTCAGAAAGGTGGAGTGTTGTTCTTCAGCATGCTCTAGCATGCTTCCTGCCAAAATAACAGGAAAAATCATTTTCTCAAACCCTTACATTACTTTTGATTTTCAAAATAAAATATACGAAGCTTTCCACATTAGGAATATAAACTTCTGCTTTAGCCCTAGATGTAGAATTAGTCTTTGAAGATACTTAGTGTAGAGTATGTCTAGAATTGCCTGAAAAGTCATCTTACATGTCACCTATCCCCAGACTCACACACATGAGGGGGTCACATAATCACTACAGTGAAATTCCTTACTTCTATTTTGATGCTTCACATCATGTACACCAACACACATGAGTTTTATTGACCAAAAGAGGACTTAAAATACAAATTCTTTGGGAGAGATTATAATTGGCCTAAAATCACACTGAAGACTGAATGACAAAATAGGTCCATTCTCTAGCCATCTACAGTAGTTATCATGGTTTCATCTGCAATTCACAGAAAACCTGACTCAGCTAGATAAGACAATTAGGAAAAGGCTTCATCTCCCCAAACAAGACACCAGAGACATGGAAATTCCAGAGTTGGTTAAGCTGGCAGCTCAGTAGCATCAAACAAAAACAAAATTCTTACCATCCACTTTCTCATTCCTCCTCACTGTGCTCATCTTTCTTTACCCTAGTATTTGTTCTCTCACTACCACAAATTGCTGCAGCCACTCTCAAGGTCAAAGGATTTTAAAGTACAAAAGGAAAAGGAGAGCAAATCCTTTTCATGGTTGTCTTTCTGAGAAAAGTTCTCCAAATTCCCCTTGAATTTTATTGGCTAGAAATGCATCACATACTCACACTAAACCAATCACTGACAGGTAAAAAGGAGTAGCCATGGTTATTTAGACAAGTGGTTCTCAAATTTGAGCACGTAGTGTCACATAGTACTCCAAAGCACTCTTTAAAACAGAAGGCTGGATCTCTCCTCTTTGGTTGCCAAGCTAGTAGGTTTGCATTGAAGCTCAAGAACTTACATGATGATCTATTGACGGTGCTGGTGTACAGACCACAGTCTGAAAACTATTATCTTAGGCCTGCTGATACTGACCTGCTGACACTGAGTAAGGCTCCCACCTCCTCTGAAATGTAACACCACCTGAGGCCTCACCAAAATCGAGATTTTGGTAATTAGCGAGAAAAAAAAGAGGACAGTAGCTTCAGTACTTTTCCTGCATTAAGGTAAGAGAAAATAGGTAAAAGTTTCCTGGAGATGTTGAATAAAAGAGGAAATTGCCCATAATAGATATAATCAGATTGGAGTTCAGAAAATTACACCCAGCCAAAGATTTAATAAAAATCCCTGCAATATTACTGTGTTTCTTAGGCATATACCAAGATTTCCACAGTCTTTCAGAGCAAAGAATTTCTTCTTTGACCATGAGACTCACTGGGGCCTGAGGTCACTGAGTTCAATTCCATGTCACTTAGGGAATATGAGAATCTTATTTGAGCTATCAAAACTCTTTTCCTACTTCTGAACTGGTTCTCTGGGGTGTGAGTGGTACCTTTTCTCTGACCCAATTCTGACGGCCTATGAGAGCTCTATGAGGCTATTCCTGATCCCCTGTTTGGAACACACTCAATTGATCTCTGGGGTCTTATTGATCTGGTTCTTATTCAAAAAAGATACAACAATCCTTTCTGCTCTGAAATCCTCAAGCCCATCATGAAATGACTCCTTCTTCCATGGATTATCCACTCCTTTTTCCATTATGGACCTGGCTGAGTAGACAGAATTGGGAGCAGATCTCCTCCTCAAAAGCTGGGCATCAAAGTGTTCTTTCTCCTTGAATCCATCCCTTTCCCCTTTCTGGGAAACATATAACCAGTCTTAAAGAAGAAAAAAACTTCTCTCCTAATTATTTATTTCATTTTATGGCTGTATCTGCATTTTAAAACTCAAGATATAATAATTTGAAGTCTTCCTAATTTTCTGCTTTTCTGGGTAGCAATTTCTCTTAGAGTAAATAGGTCACAGAAAAAAATAGAAGAAACTGAAACAACAGATTCCTACAGAAGTGTGAAAATGTGTCAAAAAACTAAATAAAAAAAGAAAATGAGGGCTGGGGATTTAGCTCAGTGGTTCCGTCTCTTGCCTTGCAAGCGCAAGGACCAGAGTTCGATCCCCAGTACCAAAAAAGAAAAGAAAATGACCTGAATAGAGGACGAACTATTAGGGAAGAGCCAAGGGCGAGGAGGGAGAAGGGGAGGAGGTAGAAGGGGAGGAGGGAGGGTGGATACAAAGCACAATGTATACATGCATGGAAATGGAAACATCACAGTGAAACTCATTGATTTGTACATTAATGTAATTTAATAATCAATTTTTTTAAATAGAGAACATGAAAAAATGAATAACTAATGTTAGGAATCTTGTAAAGTATAGCAAAAAGTAATACAATTGTTTGATTGATCGTAGTTTGACACCTTAGACATAAATGCTGGAGACATCAATGTCACATTTTAATAAAGTATAATTTAAAAATAGTGTCACAATAATAAAGTTGAAAACTGGAATCTGTCTCTTAATTTCAACCAAATGTGCTTTTACAATGCCATATTTTTACTTTGCTGCTATAGTTGGGAGAGCATTGAGCACAGAATTACTTGCTCACCATTTGAAAGTAATGGTAAGGGGAGGAAGGAGAAATGATCTAATCAAGATCTTCACAAAGTTATTTTTTCACCACAATACATATTTTTACAACCCGTCCTGATTTCTCAGTTTTCAGAAAGAACCTGAGAGCTCAAAGATAGATGCAAATTCTACTCTGAATATTTTTTGTCCTTGACTAAAGGTGATTCATGAAAGAAGGAATGATTTTAGTAGCTCTCAGAATGAGTTGCTTATAATTTAGGTTCTGATAAGGGACATAAGGCTTGAGCAAATTTTTTACAACTCTATGACTTTTCATGCAGTAAAACCAGAGAGTTTTCTTGTAGCTGGACATATGTTTAAGTTTTAGATGTTTCTCCACCTGATCTTGATATACCAGGAGAATTCCATTTGTCATATGTAACATTCTATAAAAGTCTTTATAGTGCTAAGTGAGAAGGTCAAATTTATTAGATAAAGATATTAAAGATGTTTGTGCATCCCTAAACATTGACACTCCATCAAGTCCTTTTAGGGCAAATAGAGGTGTAAGAAAGGGAAGTGGAGACATGAAGTAATTAATGAAAGAAACAATTCCACCTTCTGCTCAAACCACTTTCCATTGAATGCATTTTTATTTTTTTATTTTTTTACTTTTTTTTTTACTTTTTTTAAAATT
>NW_004624775.1:3638313-3649397 GCF_000247695.1 Heterocephalus glaber | reverse complement strand
TAACTGTATTTTATACCTAAAATGTACCAATAAACTTAATGAGGAAAAGAAAAGAAAGACACTCATGAAAGAGGACTCCCCCAGTTGGTTTAGAAAGTAGCAAGAATGATGGGAAAGTGTGTTTGAAGTGAGAGGGAGGATGTTGAGGGGGATTATTGATAATGTGTCTCATTACAATAAACTTTTTAACAATTTCAACCTCATTATTATATATTTTGATCACACCTTGTAAGTAATATAAGGGTTTCTGTCAAACAGCTGCTGATGCATGACTAAGAGAAAGCTCTTTTATCCTGCTGAGCTTCAGTTTTTCAGTATATGACTACTTCACATACTTCAAGCAGAATTAGTGAATTAAGTGGGTCAATGAATGGAAGAACTTAATAAACCACTTAACTAATGGTAGGTGCCATTAGAATTAATACAGCAAAACTCTAATCCATACAGAGAATGAGAACAATTCATAGCAGTTTGTTCAAAAATAATTTCATTGCAAGCATATATTCTATGAATTCACCATTTAAGCATGCTATGCCAGACCTTGATGCCATATGGTAAACTTCACTGGACCAAATATGCGCTTCTTGTTTATGATTGTAGCCCCAACACCTGGAATAATATCTGACAGACAATAGCCCCAAAATGCCTGTTAAATAAAAGAGAGCTCCGTGATATAAAATCACATTCTTGAAGAAAATTTAGTTGGTGCCATTTTTAGTAGTGTTGAAGTGAGTTTAAAAAATCTCAGCTTTTAAAATATTTGTTTAAATATTATTAAATATTAAATAAAATTAATATTAATTAAATATTAAATAAAAATCTCAGATTCTTTAGTGGCTGCTGCTAAAAGTATATTTTGTAATCTTTATAGAAATAAAATGTAATAACACTATGACATTTAATAGAATTTTAGACCTCTTCCCACAATAAGCAATACTTTCAGAAACTTCCTGTGATGCACTGTTAATTCTCTGGCCCTTAATAACCAATTTGGGCATTTATAAACTGATATTATAAAATAATACCTCTTTTAAAAACAATTCTGTCCTCATTACTGGCTACAAAACAGGTGGCTAATGATGTGACCTCTTTTAGCACATGAAATTTACTACATTCACAGTCAAGGGCATCATGTTCCATATTTACAACAAAATTACGGTTACCTCATCAAAAGGTAAATCCTTTATTTCACAAATTTAAATGGTCCTTAAAATAGAAGGCCAGATGACTACATTTAGGTGCTGAAGAAAGTCTAATTCAGGAATGCTTTCTGGCACCATTCCCAAAACATTTTCATTTGATTATGGATTGAATATGTTTTTCATTCATTTTCAACTCTTCCCTCTCTGTATGTTGTTCTGAGATAGGCAAACTAGTGTTTGTAGGCAAATTGGCTTCAAAAAATATGCCACTCTGCTTAAATGATCTCTTTCTGTTGACATATTGGAATGACGGCCTTATGCTTAGTGATGCACATGTAGTCATCAAGGTCACAAATGTCCATGATAATATGCACATAGGTAGTGTTCTGTTTCAGAACTAATGAATGGAGATTCAGAATTACAACAGGTAAGCTCTAATCCATGGAGACTGTAAAGACTTAGAAATACAAATCACAGGGAACTCATGATTATGCACTAATATGTTTTCATGTTTTGTTTTTATTTGTTTTGTTTTGTTTTTATCATGTTTGTCTATGTATTTTGTTTAGTTTTTATTTGGTTTGGTTTCATTAGTATTGAGGATGGAACCCAGGGCTTTGCCCATGCTAGGCAAGTATTCAACCACTGAGCTACACCCTCAGCTCTATCTTGCTCTTTCTTTTTCATCTTTTTTTGTACCTTCATCCTATTTTTAGCTTGAAAATAATTCTTTAAAAAAATGTATCTCTTTACTAGGCTTTGCATAAATTCATGAATCATTTCAGTTTATTTTTCAGGGGTTTTTTAAAAACTTATTTCTTCCTAGTTTAGTATAAATTTAGCTCATTGAGAAACTCTGTTTGCTAGCTTTCTTCCCATTTAACCCAATCGATTATAGCTTTCCTCACACTACAACCTAGCTTTGTTAGTAAATCAGAAAGCCAAAAAAGTCAAGTGCATGTGTTCAAGATCCCACTCTACCACTTGTGAGAATTCTGCTGAGCCACCACTTGCACATCTGGAAAATTGTGTAATAACAACTATTCCACTGTCTCACAGGGTTCTTCCAAAAGCCACAGGAGATATTACTGTGAGAGTGTTCCCTAAGCTGAAATGTGCTCCAAAACGCCAAAGCATAATTATCCTAGGCTAATCTGCTTATGTTCCCCTCTTTCCTACAATTGTTTCTTTGTGCATGAAGATCCTCTCCTTAACCTCTTACAACTAATGCATTTTTATGACCAACTCAGACTCAACTTGCTTCTAGAAATCTTTGACCCTCTTACCTGAGTATCCTAACTTTGATCCTCTAACGGTATCTATCACCTCACCCAGCCAAACAGCTTCCCTGCAGTAAACCTCATGCCTCAGGCAATAAAATACACAATTCACGGATCACTTGCACATGTCTGTGTGAGGCATATAAGCATGTTATATTTTCATCTCTTGTGTTCCTCATTTACTGCTTAACATTATGGCCTCTCCCTTTATATTGTAAATAATGTTTTCCTTTCTTCTTTTCCTCTCCAAGCCTCTTGGCAAGAGATACTTCATTGCAGGACATTAAAGTGTTGAAAAATGACATTAGTCATTTTAAATTTAAACTTCATATAAGATATTTATATTAAATTTTTAACTAAATTTTTAAGTTAAAGATTTTATTCTATTTTTAGACTGTCTAATCTAATCAATATGAATAGATGTAGGTGATTAACACAAAAGAATAAAGTTTGCCCCACTCCTGATCTTCTGAACTATCTCTCTAAAAAGCAGTTCCAAACACAAGTTGAATGACAAACTCCAATCTGAACTTAAGTGCACATTCTGTTCAAAATGCTACTTGTCAACAGATGCAGTTAACTTTTTTCTTCGGTACTTGGAAAAAATTCTCAGGCCAAATATTTTGATTGACAGAGAAAGGTATGTGGCTTACTCTGCCTTATCTTTAGCATCATAGAAGAGCTCCATTTACATAGTGAGTAAAGGGATTGGAGGGAGCAACTGTTTACTGAATTTTGACAATGCTTTCCTAGGACTCATCTTCATTTATCAGCTTTAAAGTTTCCTGAGAAGAGGTACCATGTAATAACATCATTAAAACTAAGAAAAAATACTTTGCTGCTAAAATATTATCTTCTAAGAATCTATTTTTTTGGCTTAAATTCTTTTATTGGTACATTTTACTTAAGGAAAAAATGTTACAATTTTTTGGTTTTGGTAAACATCTTATGAACAAACATTACCTTTGCCTTTCAAGAATTGAATAGGTTTTTTTTTTTGGTACCGGGGATCGAACTCGGGTCCTTGTGCTTTCATGGCAAGCGACGAAACCACTGAGCTAAATCCCCAGCCCCTCAAGAATTGAATAGGGATGGTGTACTTTAGCTTCTTGGAATAAGGTCTTTGGCTAAACAAAATATTATCCAAGGCATTTTTTATAATAATTTATCTATTTGTTCCTGAAGGTACATGTCCTTAAAATATTCCATTAAGCATAAGTTTGAATAAAATGCTTTACCCAAGTTTGCACTGAGCAAAATTCACAAAACACTTTACAAACTTTCTTTAATTAAACACAGCATTATACCTTAGCTTTAAACGTAATGACCATAATTTCTCACAGACAATTTTTAATGAGTTTGCACTTTGCTAAACCCCTCATGTATTTTCCTCTCCTTCCAGGCACTCGTGATGAAATTGTGATCAACATTATGAAATTGGATCACAATTATGTCTTTAATCAAAACAAACCAAGCCTTATGCCATAGGTGTGGAAATCCATTTTGCTATGCTATCCAATTGCAGTCATATTTTGTAATCAGTGCTTTTGGCCAAATGCACTGTGTAAATTATATGGAAAAATGAGAAGACATGTTCTGTCTCATACCGTTGCCAGGTATGTTTCATATTTTGATATAAACAATGAGAAAAATTCAAATTTCACAACAGTTGAGTCATCTCTGCCACTGTGAACACTTGTAGGTTATTTGTAGTTTCTCGTGATTTTATTAATAGTAAAGATGTTCTCAGGATTGGGATGTTTTTTGCATTTAATGTATAACACCCCCAACATGTTACCAAAGCTTATTTCATTGATTATAAAGCAATAACTCAATAGAAGCCTTCTCAGGGATCAACTTAGCCTTAAGTACTTATCTAATATTCATTCTGCACAAAGCCAAGAGTAAACTGGGATTGTTAAAAACAGAATAAGATATGATCTTGAAGTTGCTGATACTTTTTTATCTCATGCCCCGAATCCAGGTTTCTTGATTTTAATTAATATCCATGAATTATTACCCTAGGAAGTGTTGAGTGTGATACCCAAATGCCTATCAATAAATACACTATTTGCATCATTTTGTTGCACAGGTGACTAAGAACAAATGAAAACAGAACCAAATTTCTGTGGTTACTTTACAATGACTTGAAGGAGTTGAAGTCTTTAAAATGAGCACAGGATTACATCTGGCTAAGTGAAGGACTGGTCAGTGGTTCAGTAGAATTTTCTTAGTTTCCACATTAAAGTGCTAAACATATGAAAAAGAACAATTCTATATGTCAAAAACAATACAAAGACAATGTTTCAAGCTGCTTGACCAGCCTTGTTCATTGGTCTTTGCTGTATACACTAATCTACTGCTCTCCAACATCTTGAGAATGAATTACATGATACTAAAAGAATGAATACCTATAAAATACATATCAACATTTTTATGCACCATATCCTATTCTCATGAGAGTAAATAATATTCTAAACACTGTTACGAAAGTAATCAGGAAAGACTGAAATTTTACATGGATTTTCCCCCTGCTTTATTCTCTAGCTCTTTCCTAGTCTAGAAAAAAATATCTATTAATATACAATCTTTTAAATTGCATTCTTAGTTTAATAATAATCACAAATTAATGATGTGTAGTCACATGTCCATTTTCTTGGGGGAAAATAACCATATGCTTCAATAACTAAAACTTCTATTTCCACAAACTAATTAAAAGGCCTTGTGGCACAGTAATCAGAAAAACAGGTGTTTCATTTAGTTTCTCTCCTTTCAAGGTTGAATAGTTGCAATTCTAACTTCTCTGAAATTCCTCTAAAGTCAAAGAAAGTCACATAGCCCTGAACCACCTATCAGATGACAATGTCCTTCTGTCCCACCCCAGAATTTTGACACAATGTAAATCAAGAAAAGCCAACCATTTTCACAATGTCAAATTATATCTGGAATTTTTCACAATAGATTATGGAGATTTTAGCTTCTCAAAATAAAAAGATTCTAGTCCTG
This sequence comes from Heterocephalus glaber, assembly GCF_000247695.1. The sequence goes on along the minus strand of NW_004624775.1, from coordinate 3,643,969 downwards.
TTTACTTATTTCTGTGAGGGATTAAAATATGCATTTATCACTTTGAAGAGATGTGGCCCTCTATAGGAGACATATTCCATTCTTGAACCAAATGTAATCATCTAATCGAAACCACATCTCTAAGACCTATTCTTGTGAGTACAGGGTACATTACATACTATTTTATAATACCCACAGTAACTTTGGAAGACTGCAGCCTTATTCCTGCTGTTAATTATTTAGACTCTGACATATTGCAATAAAACATTTCATCAAGCACTCCAGTCCAGGGAACGATAGGCATCAACACTGTATTGGTAATGCAAAATAAATGGATCGGGGTTGAAAATAATGAGTTTGGTGGATTACATCTGTCACTGTGAATTATTATTGTAGAACATAATAAGGCAGAGCACTTCGAAAATAAAGCTTGTATTTTCTAGTTAAAGGTGAGACAGCTACCTCTAATAAGATACAGAAATTCAAGTGTGAGTTATTAATTATGCACACAAAAGGTTTATCTGCTTGCCCAATCTTAAATTTTTTATGTACAGAATTATAGAACAAAAAGTCCCCCATTGCTACAGCTGGTGATAGGTCTTAGTAGTCTCTTGCCAGAAACTGGAGAAGACATTCCATTTGGCCACATCTGACCACACGCAAAAGTATTTGAACTTGTGATGAGGCACCAGCCCCAGCAAGCCCTGATTTGGGTCTATTCTTCCACAGACTTGCTCTGTGACATACAGTTCTGGAGTTTAGGTTTATCATCTGTAAAAGCCGGGCATTGAACAAAACTGTCCTTAAGTTCAACTCTAGCTTCAAAATAGCCCTTAACTCTAAACATAATGGATTTTTAAAAGATGGATAAGCCTAATAGTTTGTTCTTCCTGTAGGTAGAACATTCCCTTGTAATTAATGCCTTTGACAGTGAGTGAAATGGATGTCTATTATTTAGAAGAAAGGCAACAAGTGAACATTTGATCTCAGTAAGCAATGTTTATGCACAGCAGAGGAAGAAGTCAGATGGCTTTGTTTGCTTATCCAGTTACTGTAAACATGGTGCCATGCACTTAACCCACTTAACCATTCTGCAGTATGACTTTAATTGATATATTAAATTCAACAATATGGTTTTCCTTCATTTGGTTAACATTTTTTAATCAGTCAGTGGGCAGTCAAATTATTTTGCTTTCGAAATAACCCAGAAAGGTATATTCCTGCAGATGCCTCTTCATGCATATCATTGACTATTTTGGTAAAATGAATTGTAGAGTTGAAACATGATATTTTTAATTATGAACAAGAAACTATAATTGATAGTTTTTTCCAGATAAGAGAAGTGCCTGTGCCACAGTGTTGTCGGGGGACATGAATCTGCTCCATGAACTTATTCAGAGGGACATTTGGAAAATATAGCAGTAATTGAAGAAAGGAATATGATCTCTTTAGAAAAACTAGGTTGTGAAGCTTATACAGAAGCCAGAGAGGATTTGAAGACTTTAGATACAAAACACAAATAATCATTTTGGGGGAGCTATTAGAATGGCAGAAGAAAGAGTTTATAAAAAGTGAGAAATAAATATGGAGGAAGATAAAGAAATGCTCAAGTAGAAAAACAGAAATACTTTTTTACCTTAAACGAAAACATAAAATAGTTAAGATTTATATCGTGTTTATATAAACATATACATATATGTTCTGTGAATACAAGGTGTTTTCTTTGTTTTTGGTTTGGGGGTTGTTTTTTTTTTGGTTGTTTGTTTGCTTCTTATAGAAAAAAAGGTCACAAAGCAAAGGAGTCAGCTCAATGCCACTGTTTTGAATAAACCTCACAAATCAAGCATGGAAAACAGATGGCTGGTGAATGACAAAAAGAGAAACTATTCATAAGTGAGAAAAGCTTTTTGGAAGAGTCTTTGATGCTAAGGTTCTCTGAAGTATCAAAATCTTTCATAGTATCAGTACCAGGCTTGATGTTCAGGTAACATGCTAGGTAATCTTTCTCAAATCACAGAAAAAAGCTAGGTTCTATTAAGGTATTGGCAAACAGTTGTACAGTACAAAACAAACAATGCAAATGATGACCAGGTATATGGCCTTGCTTGTACTTGTATTTATTTCTTCACCATGAAATCTTCAATAAATATAACATTACTTTAGTGCTTCTTATGTTATTAAAATGAAGCTGTAGTTTATAAATGGATAAGTATGCTCTAATTAGTCCCACAGATGGGCGGACATACCCAACTGAAGACACAGCTGTCTCTGAACTCATTATCTCTTACGGTTGTACTATTCAAATGCATGGGAGAAAAACAACAAATGCATTGGCTAAAATAAACTGTCCACAATTATCATTTCACTATTTTAGGGAAAAAGACCTTTTCTATTATAACAAAAGAAATGAATAAAATATTGAATGGGAATATTATTTTAATACTGAAATGTAATTGAGCCCTAGAAAAAAACTGTCTGTGAATGTCACTCATTAACATGATTGTGAGTCTCTGTTTTATAACTAATTTCAATGTGTACTATTAGTATTTACAACCCAAAAGAACAAAGAAAAATTAAATTTCTTCTAGATAGAAGGCAGTCAAAGGATAAGACTCCTCTCCTGACTAATCTCTACCTCATTTCAAGTAAGAAAAAATAAATTTTAAACTAAACTTCCTTCCCTACTTACTCCCTCAAAAAAGAATACATCAGTCTTCAAAATTGTGCTCTTGCTATGAATTTATAAGCAATCACAAAATAATAGAATAGAATAATATTTCCTGTCCACAGCAAATTCTATTTTTAAAAATTGTTTTCTGTGTTCTCAGTCCCTACCTTTTGCCCTTCCACACAAAAACAATCACAACGATTTTGAGACTAAACACTCAGAAAACTGTTCTTGCAGATCAAAAGGTAAGTATATCTATGTGTGCAGTATCTATTTGATAAGATTCAAAGTGATAAAATAAGTAACAAAATGACAGTCTTTTAAAGGTGCTCAATTAATGATTTAAAACTAAAACAAAATATTCTAAAACATCAGAATTTAATTTTTGTTCTATTTATTTTAAGTGATTGTTTTTTTGCTCTCCTCCCTGCTTAGCAAGGACTGTATTTTCTAACCTCTTTATAAAGATGATTTTAATGATGTTATTTTGTCACATACACAATACTAAAATAACAGAAATCTGAGAAAAATCATTGGCTGGAGTTCTATCATAATATGATCAAATCAATGTTAATTTGTTGACATTTCTTTGTATATCCTTTTATTGGTACATTTTAGGTATACATTATGCCATTCATCATTGGAAATTTGCACCTTTACATACTTCCTTGGTTCTTATTTTTCCCCCTTCCCCTGCCCTCCCTTCAACCCCTCCATCCCTCCCTATTTACAAAGACTTTGTTTCCTTTTATTCATTTTCTCATATTATTTTAAGTGATGTTATGACACTAATGTCCATTGTGAAGCAAATCTGACTTAAAAATTTTCTTTATCCAACTCAATAAAAGTATAATAAATACTTTACTATTTTGAAAATGGCGTTCATATTATGATCCCATTGGTATAAAATTATTTCTAGGTGTCTTCTTATCCTCCTTTATCAAGCTTGCAAATGTTTATATTCTGTTCTGCAAAAAACTTCACCCAAGCTTAACCAAAGTAGCTGAGATAATGTTCATCTCAACAATGAGTAGGGTGGTGGAATATGTGATGATTTGTTGGGGTTTTTTCTTTATATTTTTTCACCAATATTATTGTTTTTAAATTTAAAAAACATGCTTTTAAGTATTAAAGAAATTAATTATTGTTTTAAAATAAACAAAGATTGACATCTCAATATCAATTCTAAAGGATGAGCGCATCATACTCCTAGTCGTAATCCACTTCTGTACATATTATCCTACAGGGAAGCATAGATAAACATAGGGAGTTGTTAGAAGACTTAGATGAGCAACTAATCCAACCCAGACAAGCAATAGCGATTGAAGGAGGAGTACTCTGGATAAAGATTCACAGGGAGCACTGAGAGCCAGAGGTAACTGTCATAAGAAGTTCACAGAACTATAAATAGTTTGGTAGCACTGAAATGAAGAAGGCAAATATGACTCAGAATGGTAAGAAGTAAGGAAAGAAACCCACACCTTGATGTCATGAAGTTTCCAGTCTAGTGAGTGATACAGGGGAACACAGAAGAGCAGGGTGATGAGCATGATGATAGGAAAGAAGCAGAGTGCATATGGGACTGTATTAAAAGGTCCCCTGTTCCAAACTAGGGGTCAACAGAAGCTTCCTAGAGGAGGTGACATTTATGCTAACCTTAAGAACCAGACAGAATTAGAAGAGACAAGAAAGAATTCTCTAGGTCAAAACAACAGGACATGACCAGATCACAGGGGAGCAACAGACTGCTCCAGCAGAATCAGGAAGCAGGTGACTGAGGCATCAAATGCCCTCAGAAGTGTCACCTGTGCCAGACTTCAATTCTACTTTTAGAATTATTTCTACTTTAGGCTAAATTCTACTTTTTAAATCATTTTCACTTTTAGGCTAAATTCTCTCCTTTTTTGGTGTACTTCCAGCATAGACGTAAGCAGACTTTCTTACTTCTTTTATTTTGCATCCTGTTTTCCCCTTTGACATAGAAAAAAGTGACGAAAAGTATTTTTATTGATTTTTCTAGGAGACCAATAGGGTACAGTCTCCAGTAAGTCTGGCTTAATTTCCATAGTTCTCAAGGAAGGTATGCAGATTGGCACTTCAGCATGAAAAGCCCTAAACATATTTGCTTGAAATGTCTTATTCCTCTCCCTTTCCAAGGCAAATTATGTTGTGGTAAATGTACCTAAATGTTGATGAAGTCATGATCTATATAATGACAATATGCTTTTCACCACATACTTTCTTCTCTTAAGTAATATATGTTTTGGCCCTACCGAGGTCCCAAGTTGCGCTGAAGACACGGAATCACGCTGCTGCAGACAGGTAGATCTTCCCACGCCCTACCAAGGTCTTGAGTCCCGCTGAACACACCGAATCAGCCCGCTGCAGACAGGGAGGTCTGTGCACACCCTACCGAGATCCCAAGTCACGCGGAAGACACTGAATCACGCCTCTGCAGACAGGCAGCCACCTGGTTCCACACTACAAAGACACAGAGGACACCAGACCACCAGACCAAGGTACTGAGTCCCGCTGCTCCTGGCCCAGAGGTAGGGGCTTCTTGGGCACCATCCCTCCCGCTGCTCCCAGCCCAGAGGAAAGGGCTTATTGGGCCACCTACTGTCCCGCCGCTCCTGGCTCAGAGGAAGGGGCTTCCGGGCCACTATCCCTCCCACCACTCCCGGCCCAGAGGTAGGGGCTTCTGAGCCACCTTCCCACTGCTCCTGGTCCAGAGGAAGGGGCTTCCCAGCCACCATCACTCCTGCTGCTCCCAGCCCACAGGAAAGGGCTTTTGGGTCACCATCCCTACCTCTGCTCCCGGCCCCTGTCCCACCTCTCCCAGCTCAGAGGAGGTAATCTGTGCAGGCGCTGACAGCACCCTACCCCAGTACAAATGAGAAAATATGTAAATTAGTCTCAAAACCAGACTTCCAGGTCACCTACAGCAACCCCAAAGGGAAATGAGATGGAACACTCTGATACTCAACCACCTGGACCCACTGAACTGGC
>NW_004624775.1:3622945-3633053 GCF_000247695.1 Heterocephalus glaber | reverse complement strand
AAATAAGGACCAAGATGCATTATGTAAAGGTACAATTCCCAATGAGAAATGTAATTGTGTTGTATACCTACAATGTACCAATAAAAGAATTTAGTTAAAAAAATGTAGTATATGTTTTATTGATCTTGTTTCTAACACTGTAGAAACAGCACAAAGTGATTCTTACAATGCAAGGTTGGGATTTTTGGTTTTACCCTGTGGTAGCATGCAGTATGAACTAGTATCACATCTCATTATATCTGGAGAAAGTGTTATCTGATTCTCAGCAGTAGGTTTCACTTATGGTATTTCTCATTTATAGGAACTAGGAGATGAATCCTCTTTAAAATTATGCCAACTAAGAGGGGATGTGTTAAGTATTAGTTTAATAAGCTATTCCTGGCAATTAACTCTTTAGCTTTGTTTACCTTGTTTAGTCCTGGGCCAATGAGTAGATTATGTTTTCTACAATCTACTCATTGTAGCACTAAAGACAGAAGAAAGAGGAGATGCTTTTCTGGATAGTTTTATCATGAAATGGATCTGTTCAGGAGCTGAGCATTAAGAACATACTATATCCTCTAGCAAAGGCTACATAATGAGTAACACTGTACATTTATTTAGAGCTACATACCTATCAAAGGGTCTTCATACACACAGTTTCATTTGGATAACTCATTGAAAAGCCAGATAGACTCCAAATAGCCCCCTGGCTATGGATGTCTCACAGCTCCTACATTCTGCATGTGAGATAAGAGTTTTCATGAGTCACATCTGCATTAGAAAGGGAAGGAAACTACCTGGAAAATGAAAAACACAAAACCAACCTCATTCCAGTTTCCTCATAAAGATATAAATTCTCTCAGTTATACAAAATACCATGAATAAGGCATTCAACCCAACTATTCTACGGGAAAAAGAAATAAATTATTAATAAATAAATGTTTTAGTACTCTCTTGATTACAAGTGTTTGAAGGAGTCAATAAATGTACAGAGCCATTCATCGTGGACTCCCAACTCCACCAAGGGATTTTACATTTACTAAAAGAAATCATTATTAGGTTGTGTTCATGTAGTAGATATAGAGACTATTCCAAAAATCAAAGAGCTAAGCTCCCATGGACATCAGAACATATGTATTTATTTCTTACTGAAACATCTAACCATATATTTTAAAAGTTATCAAACTACTTAGATACTAAACCCCAAGACTTGAGAAGAACAGCATTCTAGACAAGAATACCTTTCTCAGAAATAACTTATTTTGCAGTCTATCTTTAATGAAAAGTACTATAGAAAGAGATGTCATAAAGAATGTCCAGGACAATTATTCATGCTGCGACAAAACACTATTTGGGTTACCGCATATTTGCAGAGAACAGCTCTTCCCTGATGATGTCAAGCTTGGATTGCAAAATGTGTTGAACCCAGCCTTCAGGTCCAATCTAGTGGAAATTTTATCAATCAAATCCATGTATTGAGTTCAGGCATGAAGCCACAGATATGTGCTACAGTTGAGATATTCTTTGAAAACAAAGCAAAAAAAAAAAGCTGAACATCAAGCCCCATGGCACCTGGGCGATCTTCACGTGCACCACATCCCTCCCCTGGGTGTGGACCTGGCTTCATTCCTTCCTGAGGCATTGCTTTATCTCCAGCTCTCATCTTTCAGCACTGCCTGTCAGTGGAATATCACAATTCCAGATTGGAAAAACAATTCTTACAGAATTAGGGAAATGAAAAAAATAGTTTTTGGTTATGGAAATCCCCCTTCACTTTAAACCAGTATTTTATTCATGTTTGGAAAATAACACTTTATGACTGTTTCCATTTTAATCTGCTTTAGCATTTCCTGTTTTAATTCAGAAACCAAATGTATTACAAACCAGGAGGTCTTGGGCCAATTCCAGATCAACAAAGCAGAAAGTAACTACCAACTAACCAAACTGTTCTCTGTTCCAGATTTTATGAAAAAAAAAATTTAAAGGTGTACATAAGTAACATAAGGTAATAAAATTCAGAGTTTTACATACAATTAGTATGAAATTCAACCAAGGAAAATCCAGTCATTTCTGTAACCACCAGTTGTGTTTATATGTAATTTGAGAGAGAGAGATCGATGTACCATAGGAGAATATTTTAGTGATTATATTATAAAAGGGAGAAAATGAATTGACATTTTTACTTATACATCTAATTTTTGTTTCCTTGTTTCTTTTCCCTTGACTTCACAACTAGAGGAAATGTTGGCCAGGGTTCAATTAGTGAACCCAAAAATTAATTCCAGCCCTGATATTTTGTTAGCTCTGTAGAAACAATAAGCACAGAATTTGAGAACTTTAGAAACAGAAGGAAATTGCATTCAACTGTCATTTATTAGGGACCTACTCTGAAAGAGACATGAGTCCAATCCAGTTTTACAAACTCACGAAGTCAACTGGAGACTTGATGACTACTCAGGTCCTCAGTGTCAGACACACCTTTCTCCAATTCAAGGCATTGCTTTCCCCTCTGGGCCATGCTGACTACTCTCTCACAGTCCCCCAACCACATTACACCCAAAGGTGATGTGCCAACAAGACCAAAAATTATCTTCGCTTAATATACCAATTGACGTTTACTTGAGAATGTCTGTAAATAAATGAACAAATTGTCTACTTGCTAGACTGGGCTAGAGACTGAACTAAAGGTTTAAAAAGAAAGCTACAAGCCACAAACAATGCCATTAAAATTGGTACCAGGAAACATGACCTGTTGAACTGTTAATCAAAGAAAATATCAAATTGAATGACAAGATCTTTGTCTACAGGTCATGGTGAGAACACAGCTGGATGAAAACTCTGATAAGTTTGTGGTTGTCTTAAGGCAGTTGAGAACCAATGTCTCAAATGATGAGAATTTAAAGACAAAAAACTGTTGAAGAGAAATAAAATATCCTTGTACATACCCTCCTTTGAACTCACAATGTCTACTGCTTTGTGATGAAAAGTTATAATGTCAGCAGTAATATATCAAATGAATGTTCTCAACATGAATGTATAAATAATTGTATTTAATTTTTTAGAAAGGCTGCCACTGAATGTTATTAAACATCTGAATCATTTCACATATTTCTTATTTATAAATTACTTTCCCAAATAACCTATCATGTTTCCCTTATTTTTTTTCAAAATTCAGCATTAGTGTCTCACTTTTTCTCATATTCAGATATTAAAGTTAAGAAAAATTAATCAGTAACAGAAGTTTGGAATCCTGTAGCAACAGCCTGCATTCCTCCCACCTTGACAGCCTCATGTTCAAGGCAAAGAAGATAGAATCAATACTCACTTCTCCACATTGCTTAAATAAGTTTTTTGTTGTTTTTTTTTTTTTTTGGTACCAAGGATTGAACTCAGGTCCTTGCACTTGCGCATCAGGTGACGAAACCACCGAGCTAAATCCCCGGCCCTTAAATAAGTTATTGATGACTTACACACACATTTTTAGTTTCAACTTGGTCATCAAATATGACGATTTCACTTTCTCAGTTTGTATTTATTCTAAAATGCAAACTCATTTTGATAGGTACCCAGTTTTTCAAAATGAGCTGTTAAAATCATAATACAATTAAAAGTAAGAGAAAAGAGACTTTCTTTTTAATTATCTGCCCGTGGGCATGACTATTGAAAAATGATTGACACATTAGAATTCTCAGAACAAACTCATGGCACGTATGGCAGAGTCCAGCAGATAGGGTAAGCATGGAAAGATGAGGTCATTTTGTGCAATACAGACATATTGAGGGGTTGCACACCTCCCTCTTCAGAGAAGGAAGGTTTCCACATGTAGGTTTGAGGTATAGAAATGGAGGAGAAAAAGTGATGGTAATTTATGTATGGGACTCCTTTCGGTCTGACTTCAAGCCCTTCATCTATTCTGGACACAATGAGCATGGCTGTTTATGATCCCTCCAATCATATCTTAAATTATGCCATCCACCATCCCAGTTGCATAGCCTAATCCTTCTATTAAGCATAATAAAAATTCTATTCTACCTTTAATATTAGTAGGTAATTAATTTGTATTAACAGAAATGCCTTGGCAAACCCAGATGAAAACTATTATATTGATGCAATCAACTACTTTTCTCCAAATAATTGCCACTTGGGCTGAGAAATTGAAAGCATGCCAGGCTAAAATGCTTTAAAGACTTCAATCAACTTTCTCTCCCAAAATTAACAAATAAAAAGCCAGGGGGCAGATCATTGACCTCACACTCCATTCTTAACTTTACCCAGCAATACATATTAATATTACTAGCACTTGTCCTCCAAACTTGACCTAGAGTTGGCCTCTGAATTGATAGGAAGAAGGGAAAAGACAGAGGCTGTACAGCCCAGAACAACTAGAAACCAACTCTGTTATTAAATTACGTATATTTGTAGCCAAGCTTAAAATAACACAGTTCTGCCAGGCTTCAGTCCTAAGATCTGACGTTTATTTTCAGATATAATAAAATAAATAATGCCATCATTTTTGCTTTATTTCTTTGACTCTTTAATTAATTCTAAATAACCAGATAATTTCCTCTCTTAATTTTCTATGAAGTATTGTTTTAAAGCAAATTTATGTTTCCTAGAAAAATTTTTAAAAGTTTTTCTTTCAAGAAGCAGTTTTTAAAGTTTCTAGCAACAGAATTCGGAGATCCGTTTTAAAAACAAAAACTAAGCATGCATTTATTTAGGAAATTTTAGATCATTAGGATTTTTTTAAACACAAAAGAGATATAAAGTGGTGAAGATATTAGATATGAGATGTTAGTCTGTTCCTTAAGTAATGTTAGTTTATGGTCTCATGACTTAGTGATACTTGAATTGGATCATTCAGTTAAACATGTAAAATACACGTAGTTTGACCAACTTGGTTATTTTATTAAAATATAAATTTAACTAATTAATTTTTTAATAGATTGCACTGATCCAGTTAATATCTCCTAATACAAAAAGAATGAAATCAAAGTTACCTCACACTGTAATCTTTATATGATCTTGTCTGAGGGTCCTCAGTGTGGGACACCCTGCATGGTGAAGAGTAGATTTATTGACATTAACTTTGTATTCAAGAACTAAATCCCCTTAGGTAAGATTCAAGGGAGATGAGCCTTAAAACAAGTCTAACTTTATAAAAGCATAATAAAAAGTATACTAAGTGAGGCAAAAATAATATCAGTAGATGCTACATAATAAAATCTCTTCACGGATTCACTTAATAATCACAAATTATCTTAATTATCTTTTAATAATTGAATACATAATAAAACTAAGCATTTCACTTGTGATTAGGTAATTTGGCACATAATTTTCTATAAAATTATTATTGAGTTAGAAAATATCACCCCAAAACTGTGTGATGACAACATATATGAAAGATATTCTGGTTGATAAGAGCATATCCATTTCTAATAAAAAGGGAGGATTTACCCCATTTTTTTACAAATCCTGTGTTTAAATAACCTGCTCATGCTTCTAAGGCTAATAAGAAAGTTTTCCCGAGTTGTATCTGTATTATCTGAGTTGTCTCTGTATTTTTTGAAAGCTGTTTCTGTAATCACTTTTATATTTGGGCATAACTTTTGGTGACTGTAAATGTTTCTCATTTCTATCTTTATACATCTAACATGTGGAAAGTCACTCATTAGAGCTTTCATTAACTTGTTTACCTGGGACAACTACCTAGCCTACCTGTGTTTCAGGTGTCTCCTTCATACATTGAAAATAATAGTGAAATTATCTGAGGTGGTCAATGTGAAAGTTAAACAGGAATACATGGGTCAGTGCTTAGTAAGTCAATAAAGACTGACAGAAAAGAGCAAACCATAGTACACAGTAGCTCTTATATCCTTCCAACTTCCTCTCTTTTTACTCCTGGGTTCCGGGGATTGGCATGTCCTTCACAGAATGGGCTGAGATTACAGCATCTGCTGAGAAAATTAACCCGAGTTTGACCTTGACCAAAAGGTGGCCATTAACTGATTCAGCAGTGATAACCTTAGTTAGGGACAGTTACTTCCTGAGGTTGTTTGGCATTCACTGAAGTGGTTTTGCATAATACTAATGATAATTGTAATCTTTAGATCTGTTGGCCTCTGCAATTTTAATGAGAAAATGGGATGAATAAGCCAGTTCATAGAAGAATGGCCCATGCAAGACACAAGCTGGGTTCTCAAGTTGACAAGATCTGGAATTAAGTTCAGTTCTGCCTAGCTGAGGTCCTTTGGGATGAAGGGACTTCTCCTTCCGGCTAAATTAGCTTCAATTTCCTCTCACATTCCCACATCCTCTGCTGTACTTCAAGCCATGCACTGTCCCATTGTCTTACTGGATTCCATGCCTCCCGACCAAAGTGCCCCAAAACCATCATCTACACTACCACTAAAATAGGGCTGCCAGATACAAGTAATATGAAGGAAGCCCAGTTAATTTTTTTTTTTTTTTTGAGACAGGGTCTCACTATGTAGTGCAGGCTGGCCTTGAACTCATTATGTATCCCCGGCTGACCTCGAACACAGCCATCCTCCCACATCAGCCGCCTCACCACTACCACCACCAACAGTGCTAGAATTATAGGAATGAGCCACCACACCTGGCTAGCAGAGTTAAACCTGAATTTCAAGAAAACAAATAATATTTTAGTATATATTGGTTATATACTGAAATGTTATTCCTTATATATCTGAAATTGAAATTTAACTAAACATCCTCTTCTTTTTTCTAAATCTGGCAACCAGACCCCAGGATTAGAGAAATCATAAATCTGTTGCAGTATTCCTATTCCTATTTTTAAATGATCAAATGGCATTCTGTAAGTGTCCAGTTTCAGTTTTGTTGCATTTATGTATGTTTCACGAAACTATTTTATGTCTCTTCATCTTCATCCTCTATGTCTTCTTACCTTCCCCTTTTTCTATTTACATTACTCTGCATTTGCTTGAGTTTGCATGTCATGAAGAACTCATTAATCTGTTTCTTACCTGCCTCAAGCTCATATCAGCCAAGGCTTTTTTATCTCTCTCCCCCCAGTCATCTATGCACTTGACTAAACTAAGTGCCTCTTCTTTATATTCCTATAGTACTATGGAAATGAATATATGTACACATATATAAGGATGCCTGAAACATGGACAAAACTAAATCCTACGCACTCTTTGATTGCTTAAAAATGGGCATACCTTCTGAGAAATGTGCCATTAGGTGATTTCTTTGTTGTGTACTTACACAAACTAAGACAGCTACAATGGGATAATTTGATATGTCCATCATCATACATGTAGTCCTTTGTTGACCAAAATGTCATTATGTGGCATATAATATCTTTTCCTGTATATTCATTCCTATGATAGAGTTTAATTTATAAACTATACACAAGAAGAGATTAACAATTAAAATTAAAATAGAACAATTGTAACAATGTACCCTAAGAAAAGTTATGTGAATATGATTCTCTCTCTCTCTCTCTCTCTCTATATATATATATATGTATATATATACATATACATACATATATATATATTTCTCTCCATATCACCTTTATTTTTTTTTAATTCTTTCATTGGTACATTTTAGGTATGCAATATGTTTACATTTATCATTGGGTGCTTGTACCTGAGCATGATGTGTCTTAGTTCTTATTTTTTTCCCCATTACCTGTGTCCCCTTCACCCGCTCCTCCCTTCCCTATTTACATAAATTTTGTTGCCATTTTTTTTTCTTTTCTCATAATTTTTCTTTTCCCTTCTTCCCTTTCCCCCTCCCCTCCCACCACCTGTACACCTTTGGACCTTTTCCTATTTCAGATTATCAATTATTCATTTTAATCATTTTAATCCTTATTAACACTTTCAGTTTCTCACACTAGAGAAATGATATTTACACGTGTGTGTCCTAATTATTTAACTTAAGGGTATCGCCTCAATATGCATCCATTTAGCTATAAATGTCTCTAGTTTTTCATTCTTTATGGCTAAATAGTACTCCATTTTATTACAAAACCACATCTTCTTTATCCTATCTTTATTTTTTTATTTTATTTTATTTTTTTGGTTACCAGGGATCGAACTCGGGACCTTGTGCCTGCAAGGCAGGCAGTGGAACCACTGAGCTAAATCCCTGGCCTGCCATATCATCTTTAACTTTTTCACTTAAAGGAAACACTTTTTTAAAAAGCTTTTCTTAGCACAAGGACCCGAGTTCGATCCCTGGTACCAAAAAAAAAGTGCTTTAAAAAGCTTTTCTTTGGCCTTTGGCATATCTAAATTGCCAGCATCACTACTCTTGCACTTTGGGGCCTCTTTGAAAGAGTTGCATGAACATAAGCACTAGAACACCAGGACAGCAGACCTGATGACCCAAACAGTCACTAAGATATTAACAAGGAGGTCATCTGTACAACATGCATATGCTGGAGAAAGGATGATTCTTGTTAGAAATGGTACTGAATGAACACTGAGATTTTATCATGCTACTCAGAACAGCATGCAATTTAAACTTACAAATTATTTCTGGAATTTTCTATTCAATATCATCAGACCATGCTTGACCATGGACAATGAAAAGCCAAACTGTAGGTAGGGAGCTCTTGTAACACATTATATGAAATGCACAGGGTGATAGAGTATGAATGCTGTAGCAGAAGTAAAGTGGTTTCCGTAACCGAAAAGTCCAAACTTCAGAGTAGCCAGGGCCTCTCCATTCCTTTCTCTATCCCATTCCCTTTTTCCCAGTACACAAGGCAGTTTGGAGAACTCTCCTAGAGATCCAAGCTTGAAGATTGTCTCCAAAGTGAATTTCATTATAGCAACGACACTTCATCCTTACAGATTTATCCAAAAGGAACACTAGGAAGGAAGTTCCTATTGAACTGAAGCTCATACTCAGTGGGTAAAAGAAGTTATAAGGCGATGGAGAAGCTCAATAAAGAATTCCTTGGCTTTAACTCACAAAGGGGACAAACATAGACAGATCTACAATGAAAAAAGTAAAGATATGTTATTAGTAAGATCCTTAATTCAGACCATAGAAAGATCCTGCAGGTCTGGAGCAGATTGAATGAGAATCAAGGTTTCAAGTTCCCCAGCCTTGGCCATCAGAGCATCACGTATGCATTATAGAAATCACTTTTTCATTCCAGTGTCACCAGTGTAATTTTTTTAAGTAAAATAATCTGCATTTAAAGAGAGGCTCATTTTGGAATCTCACTTTAAGTACACTCTTCCTCCGTGGTGCATTATGAAACTTCAATATTCCTTGACACTTTGCACATTGGCAGGAAGAACTTATCTTTCACAGGGATTTACATCATAACCTGGATGCTCTGGATGAATCAAGAGAACTGGATGCAGGTATCTCTTGAAGCATTTAAAGTCAATAGATAATACCTTTCCTATATTTAACTGTCCTCCGACAGCCCCCTAGCCTTATTTATGATGTAATTGTGAATTCACTAAAATCATCCAGCCAAAAATGCTTCATCATTGCTGCTACCTCATCTGTCAATGCTGCTGCCTATTTTTGTTGTCTTCTGGCAGATCCTCCTGTCACTAGACCAATTACTGACATCTATTTAGATTTTCCTCCTGACCCAATGGACTCCTTGTTCTCCAGCTGATGACAGTCTCAGAAGACTACAGCCAAACTGGCCGTTAGCTTCTGACCTCTCTTTAGACAACCTTATTATGATAATTGCAAGGCTGGAAGTAGCAGAGACGAGGCCAATTACACCTGTCCCTGTCCCAGCGCAGACCAGGCTTAAATTACTCAGATGGGGTGGAAAGTATGATTTAGCTCAGTTGAACAATAACTTTTTCTCTATTCTTATAAAATTTGGAGACAGACATTTCTAATGACCCTTGTCATTAGGACATAATGACCCAGTATTTCTTTAAATGGCATCATTCTTTATCAAATAAACCCTTGTACTATATTAATAGATGACTTTACTAGGATATTTTAAAGAAAACAAATCTTTAAAATGTGGCTACTTGAAATATTACAAAACATAAACTGAAAACTACTCATTCCATGTTTTTCTTTGCAGTCATTTTAATATTAATGATATACATTTACACATGTGAATACTTAATATTAATAAGTT
>NW_004624775.1:3598750-3614632 GCF_000247695.1 Heterocephalus glaber | reverse complement strand
AAAGAAAGAAAGGTGGGAGGGAGGGAGGGAGGGAGGGAGGGAGGGAAGGAAGGAAGGAAGGAAAGAAGGAGGGAAGGAAGGAAGAAAAAAAGAAGGAAGGAAGGAAAAGGACAAGAAAAATGATGAAGTGTGCCTCAGATTTGATCATTCCTGGATAAGACCGTATCAATATCAACAGTTACCCAAATTCAAACTTACTCCTCTTATCCCAGATTGCAATAAACACAAAAATAGGGAGAGAGTGTTTTAACTCAATAAAGTGCACTTCTTATCTCTCGCAGATAAACAATGTGGCTCTGCCTGGCCAGAACTTGTGATCTGGGTTTATTTCATCTGAGTTGTCTATAATTAGATTGCAAGCCCCTTGGGCAGTAGCTGTGGAGTTATAATCAGATTTTGTATAGATCCTGGCACAGTCACTTAACCATAGTGTGTGCAATAAATATTTATTGACGATGTTATCTTTAATTCCTCAAAAAATAACTACATAGACCACTCTTCTCAGTTGAATGGTTATAGAATTGACAAACTATCAGGGAGGAAAAAACAGTTCTGTTATATTTCCTTAAACTAACCTACCATCAGTTATTCAAAATGGGGAAGTATCATTTATAAATTTGATGCATTACTTCATTCCAAACCCATAATAGTGACCTCAGCACTTGAAAAGACAAAACACCACAAACCAGGATCTTTAATGTGAATCTCCCAGCAATTTAAGCAATACTAAGGTTTGTAATATTAGAGGTTTTCTCTTCACTTTTCCTATTTTGAAATAAGTAAACTAATCTGTAAAGTTAATATAATTATTTAATTAAATATTGGTAAGCATTATCAACCACTATGTTTCATTTACTTTCTCATCACTGGGATAAAATACTTAACATCTGCAACTTAAAGGAAAAGATGTTTATTTTGGCTCACAGTTTCAGTGGATTCAGTCCAGGATCAGCTGGCTTCAAGGCCTAAACTCCTGGCATGGTAGAGGAAGGCTGTTTACCACAGAGTATCCAGGAAGTAGAGAGGGAAAAAAGGAGCCTGGGACAAAAATATACCCTGTCAGGCCACACCTCCAAGACCTGCTTCTTCCCACCAGGCTCTACCTTTGAATAGCACAGTCAGCCAGTAACTCATCAATGGACTAACCTATTGATGAATAGAGTGCCCTTGTGATTCAAAACCCTTCCAAAAGCTGCATTTCTCAATATGAGACTTCAGGGGAACACTTTATATCTAGGCTATAACATAGCAGATGATTTTTTCTTCATTAAAAAAACACAGAACTGACCTAACTTGAAACAGGGTCATTATCTGGCTAGTGGTCTCTTCTATCTACAAAACACTTATACAAGCAGTGAAATAATTGTGGATTACTTTTTCTTTGCAAAAGAAAAAGTTTAATTGCTCCTGAAATGCTTCCAAAAACACGTATCTAATTAAAAACACTCATATGGCCAGTAAAAAAGAGCAAATGATGTATCAGTTACAGGGAAAGTATGACAAGCAATTCTAGGGCACAGAAAACCTTGGGCAGACTTTCTTTCCCTAGGCATTCTTAGGTACAAGCAGAAGGGTAGGTCTATTTGTTGCCCCCAGCAAATTTAATAATCATGTTTTGAGTAACACACTCTTGATCAGTAGCCCAGCCATCGAGAATATCGGCTGTACTTATGATATATTTGATTGGAAAGAATTCTATTAAGCCACCAATTTTGTGAGCCTTTCCCCTACTCTTTGTTGCAAGTATGGGGTTAAAGAAATACATACACAAGAGGCAAAAGGATGAAAGACAGAGATACAGAACAAGGAGTTCAAGAAGAAAGAAGTGAGATTGCCCAACACAAGCTTGCCCATTCCGAGCATTGTTTGGAGAAGATATAATCCATTGTTTCTTGGAGATGATTCCTTTGGAATTCTTTTCTTGGCTTCTGAGACTCATTCACCTTGTGACCTTAAGTATTTCACTTACTGCCTTGTTCCTTTGCCTTTGTGTTTTGCTGCCTTCTTGCATACAGAAATCTTCTGTTGATTAAAAGATGGATAGAAAATAGACAAGAGTTCTCTGGCCACTCAGAGAATGAAGACATGTCACCTGGGTCCTTCTCACCAGGGCTAAGATTAAAGTTCCCATTACCTTTCACTTACTTGCCACACAGTAATACTTCCTCCCCACAGTTAGGGATGGGTTTTCAGGCAATTTTCTCTTCTTTTTGATCTATCTTTGTGTGATAGCAGTATAATAGCATTTGGAGAAGAAGAGTCAAAAGTCTGTCTAATGACTTATATGGAATTGGAATGCTGGCTTTCAGACACTACCTTGAGTTTCTTGGAATTGGTGTTTAACACCCTAGAGGCTGAACTGCAGTTTTCCTGGGTGAACCCCTATCATATGAAAAAATAAACAAAATATGAGAATTTGTGTGTGTGTCATAGTGGATGACCCAAGAAAATGATGTAGGAAATTATTTTAAGAGAATGGTACAAAATACCTCCCTGACAGCTGAAAAAAATGATTTCATAGACATTTAGCATAACATAATAGTCTCTAGTGGAGAAGCAGGGAGGAGAAACAGAGGTTGGATATCAGGTACCAAAATGGAATTAGATGGGAAGAGATAAGTTGCAGTGCTCCATAACACATTAGGGTGACTATGACTTACAACTTATTATATATTGTATAAAGAACTAAAAGACAAATTCAAAGATTTTTCAACACAAATAAGTAATAAGCATTTAAGGAATGGAAATGCTAATTATCATGATTAATCATCATATATTATACACATGCATCAAATTATCATATTGTATGCCACAAATATGTATAATAATTATACATTAGTTTAAAATAAAAATAAAGACTAGTCAATTCTTAAAAGAAAATAAATAAGTGGTACCAAGTAGTAGACTGACAATTATGTGGTTTTTCATGTATTTTATTTTGTTGAAGCAGATGTCCAAAAACAAGAAAATTGGCAGGTTTCAAAAGTTCCTAGAAAGTAGTGATATATCCAGCGTGCAGTCATTAAAAAATAGAGTCCAGAAAATGATATAAATTTCACTTTTTACCTGATCTTCGAATAGCTAATAAAATGGCATTTTTCTTGAAGTAATTCCCCTGAAGAAACTCCTCAGTGGTCTAAAATGCCCTTTTCACTTCCCCCAACTGGAGCCCAACTCAATAGAAGGAAACTACTGTATGTTGTGGCCAGGAGGTCAGGATGAGAATCAAGGGCATTGTCCACTTCCTTTGGCAAACTGCTTCATGTTTCTGGGTCTCAGCTGCCCCATCTACAGAGTCAGCAACTTTCCAAAGAAGATTACTGAGATCTCTTCTAACTCTAAGAGCTGGGAACAGCAGCAAATGTTTGTGATTATGCCCAAGAGTAAGGATTATGGCCTAAAAACCTATTTTAAATTCTACTCCCCTATTCACTAGGTGTGTAAACTGGTTATGGTCAAGTTTATTGTCTCTAGTCCCATTTTTTTCTCACCTAAAAAATAAGCATAATGACAACATCAACTACCAAGAGTCATTATGGGAATTAATTAAGATAATGAAGGTAAAGTGCCTGGCACATTAACTGTTAGCATTATAATTATTCCAGGACCCTTGAAGCACCTACAGGAGAGAGTATTGTCACTAGGGTGCAGTCTAGAGGGATAGCCTACAGTCGTGAGGTCAGACTGCTTTGGTTGGCATCCCCGCTCAGCCACTGAGATGCCTGGCATTAAACTGGCAATTCCTATTACCTATTACTGATCTCTTCGCATTAAAAATATGGTTGCTTTTGGTGAAGGTAAAGCAGATTTGCTAGAGGTTTTTTTTTTTCATCTTCATCCTTTTCTCTGTATTCCAAATTTTCTACAAATAGAAATTGCTTTCAAAAACAGAAAAAAAGAACACTTGTTGTTTGTTTTAAATATCACAATCAATTAGAATGGGGACTAAACATCAATGAATACATAAACTGCCATCTTATGGGCATTAAAAATTTCTTTGTTCAAAGTAAAAGTTTGCCTTGCCCTCATACAAATTAATGAGAGCACATTTGACAGTATGAATCAGCACAGAAGGAATCACCCATCTGGTGTTTATGGAAACATTCTGAGCCCTCCAGACTTCAAACTATACTTTCTCTCAGCAACTTGTGATTTCTCCCCAGAGTTTCATTCCCATGGGACAAGCCTTGTTATGGATGATGATAAATTAATTTGCAGGACAGCCCATGGGAGGATCTCAAAAATTCATAGTTGAGTTAGGGACACAAAGAGACACTAGGAATAGATAAAAGGCAGGGAATGTCCCAAGTTTTCTGCCGCAGGTGATGAGCCGCTCCATTGGTGACAAGTGCAAGCTCATCTTCCTGCTGAAGGGCAAGGTGCTGCCCTTCAATAATGCCTTTCATCACTTCAGATCATTAACTACAATGAAGGATTCTTAGACAAGAAGAGAGAAAGAATTCCAGGAAGAAAGCCAGTAAGAGAAAGTTTCCAAAGGAGAGAGTGAAGGGATGCCAATCTGTGGGAGTGGTGTGGAAACAGAAAGCAGCAAAAAGAAAGGAGAATATGCTGTCTGATTTGGAAGGACACTTAATCAAAACTCTCATGTTTGCATATAGACATGCAATTTTACAATTTAAAAATTGCACGTGAGAGAAAGTAGAATAAGCACAGATTATAGGAGACTACAGAAAGTCAAAATTTCTTTCAGACTTTAGATTTTATTTGAAAATGATATTGCTTTCTCAATTTTCATAATAAAAGAATGGAACCAAATCCTGTTTATCTGTTTCTTTGTCCATGGTTCTTTCTAATTTATTATACTGCCTCTTCTTACGGATGACATAGAAAAAAGGCATTGTAGGTGGTAACACAAAGCTGAGAAGAGAGAAGGGATGAACCTGTAGAGTCCTGGTGAAGCCAATTGGGAGAAACACCACCTTCCCCAAGCACGTATCCAACTTACAACGGACAACCTGCCAGGAATAATCAGTGTGCCCTCCCCACTTCTGCCAATT
Organism: Heterocephalus glaber; assembly: GCF_000247695.1. The sequence continues at coordinate 3,609,614 of NW_004624775.1, read as the reverse complement.
CATGTAGGAACAAATGATACAGACACTAAAGATCTGCTGTGCATCTCTTGAGACTTTGAAGTTCAGGTAAAGAAACAGACCTGAGGGCATGAGTAGTGTCTGAGTTTCTCTTTCATTGAGGCATATAATTTCAAAAAAGATGAGAATTGTAAGAGTTACTTAAGCCAATGGTAGTGTAACAACTAATATATTGTTTGCTATATTAAGCTCTTGTAACTTAAAGAGTACAAAAGTCCAGGACATACAGTAAGAGGTTCATTTCTCTTGGTAACATTAAGACTTAATGGTGAGCCATACTGTCTGGCAAAGATCAAGTGGAAAATGCTTTGCCAGAGACTCAGAGATACAATGGAAATGATGTTAAAACTGCCTTCAAGGAGCAGAGAGTAAGAAATTCAGACGAACACCATTCAAAACAGACATAACAATATGGCTGATGTGGAGAAAAGGAAACAAAGCAAAAAAGACATTTCTAGAGAGGGATTACTGTCAAAAATTTGTCAGAAAGTAATACATGAGCATCATAAGTAGAATATGGGAAGCAAAATAAATACAGGATTTATGTTTTTAAAATGGGAACTAAATGTTATTGTTTGTTTAAAAGAAAAATATCACCAAGAATGAAACCGTGGTTGGTGTCATAATGAAAGTATATGTGTTGGAATTTACCATTTTGAAAGCCAAAGACCATTGAAATTAAAATTAGACATTGGGGAAACCTTATCATTATCAGAGAATCATACAGGCAACCCAGATTTATGAAGGCTAGGTATTATGCTTGCTTTAACTTATTTTATTTTTACTTATAAGATGCTTGAAATTAAGGTAAGTAAAGAAAAAACAGAAAACCCTTTTCACATCACCCAAAAGAAAATCATATTAACATCCTTCAAGTGTGCTACAACTTGCATTTGTCTTGTTTTCATTTTATTTTTACATTTTACCTTCCCTTTTTTCTCTTTCTTTCTTTCCTTCCCTTCTTCCTTCTTTTTTTCTTCTCTCTTTCTTGAAAAGAAAGTAAATTACAAATGCTAGCAAAAGACACCCACTCAGGTCCTATGCATTTCCTTCCCTTGGTAGGTAGACATAATCATAACAGTAGATTATCTACATTGTCTAATTTTTATGAAGTTACATATTCATAAATATCAAACTAAATGGTTTACTATATTAAAAATTATATAAAAGCATACTAGCATACCTATTCCTTCACAATACTTTTTCACTTAAAGTCATGGTTAATTCAGGTAGATTTAGATTTGTTCCTTCCTGTAAAGCATCACAAAACAAAGCAATACCCTGATGGATAATTTGATACATTATATACTTTTTGCATTTATTATCATGATTCTGAAAAATGGAGATTTTATCTCTTTCTGCACATTTCTAAGAACTTTTTGTCTGAGAGATAACTAGCAATAGAATTTCAGGTTAAAAAAAAATTATTTACACCTTCCACTTACCTAGACACTACAGTTTGTTCTCCAGAACAGCTTGCTAATGCCCAGCTCTTTCCATGACAATCTGAAAGCCTGATTCACCATCAACACTTGGAATTACCAGACTTCTACATAGTTGTCAGTAAAAATGGCCAAAAGGTCATATTCTTGTTTAGTTTAAATTTTCCTGGTTAATGTAAAGGTTGGGGAATCTCTTCAGATATTCACTGGCCACTCCACTTCCTTTTAAATTGTAGCTTGTGTTATTATACAGCATGCAGAATAATCCAAATGTTTCCAGATTTTTCTTTATACTCTTGTCTTTTCAGGTCTTGTTTATGAAATTGTTCCCTTACTTAATGTCATAAACTTATTGTTACTGAAGTTTTTAAAATTATTTTTCATATTTAGGTTTTTACAGTTTTCTGTTTGGAGAGCTAATTGTCCTATAATCACTTATTAAATAATCTATTCATTCCTCACTGATTTGTAATGATCTTCAGGTCATATCCCAAATATTCATTCATTTATACACATTCATATAAACTATACTGTTTCTAGTTTCTTTCTTCTTTGCACATTGGTCTGTCTATTCCTTACTTTTTGTCTCTTAAAATCAGCCAATGTTGTTGCTACTGCTGCTGCCTTATGATATCATTGTCATTACTGATTTCACAGAAAGGTTTATTTAAATTAACCCACATAACTGCCAATATCTTTGATCAAAATTGCTTATTGCATGAATACTAGCCCCCAAATAGCTTCTGAATTAAGTTTTTCCCTAAAAACATCTTTAAAAGCTCTTTCATGCTGAGTATACTTTCTCAGCCTAGGAAACTCTTGATTCTCCTTCATTACTGAAAAATATGAAACCGAGACATAGAATTTTCAACTGACAGTGATTTCTCCTTGAACTCAAAGATGTCACTATTTTCTAGACAGTTCCATTTTCAGTGTGTGCTGTCAGTATAACTGTTCCTTTTTTATACATAAATCTTTTTCCTCCGATAAATAAATTTTTTGTTTGTTTGGTTTTGGATTTTTTGAGGGGAGTACTGGGAGTTGAACCTTTGCACTTAGCTACATCTCCAGCCCTTTTTTATTTATTTATTTATTTTTATTTGAAAGAGGGTCTCACTAAGTCACTCAGTTGCCCAGGCTGGGCTCAACCTTCTCAAACTTGTGACCGCCCTGCCTCAGTCTCCCAGAGTGCTGGGATTACAGGCATGTACCACCGTACCTGGCTGTAAGATCTATTTTTTAGTGTTCTACATTTTATCCATTCGATGCCTTTGTCCCTCTCATGTCTTTTGAAAATTTAGCAGCTTTTTAAAAATATTTCTGCTTTCCCATTCTCTGTTCTTTCTTTTTGAATTCCTTTCCTATACGTATATGTGAGATTCTTTTTCTATTCTCATACCTCTTAACTTCTTTAGATTTGCTAATTTTCCCTCCCTGTATGTGCTCTTGGGTCATTTATTTACATCTTTCTCCCAGTTATTTTCTCTTCAGCTGTACTCAAGTCACTATTTCATCTACTTGGTGTTGATTTCCATGATGTTTTTCCATTACAAAAAATAAATTTGATTCTTTTTCCTATATTTCATTTTTTTTTATTTTTCTCCATCACTTTATGTACACAGACACATATATTTTATTTTGCATTCTTATTTAGAGAGAATTATCCAGTGATTCAGATTCTAACAACAGCAGTGATCGCACACTGGGAAGAAAGGATTGCACTGAGAGGACTGTATTTGGAACTGTTCTTGGGTTCAATATTTGCAAAAGGGAAGAGAAGACAACCAGATTGGGAGAGAAAGTTGAGCCATGTAGCCTACTCATAAGAACTAGGGCTAAGATGCTCCTTCTGAAGGATCTTCAGCAGAAATGAGAGGTTAAGCCTCTCTCCTTTTATGGGTTGGGATACAGGCCACCCTAGGAAGGAAAGGCAACTTTAGGTAAGACAGTTATCTTCAGACAGGCAATTCCCAAAGGGGTTGACAGGTGAGAGCATTCTCCCCATAGCCCTCCTACAAGGTAGAAGGTAGAAGGTAGAAGAGAAATGCCTTTGGTCCTGAAGAGTTTGGACAGCACATGGCAGGGGCCACTACAATCGCTAAAGTTAGATACCCATATGAGCTCTTTTCTCAACACTCCTATGACGTAGGCACAATGGTAAATTGTAATTTGGAATTTACAAAACTGAGGCAGACAGATTTAGAAACTTCCCTAGCTAGAAGCCCAGATGATTGTGCAGAAGCTCCAGGATTAAACAGAGGTCACCTGAATCTAAAGGCTTTGTGCTTTCCTACTGTGTACAGGGACCTATCCTAGACTCATGGCCAATGTCATCTCATGTAAGCATGGGAGCCTACTATTACCTTATTTGGATTATTTTCATCCCAATTAGCATTGCTATTCTCTTCTTCTATATATAAATTATATTTTGCTAAAGAGGCACATTGTTCTTTCTTTTTTTTAATTCAGTACTTTTTAAAGAACTATCCATGTTAATATATGTGCTTTATGTCTTCAAACTGCCTAGTTATTCATCTCTTAGGAAAATGTTTATTTTATAGTCTCTTCCAGATTTGATTCCACTAACTTCTGGGAGTAAAAGGTAATAGTTTTGTTTGTTGAAATATGGAGACTTTTGATTGTGACACATTTGTTCTTTGTGTCATTTTTTAATGCTTGATTGCGAGTTGATCTTCTATAGAATTCTTTTCTGTAGAAAGTCCTAACTTTCTAGGTTCAAAGAAACCTGTCAGGAGTTATATGAGGTTTGATTCTTCCAAATATCCCAAGAATATCACTATATTTAGAGTCATTTTATCTTATTTTCTGAGATAGAGATTCAGGCCCTATACCTACATAAGGAATAAAGCTGGTGTTCTGGTATTTTATAAGAAAATTACTCTGCTTAAGAAGCCAGTAGAAATTAAGATTTTTGTGTCCCTTTATTTTGGTAATCAAGGTCATTTATTGTTTTTAGTCTCTTTTTGCTAAGTGTGTAGCCTTTAAGAAATCTGGCTTTAAGCTGGGGTTCCCACTACCCCTCCCTCGTCACAAGGTCTTCTCACCCATTTGCACAATGGCAGTGAACTTAGTCCCTTAGCTAATTTGTAACCCTTTCTTCCGGGGCTGCTTATCTGGTTCCAATATCTGACACTAGGAAACTGCTGTCTTTCCTGAAAGTTAAAACACCATATTAAAAATGTTTTGTTATATTTTATCAGCACTTCTAGATATTTTTGGAATGTCTATGAATTTAGAGAGTATCATGTTGCCAAAAGCTAAATCTGTTAGTCTGAATCATATAGACTCATTACATGGACTAAACAGGGTGGAAACAGAAACATTCACTAACCTGTAGAACAATAGACTGGTGTTTCTAACAGATTGTTGGAAAACATTTCAGAATACCATACAATTCACTCTTTAAAGTATACAATTTTCTAGATTTAGCACATTCACATAAGTGTGCAACCATTGCCACAGTCAATTTCAGAAAACTTTCATAGACACACACACATACTCATTAGGACTTACTCTCTATTTTCCCTTAACCTCCTACCCTCTGCATAAAGTAACCACTATTCTATTTTCTGTCTCTTCAGATTTGCCTAATATGAAAAATCCATATAAATGGAATCATATGATATATTTTATAACTAGCTTCTTTCACTTAGCAAAGTGTTTCTAAGTCCATCTATGTTGTAGCATATATCAGTGCCTTGTTCCTTTTTATTATTGAGTAATATTCCATTGTGCAAATAGACCAGATCGATGGACATTTAGTTGTTTGCACTTTTTAAGCATTATGAGTAATGCTGCTATAAACATCTCTACTCAAGATTTTGTGTAATTATATGTTTTCATTTCTCTTAGGGATATACATAGGAATTGAGTTTTTCAACCATGTGCTAAACTCAATGTTTAACTTTTTGAAAAACTAAATAGTTGTTTTCCAAAATGGCTTTATCACTTTACACTCCCACCTGCAGGGAATGAAGGTTCCAGGCCTTTCTTTCAATGATAATATTCAATGTATGCTATCAAGCCTTGAGTTGTGGGTTACTAAGTGTTCTGACACTTAAATTGACCCTCCTACTGGATCATTCACTCTCCTTGGATGTTCTACACCACTTCAAATAAATAAATATCTTCATCTCTCCCTTTCTAAAAATGTGCTTCTCCTGAACTATCTTGTTCAAGAAAGAAATTTAGGACTCATTCTAGATGCTTCTGTCTCACTCATGCTCCCCCTTTTCACCAATTATCAAGACCTCTCTTTCCTCCCTGGCTTACCCTCTGCAACATGTCAAGAACCTTGGACAGGGAAATCTGCACTCTTCTAAAATTGCCATTGTATCTGACTCTTTCTTTCTGTCTGTTTGTCCTTTTTCCTTCCTTCTTTCCTTCTTCCCTTTTCTTAAGTACTGGAGATTGAACATAGGGGCACTGAGCTACATCCCTAGCTCTAGTTTTGTTTTTATTTTTCAACAGGGTTTCACTAAATTGTCCAGGCTGGCCTTGAACTTGCAATTGTTCTGCCTCAGCTTCCCAAGTAACTGAGATTACAGACATAAACCACCATGCTTAATGTCTGACACAGTCTTACTCAGAGTAGGACCCAAACATCATTTGACTGATTAGCATACCAAATATAAGTGATGCACAGTAATTGCACTGACTTTAAAAGGATGTTTCTAGTTCACTGCTAAATCTCAGGGCAATGAATATTGACAAATGAGTATTAACTAAGAAATTATTTTAAGTATTATATCTACACAGTTAAAATTATTTTTAATATTTTAATAATTACTTAATATTTAATAATTATTTTAAATATTATATCTACATAGATTGTTAGCTAATGTAAATGTTGCATGAACACTGCATCTCAACTTTATTTATTGTTTTGAAATGATAGAGATGGAACCTAGTGTCTTATGCACATTAGGCAAATACTCTACCATTGAATGATATCTCTAGCCTCTAAATCTTAACTTTTAAATGAATCCTGAATTATATCCCCCTTATAACACTTTGAAAAACTTCTTTCAGCATCAAGACCTGATGAAGAAATCCTCTAATGTTTTGATCTGTGGGAGGTTTTCTAGAAGTGCTCAAAAAAGTATCTGTATTCTCTCTCTCTCTCTCTCTCTCTCTCTCTCTCTCTCCCCCTCAATTTGTCATTGTCTAATAATTGCCTCCAAGCAATCCTCTTATCCTTGAACTAATGGCATTGTGTTAGGTAAAATTCATATCTTCACAAAACAGAACCATGTTACCTTCAGAATTTTAATTTTAAGAAACAGTAGTCTTTGTGATTATGTACATATTCAACAGGTGACATTTGGAAAATGTGAGACACTTTCACCAAAAAAGTCTCTCTGAGAAATTTGTTGTATTCCTTTCCAGCTACAAGAACACAAATAATGTTTTGACTTGCCCTTATAATGAGCAGGGAGCCCTGTTACTTGTTCAACCAAGACTGGTAACTTGGAAATTTGAGCTGCTGAATCAATTTATTTGCTGTACAACTGTGCTATTTAATAAAATATAATGTAAACCATGTGTATAATTTTAAATTTTCTTATAAACATATTTAAAAAGAAAAAATAAGTGGCACTGGTTTTAATAATATACTTAACAAAGTATTTCCCAAATTTTACCATTTCAACATGCAACAAACAGAAATTATTGAGCCATCTTTCATAGGAAGTCTATGAAATCTTGTGAATAATGTGTACTTACAACACATGTTAATTTGAATGGCCACATTTCAAGTGTTCAGTAGTCACTTGTGGCTAGTGCCTCAGTATTTGGGCAACATACTGCCAAGCATTCCCATAATAAGACTGGCATTGTACTTAATTTGCAACAGTTCTCATTGCAAAGAGATGGCCAGCCATAAATCAGTCAGTTAGCAACTTCAATGAAAAGCACAAAAGAAAAAAAAGTCTATTCTCTCAGGTTTGTTCTGTAATATGGTTTAATCTTCCACAGTTGCCAAAATACTTGGCTAAAAGAATAACCATCAAATCACTAGTGCATCCTTTTCTGCAAACAACAGCCAACACCTCTCCCCCTTGCCTTGCAGTTGTGGCCTGAGTATCTGCATATCATCATAGAGATACATGTCAGCAACTTGAATAATAGCCACATAGGAGCAGCAGAAAAGAGGGAGGTGTGATCCATCAAGCTAAGTGCCCAGGGGCAGAGATTGAAAACTCATGATATGAGCTAACACAGAAATCACAAGTGAAAGGCTGATTGGATTCATTGTAGTTAGTATGTTTTACTTTCCATCTTTTCCTCTCTGACAGAAGTATTGCTCCTAAAATACACCTAACTATGCAAGACAATATTTTGTGGAGGAAAAATACTTCCTGATTTCATGCTTCACAGCATTAAGATTGATAGGCCTGTAATTTTACTCAAAGTGGAACAACCATAGTTGCTCGCCTTTCTCATACATAAATATTTAATCCCTGTTAGAAATACCCTATGCTATGAGCCAGAGCAGAAATACCTTAACAAGGTAGGTTCCACAGGTGAATTACAAACTGCTACAAGGCAAAACCAAAACAGCCCAGTTCATTAGGTCATAGATGTATGGCATTACCAAGAAAAGGGGATAATGGAAAACTGAGGAATAGCAGCATTGAAAGGTTGTAATTAGGCATAAATTTGGGTTGTGGTACAACATTGACATAAGTGAAATACGTGATTTTAGTTAGTGTATTGAGCAAATCATTTATCATCACTCATCTTTCTAAATGTAAAACAAAGATGAAAAAAGGACAAATACAGAAAAGCAAATTGGAGGAGAAACTTGTAAGTTAAAAATAATGGTTGTGTTCATTCTGAGATCTACTAAAATGACACATGGGTTATTTCTGTCTTCTAAAATAACATTTCACTTATTTTTGTCCCCATACACTCATATTGTTAATAAGCTCCTTGGCTAATGCCAGTTTCCCTGAATAGCAATACATATGTTTGTTGCCTATTCTGATGAAATGGGGAAGTTTTTAGTATTAAAATGTGATCATAATATACTTACTTTCTTAAATAATAAGTGTAATGCATAATGTCCGAATTCAACTTTAGGTGATTTTTTAGGTTGGTCTTTAATCCTCTTTGTCTTACCACAATAGATGACAACATAATCAGCTTTCATAAAGAAAAATGTCTAGATGAATCTGAGTGAAAACTCAAGACACCTGGTTTGACAAATGATTAATTACTAATTAGAGATGTATTTTATGCGAACAGAGTTGAAGTTTAGATTTTAGAAATAATAATAGCATTTTGGAGCTACTGTATACAAGACATAAACAAGTTGCTTCATGTCTTACTCTGTTTGGGAAGCTATAACAAAACATCACAAACTGCGTGGCTAATGTACAACAGGGATTTACTCCATCCAGTACTGGAGCCTGGGACATCCAAGGTCAAGGTTCTGGCAAACTGTGTCTGGGTAATGTTCAGTCCCTGCTTATTGACAGCATGTTCTTGCTGTGTCATTATAAGAAGGGGTGAAGGGAATGGGAAAAAGGAAGATTCAGATATATTATGTGCATGTACAAATTCCGTATGGTGAATGTGATCTTTATGCATACCAAAAGAATACCAATAAAATTAATTTTAAAAACAACAAAAAAAATAGCAAGTATTTATACAAGCACATGTATCTAGCATTTATTATTATTGTAAAAGTTTTGCATTATATTAGCTTTAATTCTTACACTCACCCGTTCTCTGATATAAGTACTTTTTTTGGTTTTTTATAGACTGGAAAATGTAGACGTAGTGAAGTTGAAAAACTTGTTTGAGGAAATCCAGCTTTTAATTTAAAGATAGGATTCAAAATTTAGGCTAACTGGAACCAGAAGCCAATCTTCAACTGCCTCTGTAATGTGTGGTCATCAATCCCATGGGTGGAAGAAGTGTTTCAACAAAGTCCTGAAGCTGAAATCACAGTGCTCTTTAAAATATCTTCCTAGGGCCAGGGATTTAGCTTAGTGGTTTTGCCACCTGCTGCGCAAGCACAAGGACCCAAGTTTGATTCCCAGTACCAAAAAATGAAATAAAATAAAATATCTTCCTGCAAATTTCCCAAGCTTTTATTAGTACAGTCCCTTCTTCTAACACATAACCTCTAAGGAAGACCTAGCAGAATACAAATAGAACAAAATATTTAGCAGTTTGATGACTTTTTAATTCTTTCACAAAAAGTCATAGAACCCTAAGGAAATTAAATAGAGGACAGATAAGTTTTTTAGATCCAGAAAAGATATCCAGAAAAATATGGATCATTGAGGACATCAAAAAAGAAAAGGATAAACAATAAAGCAGGTAAGTAAATATTATCTACATATTTAGCCACTATATTTACTGTCTATATATTTGAACTCTGACAAAGTATTAAAACTAAATTCAATGAAGATTAAACAAAAAGACAACTGTTAATCTAAACATCACATTTTTGCATTTCTTAATTTTTATTTATCAGATATCATAGCAAACATAGAAGATATATTTTGAACATATATGGATTAGGTTCTGTTCTAAATAAACATTTTACATGGGTTGTTTTATTGAATGCTACTATGAGCCTATGCAAAAGTAGAATTGTTATTCTCATTTTAAAGATGAGAAAACTGAAGCACTTGATTTTACCATAAACTAAATTCTATCCCATATGTTACATGACTTTCCTCAGATGAAATTTAGCAATCTCTGGGGTAGCAAATAACAATGAAAAAAAAATTTAACGGATCATTAAGATCTCCCATCCCTTTCCAGTACCCATCTAAAATTTGATTCCTTTATAAAAGAGCCATTAACTGGCCCTTTCACCTATAGCATTATTTTTTAAAGCATTATCTTTAAAATAAAAAATCGTTGTATTAGAAGACTTTATAATTGAGGAGGGATAGGAGAGATTTGTAAGTTTTGTATTTTCTGACTACCCACCTTCACTTTCTCCATCCTTAAAAACTGACTGATATGTGGCCCAGAGGAAGGGGCTTCCAGGACACCATCTGTCCCACCATTCCTGGCAAAGAGAAAGGGGCTTCTGAGCTGCTGTCCCACCTTTCCCAGCTCAGAGGACTTGAGGCACCCAGGTGCCAACAGTACCCCCCACACCGGGTTGAAATGAGAAGACATGTAAACAAGTCTCAAAACCAGACTTCCAGATCACCTACAGCAACCTCAAAGGGAAAGGAGATGGAACACTCTGACACTCAACCACCTGGTCCCACTGAACTGGCAACAAAAGAGGATCTGGAAAAAATGAAATCAGAAATAATTTCTCAGATAACAGCAGAGTTTGTGTTCATAGTGCAAGACATGATTAATAAATCTAGAGAGGAGCTTGGGAACATGATGGAAAGGCAACATAG
>NW_004624775.1:3541124-3568811 GCF_000247695.1 Heterocephalus glaber | reverse complement strand
ATATGAGAAGAGGAAAAAAATGGAAACAAGGTCTTTGCAAATAGGGAAGGGTGGAGGGGGTGAAGGGAGGGCAAGGAAAGGGGAAAAAAAATAAGAACTAAGAGACTCATGTAATGGTCCAAGATCCCAATGATGAATGTAACAGTATTGTATACCTAAAATGTACCAATAAAGTTAATGGGGGAAAATAATAATAATAATAATAATTTTTAACATTTTCAGTAAGAAGCACTTTCACATATTTTATCAAATGAATTTTGATATATTAATATAATTTAATATATTTGATTTTATAGTTTATTAAAGTATGATTCACATACAACAAACTACACATATTTAAAATGTACAATGTGATGAGTGTTGACATAGATATACCCCCAAGGGGCCTTCACAAAGTCAAGACAGTGAACATACCCATCACTCCCTTCTATAACCCTCCTAATCCTTCCCAGGTCCCTAGCCATGCTTGAGTTTCTTCTTCAGCTATATATATTAGTTTGCATTTTGTAGAATTCTACTCACCATCATTATTCTGAGATTTGTCTATGTTGTTGTGTTTACTAAAAGACCATCATTTTGTTTGTGAGCCATATCCCATCACATGGTTATTTCACAATTTCTTTATCCACTTTCTGTTGATAGGCATTTGAGTTGTTTTCAGTCTGGGCAACATTACAAAAAAAGCTACTATGAACATTTGTGTACAAGAGTGTGTATAGACATATGATTTCATTTTTCATGTATAAATATCTATAAGTGGAATGACTGATATGCTAGGCATATATGAAGAATTTTTAAACATCATATATTAGTCCTATGTATTAGTATTCTTTTGCATTCCCACAAATAGTATACGAGAGTTCTTGTTGCTTCACACTTGCATCAGTCTTTAATTTAACTACTCTACTAGATTGAATAGGTATAATCTTACCTAATTGTTGTATTTTGTAAATCCCTAGTAACAAATGGTGTATATTACATGTTTACTTCTAATCTGTATTTCTTCTCTGCTGAAATATATGTTCAAGTAAGTTGCCCATTTTGTTTTATTGGATACCTTGTTTTACTACAATTAAATTTTTAAATTCTTTCTCTCTTCTGGATACAAATCCTTTATCAGTTAAATGATTTGAAAGTTATTTCTTTAAAACTTGATTTTTTCATTGTCTCATTAGTTTCTTTTGAAATACAGAATGTTTTAATTTAGATGGATTATAATCTATCTGAGATGTAAGGGTAGGTGATGGGGTAAGCCATGAACCAACAGGATTAGTGTCCTCATAAGAAGATACGCCAGGGGCCTCTCTCTTTCTCTCCACCACATGACAGCACAGCAAGAAGGTCGCTATCTACAGTCCAAGAAAAGAGTCCTCACTGGACTCCTTGATCTTGAACTTGCTGACCTCCAAAACTGTATGAACTAAACTCTTGTTTAAGTCACCCATTTGTGGTATTGTATTTTAGCAGCTCCAACAGATTAAGACACTAGTGGACAGCCTTTACCTGGATTTTCTTCTTGGGCTGGGGATTTAGCACAGCGGTTCCGGTGCCTGCCTTGCAAGTGCAAGGTCCCAAGTTCGATCCCTGGTACCGAAAAAAAAAAAAAAAAAAGACACTAGTGGACAAAAACTTTATCTTATGTGTTCTTCTAGAATTTTTATGAGTTCAATTACCATAGAAAAATTCAGAGGCTGGGTTATAGCTCAGTGGAAGACCATTTGCTTGTCATGCACATGGCCATAGGTGCAATCTTATGTGATTTTTTTTAAACCTACATGATATATAAAGCACAATGTTAAAACATCCAGATATATTATCCATTTTGAATTAACTTTTGAGTGTAGTGTGAGATCTAAATAAAAAATTCATCTAAATACAGACATCCAGTCTTTCTAGCACTAGTTCTTCAGACTTTTTTCCTACTGAATTTATTTTCCAACTTTGTTTTAAAAAAAAGCATTTGTTCATTTACCTGGGTTAGCATTTCTGGATGCTCCAATCAGTTCCTTTCATCTTTTCATCTTTCTTTACATCAGTATCATACTGCCTAGATCATAACTATATAATAAATCCTGACATTATTTATCATTAGCCCTTCAACTTCGCCCTTCCTTTTTTTGACTATTCTAGCATTTCTATATAAATTGTGGAGTCTGCTCACCAATTTCTACCAAAAAGGGGCTTTGATTAAGATAGTGTTAAACCCATGGATAAATTTGCAATGAGTAAACATTTTATCAATATTGAAAAGTGGATACAGCATATTCTCCATTTATTTACATTTTAGTTCATTTATTTCACTAATGTTTCGTAGCTTTCAGAATCCTATTTCTTATTTTTTGTGTTTTTATCAAGAGTACTTTAATTTGTAGTTTGTCATTGTTATTATGTAGAAATAGAATGATTTTTCTGTACCGATCTTACATTCTATTTCTTTGTTCATTCATCAATTATTCTACTTCAAGAGCATCCCACCAATTTTCACATCTTATACTTTCAACTTAATTCAATTCAAAATGTCTTGTTCTCTTTTTTATTTCTTATTTCACCCAAGATTATTTAGGAATGTGTTCTTTGGCTTCCAAAGAATTGAGAATTTTCTAAAGAACTTTTTGTTGATTCTTAATTTAGTTTTATTGTGGTCAAAGGACACATTTTGTAAGACTGTAATCCTGTAAAATTTTCCAAAATTTGTTTTATTCAAGGAACATGGTTTTTCTGATAAATGTTTCATGCCCCCTAGAAAAGAACATGTTCTCTTGCTCTTTGGTGAAGGTTTCTTAAAATGTTAAGTAGGTTAATTGAAAGTGTTTCTATAAATATAAAGTAGATCAATTGATAGTAATGTTGAAGTCCTCTATGACTTCACTGACTTTCTGTCTACTTCTTTTATCAATGATTAATGACTGAAAATAATTAAGAATTTATCTATTTCTCTTTGCAAGTCTATCAGTTTTTACTTTATATAATTTGGAAGTCTATTGATTGGTGAGAAAAATGTTTAAAATATATGTTTCTTGATGAATTTGTGATTATGAAGTGATTCTTTAAGTCTTTATTCTTTATTCTAGAATTTGCTTTTCTGATATTAATATAGTCACCCTAACTTTCTTCTGCTTGGTGTTACCATTGAACATTTTTTCATTCTTTTAGCCTATGTGCATCTTTATGTTTAAAATTGGCTTCTTATGAGAATATAGTTGGGTTCTTATTAATCCAATTTGATAATCTCTGCCTATTAATTGGCATATTTACATTGTTATGACAGGATTAAGTCCTCTATTTTTCTACTTATTTTCTATTTGTGTCATCCATTCTTTGTTCTTCTCTATTCTCTTTCTTCACCTTCTTTTGGGTTAATCAAATACTTTTTAATTATTCCCTTTTTTTGCCTTTGTTGACCTATTATCTAAAACATATGCATGTTTTATTTTAGGGAATGCTGTATAGCTTATAGCATACCTATTTACTTATTACAATCTAAATTCCATATCTATGGCACTTAAAATATAGAACTATTACAAATGTTCTTTCATTTTCTCCTTCTACCCATTTTCACTATTGCTGTCATTCTTTTACTTCTGTATATGTTATCAACTAAATGACACTTTTTTCATTAAACACTCAATCATCTCTTAAAGATTTTAAATAATAAGAAAAAATCTCTTTAAAATATTTCAATAATAAAAAAGATATATTTAACCCACAAATGACATTTCTGGTGCTCTTCACTCGAGTGTATGGGGAGTGGACCTGGATAGACAGATGCAGGGTTTCAAAGGTTATCATTTTTCTTTCACTAAAGGATGAACTCCACTGCAGATCTAATAGTAATAAACTTACACAGATTTTGTATGTCTGGAAGAAAGACTTAATTCTGCCTTTGATTTTAAAGTGTATTTTTGCTGGGCATGAAGTCCAAATTGATAGATTTTTTTTTTCTTTCAATAATTTGAACTTTCTCCACAATCTTCTTGCTTGGATTGTTTCTAATGAGAATTCTGTCATTGTTCTTATCATTGTTTCTCTGTAAATAAATAATCTATTTTTTCTACAATTCCTTTTACAATTTTTTTATCTTTATCAATAGTTTTAAGCAAGTTGAATTGATGTAACTTCATGTTGTTTTCTTCATGTTACTTATAATTTGGGTTTCTTCCACTTCTTGGAGTTCCAGGTTTACAGTCTTTCATCAAATTGGAAAATTTTTCAACCATTGTGCTTTAAATGTTTTTCCTTCTCTTTCTGCCCCTTCTCCTCCACAGAAGACTATGATTATATCAATATTAACCCCTTTTTTATTTTCAGTATTAGGGATTAAACAAAAGGCTTTCATTCTGAGTTATATTCCCAGCCCTTTTTAAAAATTGTTTTATTTTGCAATGGGATGGGATTGCAAACCTCCACCAGTAGCCTCTTTTGATTATCCCACTGATTAGTAATCCTCTATTGATTTTTGTGGTTACATTAGGGACTCTACTGTGCATGATCGACTTATAAAAATCTAATATAATTGGCATTTTTCACAGCTCTTTTGAGATAATGCAATGACCTTAAAACATTTTAACCCTATCACCTCCCCAAATTATGTGACATGACCATCGTGTATTTTATTCCTATATATTTTAATGCTCACAAGATATCATCATGATTTTAATCAGCCAATATTGGATATATCCTCACATTTGTTTATTTTTTTAAAAAAAACTCTTCTTCCTTAATTTCTGACCTTCACGCCAATCATTCCTCAGTTATTTAGAAAAAAATGTTTTGTTTCCATTACTGCTATTCAAAAGATAATGAATTATTTCCATTTTGTCTGAAAATATGCTTTATTCCTGAGATATTTTCACTAGGTAGAGAAATCTAGGATATTTTTTCTTTCCCCAACACTCTAATGATATAACTCTATTGTCTTTTGACACTTTTTTGCTACTGAGAAATGAATTGTCAGTCTAATTGTTTTGGTTTTTTTTTTTTTTTTTTGGTACAGGGATCAGTCTAATTGTTATTCCATTAAAATTAACTCTTTTTACTTTTTCCAGACTGCTGGCTGTAAGTTTTGTGTTATAGACATAATGTGGTTTTTATTTTCTGTTATCCTGGTTGGAGTTCATAGGGGTTGTTAAGCCATAATCCTTTTTGTCTTTTTTTTTTTTTGGCTATATCTTATCCACAATCTAGCATAAATTTAATTTGTTACTAAAACCATATATACACATTTTTAGTGACTTTATTTCAATTCTTGAATTTTCATTTGCATTCTTATTATAGTTTCCAATTATCTAATAAAGTTCTAAATTATCTTTTATTTATCTCTCTGAGCAGAGATAGTAGAGCTCCTTTAACATCTACATAATATTTTGAATACTCTAATGTCTGGAGTTCCTGTGGATCTGTTTCAGTTACCTGATATTTTTGCAGGTTGGTGATTACCTTCTTCCAGAAATGACTTATACATTTGAGTCGGTCAGTTACCTGGAATCACTAATGCTCCAGGGAATCCTTATACTGATACCACGTATCGAGATGGTACCAGCTAAGGACCTGCACTGTAGGCCCACTGCTGGCTTATCCACAGGGCCATGATGCAGCCCTGGAGTGGCTCACAGATATTGGTAGCTCACAAATGAGTCCTGCTCATTAATACTTGTTGCCTTAGCCGCTCGAGGTTGTCAAAAGAAAAATTCCCTCTCCTTATGTAGAAGAAAAAGGAGAAAACATCCCAAGTACTGGAGTTGTTACCTTACCCTCCACCCTCCCCCAGATCCTGGAACACTAATTCATCTCTAATTGGTCAATCTCTTCAGTATATTCAAGCAGATTTTTTTAATTAATTAAGATTATTGGTACATTTTATGTGTACACAATGATGACACTCATCATAGGGAATTTGTAGCTGTATATGATATATCTTGATTCTTTTTTTCTCATTCCCCTACCCTCCCTTCAACCCTTCTTCCCCTCCTTATTTACAGAAGCTTTGTTTCCATTTTTTCCTTCTTTTCTCTACCTAAATTATTTGTTTTGCAACTTAATTCTTTTGTGTTTAAAGTCTCACTGTTTGAGAAATTGGCAAGGTACATTAAAGAAGAGATTATACCCTAAATTATAACCCTCTTCTTCTGATACTTAAGGCTTTTATGCTATTAAAATAATAAGAACTTAATAAAAAATTAGCTAAATGAGAGTTTAACACTCCCTTTCCACTCAATAACCATAAATTTATTTTCTTGACATTCAAGATCTGCATGGTCTGCTACTATAATCTCTCCAGCTCTATGTTCCCTAGTGGGTGACTCAGGAAATCTCTGCTCAAGCCTACTGAAATGTCACGCTGTCCCCATGGCCCACTTCATTCTCTTACACTCTCATATCTGACCTTTGTCAATTTTATTTCCTCTGCCTTGAATGCTTCTTCTGTCTTACACCCCCTTCCCCAACTCTGTCTGACACCCACTAGCAAGAATTTAGCCATGAGAACTACATTTAGTCATCACCTCCTCTGGGAAGCTTTCCCTGAGTACTCAAGATTAGTGTACATACCTGTTCTACATGTTCCATCTGACTCACCCTAGTGCTTTGCCTCCAGGACTGCATCATAATCATCTCTTTATTTGTATGTCTCCTAAACTTAACTATTAGTTTCTCAAGAGATTTATTAATTCATTGTTTGCCAACTTATTGTTTCTCAGCTACTAGTCTCTCTATAATTGTTGAAAAAATGACAAAATAGGATAGAGGCAATGAATGAAGGATAAAATAATAATCAAATTTTGAAAGTTATTCAAGTGACAGTTGTAAGAATATGACGATGACTATTTTTAGAACATATTGTCCGACCTCAATCAATTACCATAAAAAAGCCATGTACTTCAGAGAAAAAAAGAAATCCCTAAAGAATAAAAAAGGTAAATACAATGTCCATCTTTAAAAGAAGGAAGAAATATTGGTCAGCCTGAAACACAGTGCTAGGGAAGTTACTAAGATAAATCGTCAAAATGATCAATTTGCAATCACCCAGAAGAGCGGAACGGACTGGATAGCAACCAACATGGCTTTTAGAGGAACAAATCATGCCAGACCAATTTAATTTCCTCCTATGATGGAGTGACAGGCCTTGTAGATAAAAAGGATTCAATAGATGTAATCTCTGTAGACTTCTGTAAGCCTTTGATTCTGTCCTACCTGACATTCTCATCAACAAACTGGGGAGATCTAATCTAAACCACACAGCTATTCAGAGGATGTACAGCCCACTGGACAGAGGATCCCGAGAGTGGCTGTCAATGGCTTAGCGTTAACCCAGGAGGACATTACTGGCGATAGTTTTGTTGAAGGGCCTGGGATCATTTGAGTATTTTGCAGCCAAATGAAAGTTGAAAGTACAAGCGTAGGCATTTATGCAATAAAGGACACATTTGCACAGGAAGAGGTGCAAATATATTGGGGTCAGAGGGCTATTTCTGCAGATAATTATTTGGCATAAAACAAATTGGCCAGCAAACAAATGTTTTGAGGGTGACCCGTTTTCATACTGAAAAGATTGTTTTACCTAAAAATGTCAGTCCTAAGACTATAATGGCACCTTTGGAAGTGTTATACCACCACCAGCAACACCACCACTGCCTACATTGTTTTCCCAAGTGAAATCTCTGCTAATCAATACCTTGGCATCTGCCTCTATCATCCATTTTTTCTATGTCACATAAGACTGCCCACCTCATCTCCTGCCATGCTTCCCCCAGCTTCCTCAGCTGCCCCAATGATCACTGCAGCCCTTTCCTCCCCCTCCCTGCTGAGTCTCATTGCATTAACCTTCTCTTGTAGCACCTGACCACATGCTCTTGTCCATGTCCTCTTTCCTTGCTCAGTAGCCTGACACCACAGGGAGATGAGGGAGAGTAGATGGAAACTCAAATAGCAAAGAGGTTAAGGAATAAAGTTTAGAGATGAGATAGACCAGAGATCATTAGAGTTACCTAGAATTTTATGTAAAAGAATAATTCTGTAGGTTTGGGATGATGCTGAGAAAATTATGGAGGTCAGAGTGGACTTGTTGGAGCAGACCACTGAAAAGGTGAACAGAAAACAGAATAGACAAGATTGTCCACCAAGACAATGGCATCAAGACAATGCCTGAAGTACAAGGCATCAGACCAGCTGGACAGTAGAACAGGCATTTAATTGGAAGTCAGAAAATCTGCAATATAGTAGCTCTTTGATTTAAGAAAATTCATTTAAATTGTCTGAGTCTGATTTGTCAACTATAAAATGGATTATTACCTAAGCCACACATGAGGCTCAAATTAAATAATATATATATGAAAGCACACCAAACTATAAAGCCATGCACAACCATTAAGTGATATAATTATTATTATTATTATTATTATTATTTAAAGATAACTATCCTGTAGGAGTCCAGGAAAAGCCTCTCTGTAGCTGTAATGCTGTGATGTTTATGCAAACTTGTGGCTTAGAGATAAAGAGCAGTCCACTCTGCTCTCTGGAGAAGAATCTTAATTCTAAAATAGCCAATGAGATTAAATGTCCCTTCTGGAAGAAACAAATTAACAACTAAATGGAATTTGCATTTTATAAAAAAAAAAGCAAGTTTGATTTTATTTGAGATAAAGCCAGAATTTATTTTTATTTCTCTTTCTTCATTGAAATAACTGAGCTAGACTCTCACAGCAAATACCCCAGGTAGTGATAGACCTAGGAGATGAACTAAAGAACAGAGGTTTTATTTAGAAAGCACAAGTCCAAAATATTTTAAAAACATTTTTTTCTAGGCATATGTTATTTCTTATATTTCAATATTTCAAGCTGGGAGTGGTGGTGCACACCTGTAATCTCTGCCGTGTGGGAGATTTAGGCAGAAGGATAGCAAGTTTGAGCCCAACCCGGGCAGCTTAGCAACTTAGCAAGACTCTGTCTCAGAATAAAAGAATTTTAAAAATGGCTGGGGCTCTTGCTCAGTTTGAAGGCTCTTGAGTATTACAGTCCCCAGTATCATAATTCCCAGCACCACAGGAAAAAAGAAAGAAATCAATACTTCAGATGGCAGAATGGTAGAAAAATGAGGCAGTTTCTTCATATCTTTGATTTGTTTTGCATAGGTACATCTCAGTAGATGTTCACAATAATACCACTTACTGATTTGTGGATTGAAGACTTCTGCTATGTACTTTATCTTCTTGGATTCATACTGTACCTAACAAATAAATAGAGGTAATATTATTGCTCCCATTTCACAGATGAGGAAACTAGGGTCACCAGTACATGGTCACATAAGTGAATATTGTTTGAATTTATACCTAAACTAAGATTCTTGTTATCTAGGAGAGAATTTTCTACAATAGCCAGAGCATTGTTCTAAACATTTTATATGTATTACCTTGTTGAGTGCTTAGTCATCTCCACAAATAAGTCACTATTTCATCAAGAAAGAAACTGAAGCACAAGGAGTTTGAGTTGCCCACAGCCTCCCAGCCAGCTGACCCAGGAACCAAATTCTCTCTGAGAATTCCAGACCATTAAAATAATTTTATCAGTAATGCCAACCTCACAAAGTCATGGTGCATACCAACATGAGTTGATACTTGCAAAATGCTGAGAACTGTGTCTGATGCATAATAAGCATTTAATAAATACTATTTGTATTATTAGTAATAATATACTCTAGACTTCTTGAAACATAGAATATGAAGCTAGTGAACAATCGTTGTAGAAAAAATTGATTAAAATAGAATAAGCAGCATCTATTAAAATGAGGAATTTCTCAAGGATAGCAACAGAGATTTGAGCACATAAGAGTTTTATTGCTCACAAGACATCTACACAGGATTCTGCGGCATTACCTGAAAATGAAGGACTGACCAGGAGGAAACTAAACCAAGGTTGACCTGGGACAGAGGCAGTAGTTGGAAATCCAGCCAAGAGGAAAACCAGCTTGAGTGTGTGTGTGCGTGTGTGTGTGTGTGTAGGAAAGCAGTGTAGCGTATTCCTAAGACTACTGTTTTTATGATGCCCAGTGTTCTCTTCTCCTCTGAATTTTCACACAAGAAGAGACAAGCAGAAGGCCTTCATCTATTTCTTACTCCATTACTAACAAGAAGGAAAATTCAAGCCATCCAGTGCAGAAAACCTAAATAATGAGCAGAGACATCAAGTCAGTATGTGCTCACCCAGCTGGCCTCCTGTCCAAATTCACAAACTTCATACACTGTGGGAAATGATTTATCTTTCCTTTTGAATAATCAGTTTGGTATTCCTGGTCTGGACTTTAGCAAGATGAAGGATGGTTGATCTTCAGCTTCAGTGTTAGAAAGCAGAGAATTCCCCGTTGATCTTTTGCCCTTGCTCTGTGTTCAAAGGTGAAACTGTCTTGACAGCAAGGCCAGCTTCGTGGGCTGGCAATCCATGCAACCATGGAAGACCTCAGGCTCAGAAGGACCCTGACATTAATTCAGTGGTCTGCCAGGGCTGTCTGGAAACTCTTAACAATTTTATCTTTGAACTGATGCTTTCTAAGTGACATCTAATGAGAGCATATCGAATATGCATGAGCAGAGAATAGTCACACAATACAGGTTTCCTGTCTTTCCCATCACCACATTCACATACAGAGTTTGCAAAGATCCATGAGGTATGGGAATTCAGAGGGACTCAGGAACACAAGATAAACACGTGGTGTTGGTAGAATGTGCATGTATCAAGAAGTGAAATAAAACCAATTGAATTAGGGTTGCCAATGTTGCTCAACGCTGGAAGGCATACTTAGCATGTGCAAGGCCCCAGGTCTGATCCCAAGCAATGCAGAAAATAAAATAAAAATTGAGTTAGTTTTGTGCAACATCTTCACTCTTCTGCTATAAATAAACTATATGTGCACATATAAGCTGTGGAACATGCATTATGTAATTTTGGTGATTTTTGCATACTAAAAAGCAATTTTAGATGTTCTCATATTTTATTCTAAATTGATATTCCCCAATATAAACATGAATGATAAACCATGCTAATAATTACAATTTTCAAATTTTCCTTTCTTTGCCTAGAATGTCATTAAATAAAAAAAATTTTTAAAACACCATAATCAGTTAAGAGAGAGCCAAAGGAAGAAAGGGAAAGGCTTTACATTTTAGGGCTTTGAATAACACTTTTTCCTGATTTTCTGCACAAAAGGACAACTTCAAAGCTTCTGTGCTTTTCTTTGGCACTAGGTCTGCAAATGATGTGGGCAGTCCTGGATGACAAGTTCCAGGTGCTCGAGAGCAGGGTGTTCCTCAGTTGAGCCCATTCCCATGGGTCTTGAGTCACTGCTTCACCAGGGAACTCCTGGCATGTATGGGGAGCAAGGGCAGTTGTCCTCCCACTGCATTTGAGCCACTGGTCCATCTCACTCATCACCTCATCTCGTCACCTACCTTAGTCTTTCAGGGCCTTCATTACAGCACTGCTTACTCCCTGTCAGTTTTATTCTGTTTTCTCTTCCACACTGGATCACTGAGCTCCTGCATGATGAAGATGAGAATGCTGTGTCATCCATCTTGTTATGCAGTCCCTGAACACAGGCCCTTGCAGGTTACCATTCCTCACAATTTAAGTGGCCTCTCCTCATCTGATGCCACCTCTACCTTTAATCCACTTCTCCACACATCAAATAAAATCCTTTCTCATCTTGTCCCTAGTAGTCCTGTTGCCTTTTATTGTCTCATAGAACTAAATACAAGAGCAAATCATCTGATTCTACCTAAGAGATGTGTCCTAGTTACCAATAGCAAATCTTCTTGCTTCTCATGGCAAGCTTCAGTCAACTGATGCCACCTATTTCAGAGTAAAATGGAAGACATAAATGATAGTGTGGCATTGCAAAGACCTAAATATGGTTCCAGATTTGGCTTCTAGCAAATACCTCTCGCCAAACCATTCAAATTGTAGAAGCCTCAGTTTCCTCATTTTTATTAAGTAGGTGTGATATTAGAACACTCGCTAATGGACTTGGGATATATGTATCATTTCTGTAAAATCTCCCATAAAATTTCTTGATACATAATGCCTAACTGATTTTACAGCTGTGGTCCCCACTTTCAAGGATTTTGTGCTATCTCTTGAGTTCTACAGTGATGTTACATCCTCTGAACAAGTATTTTAGAGGACCAAAGGCCAGAGGTGGCTGTCAAACACCTATGTTAGGTGTGATATTAATGAGTACCCTGATTTTCTTAATGACAAGATTCAAGGGATTGTGTGAGCCCTGAGATAAATAAATGTTACTAGTCTATGGTGAGAAGGTGCCAATTAAGCTTGATAGTGTCAACTTGATAGGCTTTGGGATCCACCCAGGGAATTTGTGGAGCACACTCCTTGGTGAGTCTGGATAGATCATGGAAGTGTGGCCTTGGGGTCTATGTCTGGTCCTTCACCCTTTCCTCTCTGCTATTTCCCCATTCCGTTTCCTGGCTACCACGAAGTAAGCATCTTTGCTTCATCATACACTCTGTCATGATGTCTCTGCCTATGGGCCAGCAAACCATGGACTGAATTCCCTGAAACTATGAGCCAAATTAAATTTCCCCTCTGTTAAGTTGTAGGTGTTGGGCATTGTGTCTCAGCGATGAAAAGTTGATTAATACAAGAAGTAAGGGTATGCATTCCAGGTTAGGAGCAAATTGTAAGCATGCGTGTGCTTAAAACTGTGTTTGTATTAATTATGATGCCAATCTGTGTACAGGTGTGGGCAGCAGGCAAAGGGATGGATAACAGAGACACATCTTATAGGGTATTCAGGTCTGGTATGGGATGCTCTAGGTTCCTACTCTTTTGCAGTTGAGTGAATCAGTCACTAGAATTGACCAGTGAATCCTCCCAAATGTTCATGCGTGTGGGAATAGACAATTTTGCATATGCTAGACTCTGGTCTGAATCTGAGTATAGGGTATTTCTAAGCAGAGTTACCAGCTCCTCTATTATGCTTTCCTTCATCAAACAGACCAAAGTATTCCTACTGGGTTGCATTAAGGACTAGTAAGCATCAGTATTTGCTATAGTTCTGATCTTTGGCTGATCTGATGGCCAAGTCCCCAGCTTTTTTTGGTTGAAAATTGTAGTTCCCACCTGAAGGCATTCTTAGGAGGGATCCTTTCTTCTTCAACACTGAGTAAGCCCCTACTTTGAGGATAAATACATAAGGAAATCAGTATCCCTGCCCAGAAGAAAATTCTCAATCTTTCACATAATATCAGGACAAGATAGCAATTCAATTCACTGAGAACAGAGAGGACTTTTTAAATTCAACACTGGGACTCAGGGCGTGAAATTAACATTTAAAGTCATGGTGAGGGTGTGTGTGTGTGTGTGTGTGTGTGTGTGTGTGTGTGTGTGTAGATAAGAGCCCAGGAAAGGTGACAAAGTTAACTGTCAGCTGGTGGGTAGCTAAGGCTTCAAGCCTGAGCCCCTAAGCAGAAGCTATTTTTAGTTAACTTTTTATTTGCAATCCTTTGAAAATGAGCATAAATTTCCTTTATAAATAATTTGCCTCTTTTTCTAACTTTCCTCATCCTTATCTATAAGTAATCTTTGGAACACTAAATATTCCACACTCACCTCAAAATGCTTCCAGGATCTGACCTTACTGTGGTTGGTATGTTCCTTACAAACACAAGGAAGTGGCTTCATGTATCACTTATATATTAGGTTTTATTTCTTAATCATGTCCAGCATAGCTCTAATAAAGACAGACTATTCCTAAAGGCACTGTTTGGCCCTAGGAAAAGAAACTTCTCTACAGACTCAGTTCTGAGTAGACTCACCATTTCTATAAAGGAATGCTAGTAATGTTGCCTGAAGCAACTCCACATGTGCAACAATATGCGTATTCATTGGAACATTAAACAGTGCAACAATCCTACAGTGCAGGCTTTGCAGTTTATTCCTCCCCTCTATACATCACTCTCTGCCCCCTAGAAAATGCATTTGACCGCACATTTTGTGGCAAACTTTATAACAATTATCACCCCAGTTCATAATTAGCAAGTGGTAACAGATAGGCAGATAGATCCACTTATGGCGACATCTCTGACAGATTGACATCATGCCCCCCACCTTCAAAAATCCCTGCAAGGCTTCTCATTTTAAATGTGACCGTGCTCAAACTCAGTGTTGGCAAGCCTAGTCTCGTGTTCGTGGAGGGGTGGGGGTGCTATAAAAGCAACATGTTCACACAAGCATGGCAGAGTCCATGCATAAACCATTTGGTTTTGCAATTAAAAACAGGTTTGGCTTCCCTCTGCATCAGTAAGACAATGTCAAAGAAACATTCATGCCGAAAATTTTCTCTTGTGAATTCAAATGAACTGTGAGTCTTGGGGTTCTCTTTGTTTGCATGTGCATGTCTTGAGGAGTGAATGTTTGGAAGGGTTCGATGTGTTTCTTTCTGGGGTAGTGCTGCTGATGTGGTTGTCCAATCACTGATACTAGATGGTTCTCAGTTGTACTTTCCATCCTGAGTTCCTTGATATATGGTTAGTCTTTTGGATTTGTCCTATAAGGTTTATTACTGCAGGTAAATTAATTCTCCAACTCCAACCTCTTTGCCTTAGGAAATGGTTGCTCATTCTGAAGGTTTGCCTGCAATGGACTCTTATAGATTGATTCTGAGTTTCAAAGATATTAAAAACATAAATATATGTACTACTAAGAAATGCAGTAAACTTGACTACAATGATGTATTAAACTATTAGATCCTATGATATTGGGTGAAATCTCTCCTTTAAAGCAAAAATCCTTAACTTCACAGTATAATGATGAGCTGAGAAGAATGCTACACAGGCCAGTCCTAGATCCAGGGAACTTGTCAAGGTAGAATTTGCTTACATATTCCTTCTGATTTTTCCCCATTCAATTAGATGGAAAGAGATATCATTCTTTATTTGATTGTTTATTGCTGACATACAAGTTCAAATGTTTATCCATGTACAAAAATTCAGAGTAACAGTTCCTTATTGATGAGTCAAACCCATGAGAGCCTAGGCCATTCTGTTCATAAAGACACCTTAGCAATAAAAACAAGTCACGGCCACCTGTGGTCCATCCATTGATGTGCAAGGAAAGTGCAGAGAAAACAATGTATTAGGAAATATTAGGAAAATAGTTGTGATTATTAATATTAATTGAAAGAGACAGACAAAAAAGAACAATTAATTTTAGTGCTATAAACTTGATCTAAACTTTATCATGAAATGATTTTGCCTCTATTTAACTTGTCTCACTCTATTCCACATAAGAAATTTTATTTTATTTGTATTTCTTTTGAATTACCTTACCATACAGCATCACCAAAAATTGTCCAATAGAAAAATTAGTAAAGAATAAACTGACTTTTTATTTTATCATTCTGATATCTATAATTTAAGATAAATATAAAATAGTTTATACTGTGTGATGCAAAAACATATTAAGCACAAAGACAAGGAAACTAATATATATGAAACTGTATGTAGTTGCATTGAAAATTCAAAAATTCCTTTAGCTTATTGTATCATATAGCTTGCCTTTTATAAAAAAAAAGTACACATACACTGCATATAATTTTATATTTCTCAAAAATACATGTTTTTCTTGATTTTGATCTGTGAACTCAATGAATAGGGAAAAGGAAACTAAATTTTTCTAAATATAAATTTTTATTTTGGCTTTAAAAAGGGAATTCTTTCAATTAAAAGGTTATCAACTATGAACGAACATTTTTCTTTTTATTAATTTAGTATGTTAGACATTTTTTAATTGATTTTAGACTTCTGCCTGCCAGACTGTGTGCTTTCTAATCTTAAACACAAAGTGTAAAGTGTATGAAGTGACTTTAAATTCATTCCAGGTAAGGCAAAAATAAATTCAAATTTTAATGACACAAAAATAGCATAATTTTGTAAAAAGTCGTACACAAATAAAGTATACATAGTAACAAAAATAATTTTAAAATCTTTATATAATTTCCATCTTCCCCTCCACTTATCAAAATATCTCATTGTATTGAAAACATTTTTTAATGAGCAAGGAACTGCTAACAATTAATTTAAATACTGATTGGAAGAGAGAACACCTGGGCTCTTTTAAGTATATAAATTAAACTGTAGAAGCTGCTTTATACACATATATTCTTTATTAAATCAGTGTCATTGGCTCAATTTCCTAAAAGTTATGCATCTTTGGTCTTCAAACTCAAATTTTCAAATGTCCAATAAATGACACAATTAAATGATTAAAGAAGTATATTGAATTATAGAAATATTAAATAACAAAATATTCAGAGCTATGATCATTTTTGTGTGCATTCAGATAGGTCAAATGAAAGGATTGCTTCTAACAGTGAGTTGAAATCAGAAAGTTATTAATGAAAATTCTTAGATCTTAATCACAAGCTTATATTTCAGTAAATTGAACACCTCCATGTATAGAAAAGTTATACACAAGTCATTATGTCACTACACTAATTTGTCGTGTGATTAAAGTTAAAAATTCTACTGTGGAATTTAATCTCAACAACTAGAAATACAAAGATTTTTTAAATTCTGTTGCTGTTACTTAGGGTTTTTTTCAAGTGACAGATTTATTTTTATACACTGGAGAATTTGCTTTCTTCAAACTTACCATAAATCATATTTCTGAGGAGATTTCTTTATGGAAACAAAATGAAATTAAAACACCTGTGTATTGGAACTACATCACTTACACAGTTTATGTAACACCAAAAATAAACAAGCAGGCAATTCCACCTTTTCTGCCTGTGGTTGAGAGTGAGGCTAGAAGCTTAAGTGTGAAATTCTGTCTCTGCTCTTTGAATTTTCACTCACATCTATCACATAAAGTACAGATCTAAAACCACAAACCTACTCCACAGATATACTGTGGAAGCCGCTAGTAAAAACTAATTTAAAACATTTGGAAGTGCCAAGATCTGAAAGAATGCTTATTAAAGACTCATAAAATTGTGAAAATTGGGGAGAAAACACACAGTAAACTTTTTTGTGTGTTTTAAGGAAGTCGGTTTAGTCTCCAGCCATGGGGGCTTGGCTGTGGTAAACTCGGGCAAGAAAAACAAGCTTGGTCATTATTTCATAATGCATTGCTAAGGAAAATCAAAAACAGCAGTTTTGTAGTCACAAAGTCATCCAGGAGGGCATAATCATTTCTACCTGTAGCTACTATAATTCAAAATTTTTACAAGTGGTTGAAAATTCTGCAAACAAACCTCCAAGGGAGTGTCCATGTGCTCAACAATAAGCTGAAGATGAGTACTATCAAATGAAATTTCAAACAATCATCAGATCTATTTCTGCCAGCCATCTGGCTCATGGGTCAAGGAAAGAGTGCATTTGGTCATTTTAGCAATCTTGTATTGTTTCATTTTTAGCAACTGTAAAGAGAATACAAACTGTCGGCTCTAATGGTTTCTATATGCTTTTACAGAAACCAAAGAAAAAACTTTCTCCAATTTTATGTTGTATATGTAGAATATTTAATTTTCTCATTTAAAAAGTATTTTAGGCCAACTCAATTAATTGAGCTAATTTTACATAACATTTCTAAGAATGTTCTCACTGTGGTCTCTATTCAGTAGCACTTTTTTCAAATCTATTTAATTCTAAAAATCCCTTGAGTACTGTCCTATACCAAAGGAATCAAAATCTTTAGGTGATGCTTATGATGAAGCAAGTTTGAGAGATCCAGTTTAAGATTAAAAATTCCAGCTTAATTTAAATAGATTCAATACTGAACAAACTTCTGGGCTGAGATATAGCTCATGGTGAGACTCATGGTTAGGATGCAAAGGCCCTGGGTTCAATCCCTAGCAGAAGGAAGGAAAAGGAATAAAAGAATGGAAGGGAAAAGGAAGGAAAGAAAGAAAGAAAGAAAGAACCCAAGAATAGAGGAATTTTTTATTTTATAGCCCCAAGAAGCACAAAGATCTTTTTCCTTAGAGGGATGTCCTGAGTCCTGTTATACAGATTTAGAGATAGCATAAGAACTAATATTTTGTGTTCAACTCAAACACACAATGTATGTAAGAAAGTATGTAGAGCAAAACCTATAACTAAAGAACCTGAAACTAAGCAGATAAAAAAACTGATAAATAATGTTAAAGTAAAGAGAAAAGGTATTCAACCACCTAATGATTATTCAATAGCCACTTGACGTTTTATTAAAATTAATCCTAATATAGTGAATTCAATGTATCATATAGATTTGAGCCTCAACAAATACTTATTCATGTAGTATATCCTTCCAAGAATGCAACTGACAAAAGCTTGTAATATAATGTGTTGCTTTGAGTGAGATAGATTAAGGCAGAGTCACAAAAACATAATGCTTTATTTTCAGAATTATTACTTCTGTATTGAAAATACTATGCATTATGAAGCCAAGAAATGTCAATAAATAAAGCATATAAAAATTATTTTTGATTCTCCTTTTGACTAAGAAAACTACACCCAACTACACCACACACCACAGTAATTAATAACTGAATTTGATAGAGAATGTAAACTCACCCAATCTCCTAAGCACTCATTGCATAACAAACAACTTTTTAAAAGTGTAGGTAGGCCAGTTCACACAAAGCCTGTAGGACACCAGCTCCCTGAAGCCTGCTATCGCTTTCAAGTCCCTGTCCACTCATATTCCCCATGGCCATTAAGTACACATGAAGATGAAGCATTGAGGTACAAATGAACAAAGCATTCGCTAACATGGAATTAATATTCTAGATCTTTTACTCAGAGGATTCTTCTGAAGAAATTTACTACCTCCCCTCATAGCAATGTTCTGCTTTTATGAATCAAAAAGTAATTTTGCATAGGGCCAGGGATTTATCTCAGTAGCTCCGCCGCCTGCCTCACAAGCGGAAGGACCCAAGTTCATCCCCAGTACCAAAAAAAAAAAGTAATTTTGCATAAAGCCATAGCATCATGCCACCTCACTGCAAACAAAGGAACTGAGTCTGAGGAAGCTGACCTTGATTGCTGGAGCTAAAAGACGTTTTCAGATAACTGAGCCCAGTCAATATCTCAGAAAGACCCAATAGCAATTGTGGAGGGAACAGTAATTAATATAATTACTAGTTTTATCAGTCTATCCCATTAAATAGCTGTAATATCCATAAATCTTCACCAGGGAAAAACCATTCTGATCGAATGAAAAAGTCACAAATGGAATGTTCCCCTCTAGAAACCTTAGTGACTTGGCTGCAGTGGCAATCTCTGCAACAGATCCTCGCCTGCCCTTCTGCGTTGCCGAACTGCCTCCAGGGCGCCTAATAGATATATGATATGTTTGCTTTGGAATCAGATACCTGTCGGTAAGCAGATGACCTGAAAACTCCGTGATCAGTTCAGCCTTGCCTGTTTGTGTATTTGTCACCTGTGTGTCACAACTGAACATTCCAACTCTAGGATTAAAACTAAAAGTGAGAGTCTGGAAAATTGTTCTTTTAATATTCAGAGGTTGAAGTTTGCGTCTAAACTCTATTTCCTAATGGAGACTAAAGGAGTTATAGCTGACTCTCCAGAGTTGTTTGTCTGTTTGTTTGTCTTTCCCTCTAAACAGGGAGAATGAACATTTTTAGACCTCCAGAGAGCCTCCTTCATTATAAAGTTTTACCCTCAAGCTATGTCTGCCTCTTTCTTATTTCCTGGACTTGGCTGAAGGAGGGAGGGAAGCAAGACTAGCCAACAGCCCAAGGAGCTTTCTCTTCACCCAGTCTCATCTTCCTGCCCTCACCCTCCCATGGCCCAGTGAGAACTTATAGACAGAGTGGCACCTCTCCTGGACTCACAAGTATAGAAAACCTGCAATTGCTCCATTTGTGAATGAATAGCTCTGCTTATGGAGCATCATGTCTCTAAGACAAATGGAAGGCCCCAAGGGAGAAGGGGGCTTAGAATCTCCTCCTCCTTTTGTTGAGAAAAGAAAAGTTCAGGTAGTGGGAACCATACAGCTCCTGCCAAAGAGAAATACACCTTACCAGTGCTGGGTACAAGGCCACACAGAGGCACAGTCAAAGCAAGCCATCAATCAGGGAGCAAATACTTATTGAGAACCTATTATTATGTGTGGGGAAACATCACAGGATGTCAGTCTAAAACAGTCCAGCCTTCAAGGAGTTTGCAATCTCCATAAGTAAATGAGATTTAAACATGAGGAAATCTTTGCCCACCTCCCCTCCAAAAAGCCACACAGGCATATACAACTTAAGTAGTAATATAGTAATAAATGCCTCCTACAGGTTTAAGATCACAGCCTCCAAAAATTATTTTTTTAATTTTAAAAAGATCACAGCCTCCTGATATAGCTGGGATAGAAATAAATAAGATTTTCAGCAGCCGAAAATCTGAATGTTTGGAGGTGGCACAATAATTATTTCTGATGTAAGAATTTGTTCCTACACCTTCTTCCTAGTAGGTGTCCTTAATTCATTTAGAATACCTCCCAACTAAAGAAAAACCAAAAGGTGAGATCATCATCATAGAGAAAGGGACAATAGAAACAAACATGAAAAGGTGTTGGTTTTTTATTTTGTTTGCTTTGATTTATTCTTTCCCTGCAGGAATGTTCGTGGCTGAATTCGCTAACTTCTATGCGAAGGTTCAGGCAGGATGTTTCAGAAATCTCTGTTTACACTGAATAATTATGCTGTTTTTCTTTGTGTACCATTCCAACATTACAGTAATGGTCATCCTAACAAGTCAGTGCAGATTCCTAAAAACAAAGTTCATGAAGATCCTGTCATTTTTTTAAAGTTCCTTTTTTTATGTGTAGCCATTTTAGCCCAAACTCTAAAATTCTATGCTGCTACTTACATTGATTTAATGCACTCAATTCATCTACCATATATTGTTCACCATTCAGTGCTGACAGGAACATCTCTTTAGCTTTTGTAGGAGGTGGAAACTTACTCTTCCATAGCAGCCTGCCATGCACAGGTTACCAAGGTCACCAAATGGTGGCTGTCACAGATATTTTAGAACTGACATTCCACAATAAATCAAAGAAGGAAGGAAAGCCAGGAAAGGAGGGAAGAAGAATGAGAAAAGAGAAGGGAGGGAAGAAAGAGAGGGAAGGAGAAAAAGAAGTGGGGGGAGGAAAGAAGGAAGGAAGGGAGGGAGGGAGGAGGGAAGAAAGAAAGAAGAAGGAAGGAAGGAAGAAAAAAAGGAAGGAAGGAAGGAAGAAGAAAGAAAAAAGAAAGAAAGAGAGAGAGAGAAAGAAAGAGAGAGAGAGCAAAGGACAGCACACAGGTATTGTTTTGGAGCTGTCTTGGCTTGTCACACAGCTATTTCACTTGACTAAAATAATAGCCCTATAAAGTTATACTGTCAGTTGCCTCAAAAACAACCCTGCCACCCACACAACCTCTCCATTCAAATGCCTTGCTCGTTTTTCTAGTTACCTTATTATGATGAGCCTCTTAGTCAAGTCTCAGTTTGACTAAGCTATTGCCATAGGCTACTAATTGGTCAACTTTCAGCCTATTTAACAAAAGCAATGAAATTGCCCTGAATACAGACTCCTGTTGCTGTCATTATTTTCACAGGTTTATCCCAACCATGTAGTTAATCAGCTATATCTGAGGCTGAGGGCCCCGTTAGGACCACAGGCTCTTTTAATCTAGCTCTTTCTTTTATAATAAAAGAATAATATCTCAAAAGCAATTTAGCATTCAATCCACTGAGACATTTATGGAAGAAATGCTTTTCCTTGTTCACCATTACATTTGGAAAAGAGGTAGTCCAGTAACTTGTAAGGAAATACAGAACCAAAGCTGTGAGTAAAAATTAAAATAACAATACTGACCCTGATCGAATATATTGCTTTACCATACACCAAACACAGCTGCTCCTGTTGACTCATTTAATTCTCATTATAATTCAATGAGGTAGGTGCTATAATTACTCCATTTTATGGAGCAGAACATTAAGGCACAAAAAAAGTTAACTCCTTTCCCCAAGATCAGATAGCAAGCACACAGCATAATCGGAACTGAGGTCCTGGCAATTTGGCTGCAGATCCACACTCTTACACCCCACAGTCTGCTGGCAACAATAAAGGAACGCTGCTCAGGAACCTTCTTCTGCAGTCAGCACATTTGTAAAATCTGATCCAATAGAAACTGAAAAGATGACAGTAGTGGGGAAAAGAGGGTTAATGAATGATTTCCCCAAATCCATTTTAAAGTCAGAGAATCTGAATATATGTAATTTCTATGTCTAAAACCTCATTTTAAAAAATGTTTCACTGGGCATGGTGATGTGAGGCTGTAAACCCGGCTATTCAGGAGGGTGAGGCAGGAGGATCACAAGTTAAAGGCCAGCCTCACTTGGCAAATTAGTAACTTAGTGAGATCCTCTATCAAAAAACTATTTTTTTAAAGTACTGGGGATATAGCTCAACATGAAGGCCTTGGGTTTAATCCTCAATACTGCAAAAGAAAGAAAGGAGAAATGAAGGAAGGGAGGGAGGGAAGGAGGGAGGAAATGTTTAATGTCCAAGAAACAGTGAACTTCAGTTTCCTTATTCATAGAATAAAAATAACACTTCCTTGCCATAGAAAGTTGTTGAGAGCTAAGATGATGTATGCAAATCCCATGATGTGGAGTTTGATTTCTAATTGTTACTGTATTTTTCCCTTGTGTTTATTATTATCAGACCTATCTTACATTTAGGTGTCTCTTCTCACTTCAAAAGGTAAATAAATTTTCCCATTCACCCATCAGAACAAACCACAATGCTACAAAATGGTTTCCTGTACAGAATTTCAGTTGAGAAATAGCAGACACATAATCTAGTAGTCCCTACACATAATGATCAGTTTTCAAAGGAAGCACTTACACATGATGGTGAAAGTTGCTTAAAAAAGATCTGTTAGAGCAGACGCAGAGATGGAAACTTGGAAAGACATGCTGAGTGAAAGAAGAAAGTTATGGTCATGTAGCTATAATTAGATAAGGTGCATTCAAATAAATGAATGATTCAGTTACTGAATCCATGTTTATTTAGGAAACCTTTGGAGCATGGTTCTACTAAGTATTCTTCTGCAACCTGGTTTTCTCCCTCTCCTCTCCTTCTCTCCTCTCATTCCTCTTTCTCTCCTCTATTCCTCTCTCTCTCCTCTATTCCTCTCTCTCTCCTCTCTTCCTTTCTCTCACATTCAGAAAAAAGAAAAAAGAAAGGAGACAGTCAAACCATGAGGAGGAATGTGGTTCTCAGATTTGCATTGGAAGAGGTCTGGTCTGGGCCAGCTGCTTGTGTATACAAGTGTTTCTCTCATAGCTCTGGCCACCACTTCTTCTCACTTTGGCTCTGAATTGGGGTTGGAGTCCGCCGTCAATGGCCACAGAACAGAGTTCTTGGATTTGAGGGATGATCGGAGAAGTTGTTTTCACTTACTATTGACACAAAAGATTACAATACAAATGGTAAATGGCTACACATTACCTAAATCATATATCCTGGATTCTATCTACCACCAATATGTCCTACAATTGAGAGAGATAAAATTTCACTTAAATACTAGTCTGTGACAATTGCGGTTTGATCAAAAATACCCTCCAAATGTCTCATGTGTTCAGAGGTGGGGCTTTTGGAAGGTGATTGGATTATAGGGCACTATACTCAGTAGATTATTCCACTGATGAGTTCACAGCTGAGTGTGCTGATGGGAAGTGGGGCCTGTTTGAAGGAAGTGGGTCATTGGAGACATTACCTGGAAGGATATTTCTTGTCTTCAGTCCATTCCTTTCTGTGGTTCTCATGCACTCTCTCTGCTTCCTAGCTACAATGAGGAACCATTTCTACCATGATACAGTGGACCCTTGACTTAGGAACTCAATTTGTTCCCGAGGGCTGGTTGTAACTCAAGTTGGTCAATTGAAGGATCAGACTCCTCTACACAGCCTTCAAAATCTCTCTCACTACAGATCTGTGTCCTTAGAGAGACTTTGTTTGGCCAAGGATTTCTCAATTAACCCCACACAGGGAAGGACGTTGTAATGTTCCTTCCAGAACTCTTTAAGGGTTAAATCTGTATCTGTGACCATATGGAAGAACAAGCAGCTGGCATTCGGGTCATAACTGAAGACTTTGGTTGTAAGTTTAAACTAAAATTCCATTCATAACCCAAGTTGTTCATATATCAGGCCAGTTATAACTCAAGGGTCCACTGTACTGTTAGGCAGCTGACCATGGACTGAAACTTCTGAAACCATGAGCCAAATTAAATGTTTTCTCCTTTAAGTCCTGTATGGCAGGTATGCCATTTTATTCCAGCAACATAAAAATGACTAATAATGATGAACAACACAAATTTAATAAAGCAGGCATATACACACATGTGTGTATCTGTCTTTATGTGTGTGTTTGTGTGTGTGAATTTGTTCATGCCTGCATATCCCTGCATCCAAATATATGCATATACCTCTGCACGTACCCCTGTGTGTATCTGGAGGGCTGCTGCATCTATCCGTGTGTTTACATGTATGTCTCTGTTATCCTGTCTGTTATGTCTCTGTAAATTTGTGTATGTCTGCACTCTGTGGATCTGTGTGGTCTTACATTCATTTGCTCTGTGTTTGCCCATATATACAGGCATGCAGAGCACAGTGTTTCTGTTTAAGGGACCAGACCCTAATGCACATCTGAACTTCATGTGCAGGTCAGTGCAGCCTGAGTGTGGTAGAAAAAGAAAGAAAATGGGAAACAGGAATAAATGAGACTTGCCCGAAGCAGCCCAGCATGTGTTCTTTGCCAACTCTGCTGCTCCTGCAGTCACACAGTTTACACTTTCTTGCACATTATGAACTGGTGTATAGAAAGCTCATCACCAGGACACACAGGAGCTCTCAACTGAGAAAGATAATACTGAGATCAGAAGAAAACCTATCTCCCTCCCATAAAGCAAACTATATGAAAGCCCATAGGGCCAACTG
Source organism: Heterocephalus glaber (assembly GCF_000247695.1). The sequence continues at coordinate 3,543,825 of NW_004624775.1, read as the reverse complement.
AAGAACTACAAACATTAATTTGCAAGGTGACTTAATTAGAGGTTTCACTGAGCCTTTCTCCAAAACAGGCATGATTTCTTCAACCAAGCTGTCATTTTCAAATATAAGCAATAACATTTGAGGTCAAAAATATCAAACAAATAAATCCCATACACATTCTAAATATGGCCAAATTAAGTGTTCTGTAACGAATATTTGAAAAATTATAATACTATAAATGAATGGTCAGGAAATATTCATAAAACTAATGCAAAATATTGGCTTGAGAAGTTAAATGCTACAGATATAAACTTTTCAACAGAATTTTCATCAAGAGTAACAATTATCTTGTGCAATAGAGATCTTCTGAGCTAGTAATAAAAGCTACTGAAAAAATGTGAACTGTGGTTAATCGGTACCTACTTTTAAAACAAGATTTCATTGTTCAGAGCACTTTTAGGTTCACAGCAAAACTGAGCTGAGGGTAAAGAGAGTCCTCATATACCCTGTCCCCAGCACATACACGACCTCTTAAATTAACATCCCCCTCTAACAGCAGGGTACATTTGTTACACTTGCTCAACCTCCATTATCATCACATCATTATCATCCAAAGACCACAGTTCACATTAGAGTTGAGTTTTACTTATTATTTTTTGTAGTGATAGGGATTAAACCCAGAGCTTTCACCCTGAGCTACAACCCTAGCCCTTTTTATTCATTTGTTTTTCATTTTGAGATAGGGTCTCACTAAGTCACTAAATTACCCAAGCTGAGCTCAAACACAGTACTCCTGGCTCCGCCTCCCAGAGCACCAGGATTCCAGGCATCCACCACCATAGCGTTCACTTTTGGTGTTAGACACTCTGTAGTTTTGGACAAGGGTATAATATGTATGTACCCACCCTTTTAATACTATACAGGATATTTTCTTTTTCTACATTATGAAAAACAAGCAAAATTCCATAACAAAATAGTAAGAAAATAACTAATGATCTTAAAAGTAGTTATTCAGAGTACAAGACAAAAAAAGACTCTCTTACAAGGAGGAAACAAACAGATAATAGCTCCTACTGGATCTTTTCACTGGCTTAAAAGTCCATTGTGAGCTGTCTGTTCATCCCTCCTTCCCCTGCCCCTGGGAGCCACAGATCTCTTCACTGCCTCCATGGTTTTGCTATTTCTAGAATGTCACATGGTTGGAATTACACAGTGTGTAGCTTTTATAGACTGGCTTCTTATACTTAGTAATATGGATTTAATGTTCTTCCACATCCTTTCATAGCTTGACAGCTCTTTTTTGTAGCTGAAGAACATCCCACTTCCTGGATGTACGACAGTATATATTCACTTAATGAAATCCTGGTTGCTTCCAAGTTTGGGCAATTGTGAATAAAAGTTATAAACAACCATGTTGAGGCATCTGTGCAGACATAACTTCTCAAATCTTTTGAGAAAAAAACACAAGCGTGTGAGTGCTGAATTTTATGGTTAGAGGATATTTAATTTTGCATAAAACTGCAAAATTGTCTTCCAAAATAGCAACACTATGTTGAATTTCTACTAGCAATGGATGACCATTCCTATGGCTCTGTGTCCTTGTCAGCATTTAGGATCTTCAGTGTTTTGAACTATAGGCATTCTTACAGACGTGTGGTGGCTTCTCACTATTATTTCTATTAGTATTTTACCAATGATGTGATGTGGAGCATCTTTTCATGTACTTATTTATCATCTGTATATTTTCTTTAGTGAGGTATCTGCTCAAGTCTTTGGCCCATCCCATTTACTTTTACAAGTAAGAGTTAACCTGACACAATAAGCCAACAAAAACTTAGGGAACTGCTTCTAACAGCCCTTGAAATGTGTGACACCCTGGTACAAACACTGACATTACTTGTCCAAATTTGACAGAGGAAGTAAAGTGATAACTTGGGAGACTTCCAATTTTAGAGCTACAGAAAAAGGACTGAAATATCTTAAATTAGCTGTGTATAGAATTTCAAATAGAAATATAATCTTGAAAATATTTGAACCTAGTAGTCTGCAGAGAAATTTTGAACACTAATTTTTGACCTCTTATTACAAAAATTGGACTAGGGATGGTTTCTCCCAATATTTTCTTTTTTAAATATTCAATAATTATTATCCTCAAGATAATTCTGAAGAAAAGCAAAATATTCAACAGTCTAAATCTCCATATCAGCCCTACCCTACTAGAATTATAAAAATTATTGTAAGGCAGTTTTAAAATAGAGTGAAGAGACACGCCCAATCAGCCCGCTGCAGACAGGCAGGTCTGCACACGCCCCACCGAGGTCCCCAGTCCCTCGGAACACCACGCGCCTGCAACAATCCACTGGACCCTCCACCCCGCTCCTCTGTACAGCCACCTGGTTACACACTACAAAGACGCAGAGGACACTGGACCACCAGACCACGATACTGAGTCCCACTGCTCCCGGCCCAGAGGTAGGGGCTTCTGAACCGCCGTCCCACTGCTCCTGGGCCAGAGGAAGGGGCTTCCCGGGCACCATCCCGCCCGCTGCTCCAGGGCCCCTGTCCCACCTCTCCCAGCTCAGAGAAGGTAATTCCTGTAGGCAGCAACAGCCGCCCTGCCAGTAGAAATGAGAAAACACATAAATAAGTCTCAAAACCAGACTTCCAGATCACCTACAGCAACCCCAAAGGGAAATGAGATGGAACACTCTGATACTCAATG
>NW_004624775.1:3503635-3534264 GCF_000247695.1 Heterocephalus glaber | reverse complement strand
CCTGCTGGGTATCTTCCCAAAAGAATTAAAAGAATCACACCACAGTGATATATGTGCACCCATGTTTATAGCAGCACAGTTCATAATAGCTAAAGCTTGGAAACAGCCCAAGTGCCCATCAACTGGAAACTGGATAAAGAAGATGTGGTTTTTTATAAAATAAAGTACTACTCAGCCATAAAGAATGAGAAACTAGAGACATTTATAGCTAAATGGATCCATATTGAGGCAGGACACACATGTGTAAATATCAGATAGTTTCTCTAGTGTGAGAAACTGAAAGTGTAAATAAGGGTTAAAATGATTAAAATTAATAATTAACAATTTGAAATAGGAAGAAAAGTCCAACGGGATAGGAGTAATGGGAGGGGACAGGAAAACGAAAAATTAGGAGAAAAGAAAAAAAATGGAAATGAAGTCTATGTAAATAGAGAAGGGTGGAGGGGGTGAAGGACACACAGGTAATGAGGAAAAAATAAGAACCAAGATACATCATGTACAGGTACATGCACCCAATGAAAGATATAAATGTATTATATACCTAAAATGTACCAATAAAAGAATTTAAGAATAAAAATAAATAAATAAATAAATAAAATCTCTGCAGCCATAAAGAGCTCTCATCAGAGATTACTGATGAAAGCTCGTCCACCACACTGCTGGTCTTATTGAATCATATCTTACATGCAGTTCTAAGCACATATTTACTTGATTTCCCAGGCTACAACAAATTAGATCCCCAAATTAGGAAGGAAAAATTGAGCAAGGACTATTACAGTGTGAGATTAAGGAAAGAGAGAGTAAACCATTGCTGTCACAGAATACAGTCCATGTACACAATCATAACTCCACATATTAAAAAATGTTTAACTACATTTAATAAATTGCTTAAGGGGTCTGGGGATTTAGCTCAGTGGTTCTGCCGCTTGCCTCACAAGCACAAGCTCCCAAGTTCAATCCCTGGTACCAATAAATAAATAAACAAACAAACAAACAAACTGTTTAAGGTAGTGACCAATATTTAAACAATTTTTATCAAAAATCATTAGCATTTGATAGGCTTGAGGATTGTCAATTTTCTGATCTTTTTTTTTTTGGTACCAGGGATCGAATTTGGGACCTTGCACTTGCCAGGAAGGTGGCAGAACCACTGAGCTAAATCCCCAGCTTCTGATCATTTTTCTTATAAGCAAAATAGCACTGACTACTGTTTAAGCCTCTGCCAGGATGTGGTGCCTCCTTCTTCTCTCCTGGCCTGGCCCCTTGGGCACTATGTAGCATGTGGTAGGGTTGCCCACAAATATTCTTATTTCCCAACAGGGAAGTATGCGTAGTACTAGAGACCATCAAGCCAAGTAGCCAGCACCGACTGCATATCAAAGCCACTTGACATCAACTCCCACCATGAGTTTACAGCTCAACTGTAGAGATATCTTTCCTTGGCCCTCACATCACTGGCCCTTTTGCCAGCCTCAAAGGGAACAGGTTCAAGAGTTAAGACTCAAATAGACCTGAAATAAATTTTCAATCCTGCCTCGGCCACTTGCCAGCTATGAAACTCTGAACAAGATGTAACTCAGTGAACATCATTTTCTCATAGATAAAGTGTGAATAATAACACCTCACTTCCCAGGATTATCAAGAGGAGTAAATGAGATCATAAGGGCCAAGGATGGTGTCCATATAGGAGAAGTGCTAAAGATGTGTTAGCAATTCCTGGAGCCTATTATAATTGCATCTAGGATTTCGACATGCCTTAAACATCTCTCATCTCACCATAAGCTCCATTAGGGTAAAGAATAGATTTAAAATAATATAGATATAGATGGGAATTCCCTTTTCACCATTTACCATATGTGTGACCTTGGGCACATTTCGGGGTCTCCCCAAGGTCCAGCTTCTCCCATTTGTGTAGTGGGGATGCCACCACTCACTTGCAAGATTTGTTAGAAGGATTTAAATAGGAACATATTCAAAACATCTGACCAAGAAGAATGGGCAATTAACACTTAACATACCTGAAAGTGGGCCTTTAGTCTTCAAAGCAGGTCACATACATTATTGTTTTTCATCCTTACAGAAATACTGTAAGGTAAGCAGGGAAGGTGCTGCTATTCCCATTTGAAAGAAAATAAGAAAGCTGGTGACAGCAAGTGGTTGGTTCATTGTCACAGAGCCCATAAATCCATCATGGCCAGGGCTAGAGTGTAGGCTTCTGCCTCCAAGCCCACTATTTTGCCACTTTAATATTTTAATTAACATGGTTAAGATCATGTCTGTGCTGTGTATTCCAGTTGGAAACATGAGAGGGAACATAAGTGAACATGCCTTTCCTCATAGTCTGCTAGCACTATTAAAATATCTATGATGATGTTTTCAACAGCCGATAATATAAACTCCATCACAAACAGGCTTCAATAACAAGGAAATTTACTGTTTCATGAATCTTCAAATCCAGAAAGTAGAAGGAGGTATCTTGGCTAAGTATCATGAAAATGTCAACCAAGACTTTGTTCCTTTCTGTCTTTTCTCCCTACCAGTATCAATTTCATCTTAAGGTCAGTGACCCTAGTGGCTATCAGATGGCTGTCTCCTTGGACCAGGGAAAAATCCCTATACTTACAGCCTCAGATTAAGCATGATCTTCTCCTAGGATAGGGAATTAAGTATCTACTTCTCCGTCATCTGAGGGAAGGATGAATGCATAAATAATTAGGTTCTTCATAAAGGAATACAGGAGAAGAGGTGTTGGTGGGTAAAATCCTTGACCAAATTACCTAAATGGCATTTTCATTTTTAATCTACCCGCATTTTCCTTAACCAAAGCATAGATTTCCAGTGATTATTGAAATAAAAATTATGAAGACAGCAGGCAAAGGACATTTCCCCATAAATTGTCTTTATGAGACATGTCTTTCATGATTCCATTATCTTAATTTAAGATTAAGTACCAACATCTTTCAACTTCTTTTATGAAATACATGTAAGAAAATGATGGGCATTCTTATACAATCAAGTTTCATTAAGAAAAAAAACAATTTGAAACATGGGCAAATATGAATTTTCCTAAAGAAAAAAGAGTAATGATGCACGCCTATAAACCCAGCACTCTCCGAGGCTAAGGCAGGAGGATGACAAGTTCAAGTCCAGCCTGGGCAACCTAGTGACTTAGCAAGACTCTGTTTCAAAAAAATAAAAATAAAAAGTGTTGGAGATTTAGCTCAGTGCAAAGGCTTTCAACTCAATCTCTAATACCATAAAAACGTTTAATGTGACAGGTACATTTGATAGAGAAATATATCAAATACATTTGAAAACATAATGTATAGGGAAAGTATAAGGCTAGACAAGGGGAATCTGTGTTTGAGAAACTCTACCACTAACAAATTTTGTGTCCATGGATAACTCAAAGGTAGAACTAAACCAGGGTTACAAACTGGTTTTTCTAATTTGTTGTTTGGTTGGTTGGTTGGCTTGGTGAGTTGGCTGTTGGGTTGCTTTGCCTAGCACCTGAGATCTTGTTGTATGTGATATAACTCCACTATTCTGTGCATAGTAGCAGAGCTTCTAGGAACAAATATAATTGTGTACCAAAATTCTAGAGGCAAGATACTGAAGGTTTAAAGTTTCACATGGTGAAAATATGCTAAACATTCTCCCCAAAGCCAGTAAAGATCTACCAGATTATAATAAATATCTTTATTCCGAATTACAGCTTGCCAGTTATAGTTGGAAGGTCATTTATGTAAGTGAAGTCAAAATCATTTTAGTACTTTCTATTATAGGATACAGATTTGTATTTTTAAAAATTATTTTTAAAGGAGAAAAATAGGATAGTGTTATAAAGGGACATTTCCCAGAATTGCTACTCTCCAAGATTTAATTTCACCTTATCCTGGAGCAGAACAAAGTCTGTCCACCTGTGTTCCAGAAATGAGAATTACCTCTTCCGTGACAGTCATTTGTGCATATGGGTGTCTCTTACACTCAGTTCACTCGCAAAACTGTAACTGACTGGGCTTCACCAAGTGATATTAAATGTTTATTAAACTGGAATGTATTCTCCTTTGAAAGAGAGCCACAGCACTCCTGTGAGCCATGGAATGATGCATTTCTAACTTGAGTCCCCTCAGAATCTAAGTATGTGCAGATGATGAATTTTCCTTCTCACAGCTCAGAACTCATTCGTCCTAATGAGAAGCTTTTGGCTTACCTTGAGCACTGCGTATTTGTAGGTAAGCACAGAGGCTTCTGGCTTCTTGTCACTGCTCATGCTAGGCCCTCTCCAGTGTTGTAATATTACTGATACCTCCAGAAGACCATCCAAAGTAGCCCACTGGCCATACAATTTGTCAGATGGTAGTATAGACTGGAGCTATCATGAATACACAGTAATTTGGGGGGGTCATCTTTTCCTAACAGTGGTTTGGATAAGATTCAGGGTAGACTGGGCTTTAGCTTCCTTAAGTACTGGGGTGTGTCTGTGCACACGCACCCACACACATCTTACACAAACAGCTTTAAATGTCAGATGTGATCATCTCTGTACTTGTATGCTGAAGCTTTGCCACAGCCATCCTTTCTGACTTTGTCAGATTTTGACATTTGCTTTCCCTTGTTGGAAAAAATTGTCTTTTTCAATGTGTTAGCCCTTGATCCAATAAATGTGATAAGAGCTACTCTCATGGAAATTCTCCGGGTAGTCCCAAAAGGAGGCTGAAGGGTGTGGCCCCATCAGCAGATAAAACCTTTTCCAAATGGCCTCTGAAAACTGTTTTCAAAAACCTCAGTGGTTTAACCAAAAATAGAGCATAAATTCTGTTTAAAGTTTTATTAATTAAATTTAGTTGATCTCTGACAGATGTTTTCCAACAATGACCAAGAAGCTGAACAAAAAAAGAATAAATTTCATCAAATTACTCAATAAATGCAGCAAAATCTCAGAAAACTTCCACTGAGTTAACCATCTGATTTTTAAACTACGCTAATAAAATAATTTAGGTTTAAAAAATACTTTACTGATCCTCTTCGTTGATATTTCAAGATGCATCCATGTTCCTACAAATGACTCAAATTTATCCTTCTTTAGGGCCAAGTAGTGCTCCATTGTGCATAAATATCACGCTTTCTTTGTCCATTCAACTGTTGATGAACATATAGGCTGCTTTCAAGATTTAGCCATTATGAGTTTTGCTGCTATAAATGTGACTATGCAAGTGTAAATATAATATGATGTCATTAACTCTTTCAGAAAGATATCTAGAAGGGAAAGAGCTGGGTTGAATAGAATTTCTATTTTTATTCTTTGGAAGAATCTCCATACTGATTTCCATAGTGGTTGTACAAGTTCACATTCCCACTAGCAATGGAGAGAGGTTCCATTTCTTCCCACAGCCTCTCCAGCATTTATTATTTGATTGCTTAATGATAGTCACTTACTGGAATAAGGTGAAATCTCATACTGTTTTACTTTGTATTTCTCTAATAGCAAGAAATGTTGAACATTTTTTCATGTCTTCGTCGGGCATTTGTACTTCTAAGAAGCGTCTCCTCATTTCAGTTATCCATTTTTTATTGGATCTTTTATGTTGTGGGATCTAATTTTTTGAGTTCTACTTTAGATGTTAATCCTCTGTCCAAGGTGTAGTTGGTAAAAACAATTTTCCCATTCTGTAAGTTGTCTCTTCATTCTTTTGCTGTCAGGAACTTTTTAATTTGATGTGATCCCATTTATTGACTCTTGGTGCTATTTCTTGTGCCTTTGGGGTTCTGTTCAGAAAGTCCTTGCCTATGCCTATATCTTCAAGAGATTTAACTATTTTATTTTCCAGCAGGTTAAGTTTTTCTGTTTTAACATTTAGACCTTCAATCCATTTTGATTTTAGTTTAGTACATGGTGAAAGATATGGGTCTAGATTCAATCTTCTGCATATGGAAAGTTTCCCAGCACCATTTATTAAAGAGGTTGTCTATCCTCCACTGTATGTTTTTGGCCCTTTTGCCAAAGATCAAGCAGCTGAATGTGCCTGGGGTTGCTTCTGCCTCCTCTGTTCCATTGACCCACACGTCTGTTTCTTTGCCAGAACCATGTTGTTTTTATCACTGCAGCTTTATAATATAACTTGAAAGCCAGATTTGTGGTGCTTCCTGCTTTGCTTATTGCTCAGGATTACTTTTGCTGTTCTAGGTTTCCACTGGTGCCATATGAAGTCTAGGACTGTTTTCTCTAGTTCTGTGAGAAATACTGTTGGTATTTTTGACTAGGATTGTATTAAATCTATATATCAGTTTTGGAAGTCTGACCATATTGGTTCTGCTTATGCAAGAACAGGGGTTATCTTTCCATTTTCTGATGCCTCCTATGATCTCCTTTTTCAGAGTATTGTTTTTGTTGTAGAGTCAGGTTAATTGTTGTAGAGTCAGCAAGTATAAGAGACAGTATTAAAACCCTAGCCATTACCTACTTGTAACACTTCCTGTACACCATGCTACTGTCTGGACTTTCTTAGAGCATTAAACCAGTAGAGTTTGAGAGAAGAGTTAACACCACTGTATTGCTTCGGAAATACCTCCACCATGTAGGACTATGGGGATTTTGAATTAGATTTGGAAAAAATTAGCTTTAAAATAGGTATCACCTCCCAAGCTCAGCATACATTGTACAGGAAAATGCAGTGATTTAAAATGTGTGCTCAGGAGCTCCCAAGAGTCTGTTGAATACATTCTTTCACAGAAAGGCGACTCCATCACTGCCAGCACCTCTGTTTTGTTGTTTGGTTTGGATGAGTTTCGAACAACAGCTTGTTTCCCCTACTTTGTTCTCTTTTTTACCCTTCTGGGCCATCTTGTCCCACTGTTTGAAAGTAGTTTAGTCTCTGACATTTTTTTAAACATTTCTTTACTCTTCATAGGTTAATCAGCTGAAGCCAAGTATAATCCAAAAGCCACAGTCCACTTAAGGTGAAATTCCCTGTACTTTTCAATCTTTGAATCATCACTTTGCAAAATGGCAGTCGTTATTTCCACATAGCAGTCAAGGCTCAAGGTGGTTACACCCTGGGCAAAACAGTCTCCTTGGCCAAACTTTTATCAGAAGGCATTGCAGAAACTCATTAAGTCACTTGAGTTAAAGATCCAGGTGAATCACTTTAAACCTCCACCCAGTTCAGTTTTTCCCTGTGGTAACAATTAATTATATTTTTTCCCTTTTCCCACTCCCACCTCCTCCAACACACAATTCCACGAACTACAAGATAACACGTACTTTTGAGTTATAAGAATATATGAGGTTCCAGTGGTTGGCACACACAGCAGAAAGATAAGAGAAAGAATACTTTTTGCCTTTAAATTTCTAGCTGTTGGAAAATCCCTCACATTTGAACCTGGAATCCATGCATTTAACCACAGTGCCTTTGAATATGTCCCTTCCACTCCTTAATGTTTGAGGGAATGTGAACTGAAAATCTCAAAAAAAACAAATATTGAAGATCCATAACTGAATAGGAAACTGTCACTCGTAAACCTAAGTCTGGCAATTCCATCCCAGTGCAATTTGCCTGAAGTACTAAACAAAGATGAACAAAAGAGAAGACAAACAAAGCACAGGATTCATGTAGGTGATGGGTTTTGGCTTTTGATTGCTGTTTTTGTTTTTCCTTTGGTATTAGAGATTGAACCCAGGGCCTTCACACTGAGAAGCATCCTCAGAATTTTTTTTTTTTTTGAGACAAGGCCCAGATAAGCCACTAAATTGCCCACACTGGGCTTGAATCTGCAATCTTCCTACCTCACCTTCCCAGATTGCTGAGATTATAGGTATGCCCATACTGGGCAAGGTGATGAGTTTTGAATAATGAACTAGAATGCCCCACTACAGATTTGTGGTCATAAGTAGGCACATTACTTAGGCCTGTTTGTTAGTATTGACCCATTTTGAAATAGTCACTTCAGGTCCTCACTCTGATTTAGGGTCAGATCCATAATATTCCAGAAAGATCCTGTCACAGGGGCTCTCAGTAGGAGGCAATTCACTCCCATACAGGCCCACCAGACACTTCTTTCATATAACACTGATGTTATCACTGGACTTGGTCCTTTTGCTACTCTAAGGTAGGCAAAGCTGGATGTGGGTGCCGCATTTGTCTCTTCTGTGTGGTGTCCATTCCCCCTCCCTATCTCTACTCTCTTCATGGGGACAAAGTAGTGAATTCCTGAAGGTGGAATAACTGCCAATAGAGTTGGGATGCTCTAGCTGGTGACTGGGCCCATTAAGGTCAACCCAGAAAGAGCTGTCCACTATTTCTCACTCGTAAGACACCTTTGCCTTCAATGTGATTTGTATGCCCAAGAGAAGCCTCCTAGCCATTGGGGATGATGAACATGTTTACCCAGGTTTGCTTCACTCTTCAAGTCCACAGGGTTTTCCCACACCCACCTAAATAGTTAAACTGCCCCAGGAGGCCAAGGCCAATAGGAAGGATAGAGCAGCTGTAACTGAGGACTGGAGCATGCAGACTTATGATCTGTGCTTTGCCTGATCTGACCTGAGGCAACAGGAACCAGGGAAACCTGTCCAGTTCTGATAAGGGAGAGGCAATGTAGATCAAGAAGGGACTGCCTTCCTTAATTGAATTAATCAGCTAGAGATGTTAACAAGAGCGATTAGTTACTATCAGAAGAAAAGTTAGCATAAAAAGGACAAGAGGAGTTAACACTTGTTTCTAAACCACTTTGTTTCTAAACTCTTTACATGGATTATCTTGTTTACTGTACTTTCTACAATCCTTTGAGCTTGGTGCTATTACCACCATTTTACAGATGTGGAAACTAAGCTTTTACAAAGATTAAACAACACTTCCTAAGTTTCCATAGCAAGTGAGGGAGACAGAAATACACATCCAGCACTCTGAGCTCAAGGCCTTTGGTGTTAGCCATTCTCCTACCAATGATCAAAAGCAGTTTGGCAAGCTTTTTTGTAAAGAGACACATAATAAATGTCTCAGGCTTTGCACACCATGTAGTTCCTGTCACAGCTATCCAACTCTGCCATTGTAGACTAAAATTATCAGACTTTGCTGTGGTCCCAGTAAAATTTCCAGCATGGATACTGAAATTTAAATTTCATACCATCTTCACACATCTATGAATATTTTCTGATTTTTTTCCAATCACATTAAAGTATATAAAAATATTCCTAGCTCCCAGTCCATATGAACACAGGAGGCCGGCCAGATTTGGACCACAAACTATAATTTGCTGACCCTTGATCAAATGATCTGAAGGAAACTAAACCAAAGACATTTGGAGAGAAATATGAATCACAGTGTTATTCTTCTGCCATTGTTACATTGTATTTCTTTCAATCTGATAGTTACTGCCCATCCTTTCTCTTTATATCATCTAAATCCACACAGCCTAACTCTAGAATCCAGTTTAAATCTCCAGTCAAGTGGCCTTGGGCAAGTTTACTTAACTCTAAGTCACAGCTTCCTCATTGTAATAAAGAAGCTATCTGGCAGGTTGATTGTTGTAGGCATTAAATTAAATGATACATGTCAAGCAATTATCACAGCTCAGCAGCACATTGTAAACTCTCCATAAATATTAATTCTCATAACACTGGTATTATTATTATTATTACTACTACTACTGTAATCAACTTCATCATTGCCCCAGATAAGAAAATCAAGACAGCACATTCCCTAGAGCTCACTTCTGCAATACTCTATTGACAGATTCTCTATCTAGATGGTGAATTTAAAAACCCTTTCAATCTTCTGCCTCCAGTCCCCACTATACTATCACTCTATCATATTCGAAATACAGCCCCAAAGAAAAAAATTTCCACTTTTCTAAGAAACAAATCTATACATTTCACCTAACATACTTCTTGCTGCTTCTCTTCAGCCTGTTGTCCTGTGATCAACTACATTCTAATCTGCAATAGTTACCAGCTTTTCACTGCCCTCACCTTAGTGTTTGGGGATGCTTCTTTGCCGTGTTCTGTGGTCACAGTAAGAAGACCAAGGAGATACAAAGCCTTCATAATGAACTTTCTGTGCATTAGAATGGCCATACTTTTACTTTATTTAATTAGTCTCTGTGCATAGGATATTTCTCTGGGTAAATAGAAAGGAGACATTTCTATGGAAATATGTTGCTTAAACCACTAAGTTTAGCTCGCTTGGTCACTTTGACTGTACCTCTGGCACTGTGGAGTTCTTCAGTCATTTCTCCTATAGCAGCATCTGCAACAGTAGATAAGATATACAATAGGCTGCTGATGAAGACAGGGAAATCACCATGATCACTGGGTGGGCCAAGGGAAACCATGACTATGCTGAAAGTCATAAAGTTGCCTTATTATCTCAGAGGGTTTTCTTCTCAAAAGACTTGTGGGCAGATAGCTTCAGTGAAGTTCATCATTTATCTGGTGGCAAATCAGCTGAGCATCACTTGGTTATCTAACCCTCTACATTATTTCAGAGGACTGATGGGTTATGTTCTCAGAAGGGCATGACAATTCATCAGGGAAAAAGAGTGAGCAAGTTTCTAGAAAATGCCTTCCTTGTCATCTTCAGCTGGAGACAAATGTTAGCTCTAGTGATCTTGAATAGCAAGAAATACCCTGGTCCTTTTTGAGAAATGGGCTGTATAATTTTGAAAGCATAATATAAAATCACATAACCGTGGTTGAGATTATCTTAACAATTAAATATCTCATTTGGAAATGCGTGGAGCAAGCCTAGATTATTCTGTATATATTAGCAGACATATCTAATACAGCATCTCACACATTCATAACAAGACAGCAAGAAAAATTCTTCTAAGGATCTCACTTCATACCAGTACTTCCAGACTTAACTCTGTCTGCATGCATTTGGTTCACAATCTATTACCCAATTTTGAAGACATAAGAGGAAATATTAGTGTCTACCATTAACAAAGCTTTCTGAAATCTTCCAAAGAAGTAACAGATAATTAAAACACAATTCATTATTCACTGCCGAAGGATATAGGGGATTTGTGGGAATAAATCAGTGCCCCCCCCCGCTCTCTCTCATCTCATCCTTTAAGACTATAATGCTATTTGAGAACCTAGAAATAACTTTAATATTTGTCTTCCCATTTCCATTTCCTAATTTATAAAGAAAGCTAACAGGAAACAAGGCCATTAGTAATATTGTAATTGTTAGTTTCTTCATCCTTTTACAGAGTAGGAATTTTAGATTAAGCTTAAACAACACCTATCATTCAAAGACATGCCTGGATGAATGAAGAGAATTAATCAATAGAAAAAATAAAATCTAAGAAATCTATTTGCATGATGGTTAAAGAGACTTTTGCTGAAGGATTCTTCCTTAGAGAGAATGAAATCTTTATTGAAACACACTAAGCCCAATGACAAAGCCTTCATTTTAGAGAGGAACGCGATTTTGACATAGCTTGGTGCCTGGTGCTTGGATCGGCCTGCTTCTTTACCTTATAAGAGTCAGCATCAACCTACAGAACGTACACCTCAGTGGAGACAGGTATTCTATAACAATGTATAATTTAAGCCTTTGGAAGCACAAGAGGATCTGCAGTGGGAAAGAAATGGCAGCGTTTCCTGTCTGAGCTGAATATCTGGAAGCCAGTTCCCTGTAGCCAATGATCACGGCACAACCCAGCCACAGAATATGGCAGTAGTACCTGCAACCAAAAGATGCCGAGCAAGGGACTGAAGCTGGCTGAGAGTTGCAAATTCCCTGACTCCAAGGAAGGGGCACAGAAGGATTATATTGTGAGTACATGTGAAATGTCCCTAGGAATTTCTAGTTAAAATGAGGGAGAATAAGGGGATGAGAGGACCTTGGTCTGGGTGATTAAAAAAAAAAGAAAGAAGAATACAATCCCACAAAATGCAAGTTGCAGTTGTGATTTTTAAATTCACAATATTGTAATACTGTACTAGTACTATTATTTTCATAAAGAAATTTATAGGAAAAGAGCCATAATTAGTAATCAAATCTACTGTTTGAGTATTGGAAACAGGGAGGTATACTTCATGTAGATAAATATTAAAAGAAAATCACAACATGTCTTCTCTATTTTTTTTTTTGCCTCTCTATTTCTCAGTTGAGGAAATAATAGTCAATACTAGGGATGTCTATGCCTCTATTAAAAACCTAGACACCTTCTGCCCTCACTCTTGAGGTCCTAGTTTTGTTTCTGTCCATCTGCACTATCAGATACAATAACACCTGAAAAATTTTTTCCATGCATATGATGGACAGGGCTGGTCCCTCCTATTTGCCATTGGAAAGACTGCAGATTTGGTCAATCTTCTTTTTCTTCATCAGGGTACTAGGGATGGAATACAGAGCCTTGTGCATGTTAGGCAACTGCTCTACCACTGAGCGACATCCTCAGCTCTGGCATTGAGGATTTGGGACAAACTTAGTCCTTAACTTCAAAATTATTCAGTTATGATTTACATTTTAGAGAAATTTAAGAAATCTATGGCTACAAAATATAATTTCAAACCTATTTATATAATGGAGTAAAGAACCAGAGAAATGGATTGCACTTGCATGGAAAAATATTATACTGAAATTAGAAATGTCTTCCATAGAGTAGGTGTCATCTTTTAAAATTATAGCTTCTCTCTCTCTCCCTAGCCATCTCTCTCCCCTACCCCTCCTCTTTCCTATTCTCTGTCTTTTTCTAGCAAAACCTTCCCATGATATCACCTGACCACATCAAAGATGACATCCCTAAGATCTGGAAACATCTGAGTGCTCCAGCCCACCTCTGTTATCCTTGCATGAAGGTCACCTGGTTGCAGGGGACCCTCGGTCTGTCCTTAGGACCTAAATATGCAGCTAAAATCCTCCCACTCTTACGAGGCCTCTGAATTCTCCCAGCCAGGTATGACCAATTTCTTCTCTCATTCATTTTGTATATTTTTATTCAACTTTTTTACAAAAGTCTTTTTGGGGAGGTACTAGTGATTGAAACCAGTGCCTTCACACTGAGCTACTTCTTCAATCCTTTTTGTTTTTGTTTTTGTTTCATTTTATAATGGGTTTTGGTTTTTTTTCAAGAAACAATCTCACTAAGTTGCCCAGGCAGGTCACACTTGTGACCCTCCTGCCCCTCAGCTCCCGGAGTGCTGCATTTACAAGTGTGTGCCACCACGTTCAGCCAATCCATCTATAGGATGTAATGCCAACCACCTTGAGATTGTCTTGTGACTTATATCGTTGTATTCTATGGTCTCAACTGTCCTTTATTTACACTGTACTATGTGCCAGGAGCTGTTCTGGGTATTCTGTGGGTATTCATCCACTTAATCTTCACTGCAAACTTGTGATGTCTGGCTGTTATCCACGCTTAGTAGATAAGAAAACAACCTCAAAAAGATTAAGGAGCACCATGGTAGATTGAAGAGATGTGTCCTTCAGGCTTCCATGCCTATTATTTTTCCAGATAAAGCAGATAACATCAGACCTACTCTGATTGAAGCAAGGATGTAGTATTCAGAGATGACACAGGCTACCATCCTTCACTCCTTAGGAACTCTCCAGAGTTCCCCAATTTGAAAACTACTGCCCTGCTATATTTCTTCAATGCTTGCATAATTTTACCTCCCTCAAAGACAGAACATCTTACTAACTGCATTTACTTCATGGCTCTGTGCCATGAGCATGGAGGTGCCCAGCAGAGCTGAGTTCAGAGACTCTGCATTCCAGAAAACATTCGTCAAGGTTTAGGAGTTTTTGCAGCCACCAAATTTGATCATTGCTACCCATGAGGGTGAGAAATTGTCTTGAAAGTAAGATTTTAGGACTGAGGGGTCAGGGATTTCAAGGAGTCAAGTCTCTACAGGAATTTCTGTGTCTATCTCTAACAAGTAGAAATTAGAAAGCTAAAGAGGAATAAGTGAAATACCTGATTTCTACAGCTGCCATTTTGCAGTTATTCAGAAGGTCAGTGAAGCACATGACTAAATACCTAATAGGGAAGATCAAGGCAGTATAAGAAAAGTAGCAATCAGAAGAAGAGACTGCTGTGGTTTGGCTAAGAGTCCCCAAGAGACCATGTGTTGAAGACATGGCCCCAGGGGGTGCTATTATTGGGAAGTGCTGTGGACCTCTGGGAGGTGGGGCCTATGGGAGGATCTTAGAGCATTTGGGCATGCCTTGAAGGGGGATTTTGGGACCCCAGTCTCTTCCTCTTCTCTTTTCCTTCCTGGCTATGAGGTGAGCAATTGGCCCCACTACAAACTCCCCACCATTACCATCCAGCACACCCACCAGAGGCACAAAGAACTGAGTCTATCCAGTTTTGAACTGAAACCTCTGAAACAGCTCAATCTTCCTTCCATATAAATTAATCACCTCAAGTATTTTATTATAATGGCAGAAAGCTGACTAACACTGAGATGGAGGAAAAATGTTTCATTGGTGGCCTTTGGATTTAAGAGGTTGGTTGAAGCGAGCTTGTGTAGGGCAAAGACCTAGCTTCAAGTAGCCCTTGTCTGATTGTTGTCAGGTGGCATGGTAGGTAGACAATATCAGAGTCTCAGTCTCCCTATAGAACGTGCTCTCGTAGGATGGTCAGACCATGCTTTAATAGTTTCAAAGATTCTCTGAGGTTTTGAACACATTTTTAAAATAAAAACTCCACAAAGGCTTAATGAAACTCATTTGACCATGGAAATCTCTCTCATGGGACATCAATTAACATCTTTCAGAACACTAGCTATCCTTTGACTCATTTTTAGTAGCAAAATTTTGGCTCTTTCTTTATTTCTACCCTTTTGCCATTGGTCTCAGTCTAGGACGATGGGGACAGCTCAGGACAATTAGAAATTTGATGTTAGAAGAGAGTCATCAAAGCCAGCGGTCAGTAAGCTCCTGCCTGCAGGACAAATCCAGGCCACAGGATGCCATTGTAAATAATGTTTTATTGAAACACAGCCATGCCCAGTTATTTTCATACTGATCAAGTCTGTTTTGATGCTGTCATGTAGAGTAAAATAGTTGTGTCAGAGACCATATAGTTTGCGAAGGTTAAAAAAAAAAAAATCTGTCCCTTTCCCAAAATATTTCTTACCACTGGTTTAGGATATCTCATTCCCACTCAAACAGTGTTGCACAAAAATTTGAATTCTCAAAAACATTTCATCAAGATTTTCTTTTTGGGGGGGGGGCGGTACCGGGTATCGAACTCAGGATTCACCAAGATTTTCTTCTCTTTACCTATCTCTTCTCTTCCAAACTCATACATACTTCTTACCTTTCCCTACTCCCAACATGAAACTCCATTCCCAAGAACTGTAGGGATCCAGGTGGTTCTAACATCCCACAAACTCAGCCTAAATGAATAAGCCTGTTCATGTTATCATCTTCCCTTTCTTTATATTCCTACTTTTGGTGAGATCTTTATTTCCTTTCATTGTAGTTTTTACTCCTTTCCTTCTAAAGCTTTTCAACTCAAAAGAATATTCAAAAAGAACTCAGCTGATCCCTCCAGCCCTGACACAAATAATATCCCTTGCTGTGACATCTAGGGTAGAGTAATCAGTACTGTACAGCCTGGTTTCCTCCACTGGGGAGAGCATGGTGGGGCAACATGAACACAAGGCTGGCACTACTTGCCAATCCTCTATTTAAATGTGCTAAATACAGAAAGAATTTTAAAAATCAATAATAGTTAAATAGCAATGATACTTTTGTGATGAAATCCCACGGGAGTGTGTTTCTATAGAAAAAAGTCCCTGGATTAGACTGTTCCTTTAAGGAAGTACATGTACTCTATACATTTCTTTTTCCAATATTCAAAATTAAGCCCCTCCAAATGGCTTCCACACTGAAGTTTATAACCTCAGCCTACACAAGTCCAGCGCAAAAGATCTACAGCCTGCAGGCAGAGCGAGGAAGCTCTTTAAAGATGAATCATTTTCATAAATGAGTGCAGAGGGAGGTCAGGCCAGGGGACAGGGAAGGTTACGTGTGTGCTTGAGATAAGGCCTCATCCATCCTCTTCTTACCGTCAGGTCTTGATGGGTGAACATTGCCTTGAGCTCCCATAAAACATGTTGCTTGCAGAAAACTTGCAGGTGGTTCATAAAAAAGTCCAAGCTGTTACCATGAAATTTATCTCCCACTGCGGAATCTGTTTATAATAGAAACGAAGGATCTCAAATAGAAATGAAGTATCTCAGACTGACTTATATTGGCTGGAAGGATTGAAAAATCCAACCTACTTCCCAATCATTGCACTAAAAACGTCAAAGTGTTTGTATTGATGACATCTTGACAAGATACGAGTGTGTTCAAAGAAAAATAATGTCCATTGTGTGTGCAGCCCTTATTCCTGGGGTAAGGATAGAGTAAGTGAGATTTTATTGAAAGAATTTAATCAAACAACTGAACTCTTCATCACATTTTATTTCTGAAGAGTGTCAAGGATCCATTATTTACTATTTCCCCATCTGTGTGGTCAAAGTGAAAAGGGCATCTCAATTCTTTTTAAGTTGTTTCAGGATTTTTATTATCTTGAAGCCAAAAGAAGACTGGGGGCAATGGTAACGTTGGCCATAATTTGAGTTATTTCCATACAGAAATTGAAGGGAAATGCTGACACAATTCATGGAGATAATTCAGACTGTAAGAGATTTGCTACTTGAAATAAAGTGATAAGTGAGAGATAGGTGCTCAATTTTGTTTGTGTTTGTTTTTCCACAGTTTTGTTTATGATTGATTCAGTTTGTCACATCACCTATATGTACGTGCATCTACCTACATGGTGGTTTTAAGTTTCTGAAAATAGTTGTGATCATACATTTCAAACTGATGAAGCTAGCACATCTGCATGTGCCCCCAATTTTTCTAACTTAAAGAATCCAAGCATGCAATAGCTGGAGGAGACATTAGATAGTACATAGCCAGGAATTTCAACCTCCTGCCACAGACAAGGAAGGCAAAAATAAGAAGTTATGAATGTTTCCGCTACTCTAACAGTGGCTGTGATCCAGATCTTCATCCCATCCACAAGCCTCCCCACATCTCTCTTCTATGTTCATCTTACCAACGTGCAAGTATCCTGTCAGAGGATAAAGTGGTCTGCCAAACATTATATCTAACCCGACACCTTCATTTGAAATATGAGTGTCACAGCTTTAAAAATAAGCAAGAAACCAGCTATGTCTCACTTCTTAATCTTGTTAGTCCTATCTCTGTCCTTACTGCAACCAAGCCTACACTCTGGCCATTGAACCCACACTTGTAGGAATCTCTATGGTCTTCCTTGGTAACAGGTCCTGTGCTCCCTGTCCAGATGATATCCAACTCTTCCTCATTTCACGTAAAACTAGCACTTTGTCCAAGCTCCATTCTCCTGTCTCATTGTCAAGAGAAGATCGCTAAGGTCTGGTCTGAAGAGTTCTAGAACTTAATGCTGCACTCTTCATGATGATAGCAAGTAAAAAGGAGAGCGATAAATGTGGTAATATTCCAAAAGAATGGGTTTTTAATTATAGAGATTCAAAATGAGCCCCTCCATTTCTTCTGAACTAGCTTTGAATAAATCCTTTTTATACCACATCCCAAAAATAGAGATTCAGGCATTGTGGCAACTAGAAGAGAAGTGCATTTGAAAACAATGTGACACTATCAACTGCCTGTTTATGCCCCTTCCCCCAAAATTCATATGTTGAGTGCTTAATCTCACCTTGGGATGGCAGAAAGAGCCTTTGGCAGGTGATTAGTCCCTAAGGCTAGACCTCTTATCAGGGTCCTCTTTTCAGAAGACATGCCAGATAGTTCACTTTCTCCCACCCCCATCTCTGCCATGTATGGAAACAAGAAGAAGGTCATTCGCAAATGAGGAAGTGGGCTCCTCCCAGAAGATGGATCTCCCAGCACCTGATCTTGGACTTCCTATCTTCCAGAACTGTGAGAAATAAACATCTGTTGTTTATGCAACCTAGTCTACTATGGTAGACTGTCAGAGTAGCCCAAGTTCAGTAAAACAAGGGGCCTCTCAGCCTCCTTTTTTTTTTTACATTTTTTGTGCCAATTCTTGGCTTGCATTTCTGGTATTAGAGGCAAATACCAAGCCAGGTGTGGTGGTTGTAATCCCAACCCTTCTGGGAGGTTTAGGCAGTAGATTCAAGTCTAGCAAAAAACTGTTTCCAAATAAAAAACAAAGGGCTGGGGTTGGGGGTTGGGGATTTCAGGGCAAAGGCTCTGGGTTCCATCCCCAGGACTGAAAAAAAGTAAAAAACAGCCTGCTATTTGGAAGAGTTGGTTGAAACGGTCTTGCAAATGTCACACCCCTGAAAGTATCAATATTCTCTGAGGCACATGGTTTAGGTATGAATAATATGCAAAGAGGTAGTATTTTCCACATTGTTAGATCATTGATATTTGCAATATTAAATGAATGATGAAGCAGAAATGACTTAGTCTGCCTTCTAGTTTTTTCAACTGCTTCTAGCATTATTCTATCTGAAATGACTCAGACTACCCTAATCCTAAAAATGTACTAACTTAATCCCAGAGACTTCAATAAAATCTTTTCTTCAGTCTCCTCTCATTTTGATGTTTCATGGCACTCACTGTCAAGGAATGCCTTTTAATTTAATCCTCCCCCAAGACAAGGTTTTAATAGTTGCTTAGCAGTACAGAAAACCCAGACTTGTGTATTTAGTAAACATATTTTGGGCATCTCTAATATCAGGTGTATTAAGCAATAGAGATAAATTATTTCACATAACTTACAAATAAGCAAGAAAAAAAGCAAATGTAAAAATTTTGTCATATAATTATAGTTAAAGCTACATGGTATTTGCTAGAATAACAAAAATACTGTGTTTAAAAATTTCCTCAAAATAATTTATTCCCATAACAGTCCAGTATTATTATGCCAATTTTACTAATGAGAAAATTGAAACATTAAGCTGCTTGTTCAAAGTCATATAACTAGAAAATGATAGAACTGGGAGTTTATCTACCAAATAAAATTTGAAGGTTTTTAAAAATATTTTCAATATTTCCCTCTTCCATGACTTCAAGGTGCCCACTGATAACCTTTATTTAAAACAAAAAAAAATCAATCTACTCTACATTTCAATCTGTCAAGCAAACAACATCATTGGTTATTTGGCCATCTTGGTCTGTATCTGCAATGATAAGTCGCCAAGGATAAGGTTAGGAGGAACAGTAAGCCGAATTATAGCATGGCTGTACCGATCATCTTGGTGTTTTGCTCTTAGCATTGAATTATTTACATAGCAATCTTTACCCAAGAAGAAGATATAGTAAAAGCAATGACTCTATTCTTCCTTTCCCAACCCAATGAGACATACATTATATTTTCTTTCCATCTGTGGTTATGAGTAGGCAGAATTCCTAAAATTTTTGGTTTGTTTAGAATTATTTTGACAAAATTGATCTAAATGATTCATCGTCCTTATTCATTCATTCATTTGTTAAAACACCTATGATTCAGTGTAAAGCAGACCAGAAAACAGTGAGATGAGCCCCATCCCAGGCCTGCCTTCAAAGTGTCTTACAATCAATGTTGGAAATACAATACATGAAAACGAAAGGAATGCTATCACTCATGATGAAATGGATGGAAATAGAAGATGTAAGGCTAAATGGAACACTGTGTGACCTCACTTCTGTGTGGATTCTGACAACGTTGACTTCATGGAAACAGAGGGAAAGTGGTTACCAGAACCTACAGGGGAAGGAGAAAGATGAGGGAAAAGATGTTGATCGAGTGGTGCAAAGTGTCAATTAGATGAGAGGAATAACTTTCAGTGTTCTGCTGCACTATATGGTAACTAGCAGTTAATAATAATATACATATTTCAAACTTTCTAAAAGAATAGGTTTTCAATATTCTCATCACAAAAATTAAGTTGGTGAGGTAATTATCTTGGAAGAATTTTCCTTAATGTATATATAGATTAAAACATCACACTTCACCACAAAAATATACACTATTTTTGTCTGTCAAAGAAAAAAAGAAACATTTGTGTGTGTGTATGTATGTGTACACATAAATAAAAATAACATAAGGCAAAAAGTAGGAGAAGCCATTAGAAAATAAAACTCTTGGTCTGAAGGTGATCATATTAGGTTTTGTGGTGAACAAGCTCTTGAATTACACCTAGAAGGAGGGAGAAGAAGAATGAGCAAAGTTTAACAAAGTAAAGAGAATGTTTAGTTTACTAAAAAATGGAAAGCTATTTGATTTAACAAAAAAAAAAAGCATGCTGTATAAGATCTCATGACTCTCATACAAAGGCATTTGAATTTTACTTTCTTAAAGGAAAGAATTTATTAGGTATTTTGAATATGAAGAAGGCATACATTAAAGCTTTGGCTTAGTAGGATTGGTGCATCCTAACCAGCTTCAGCATTTCCTGGAACAAAGAACATATTCAGTATGTGTTTGATGACTGCTGGGTGTGCACAGGAGACAAGGGGATGGGAGGAGAAATTATTGGACCAGTTCAAGTGATGTTCTAGCAGAGCCTAAATGAGGAAGCAGAAATCCAGAGGACAAATAGATGAGAATGGTTTTATAGATATACTGTTGATATAATTTAATAGCAGACATTAGCTTGATAGCGAGGGATAGAAAAGAGGCAAATAGAGCAGAGTAGTAATATCCAATAGTACAAAATATTAGGTATGTGATTTATAATTAGTCAATTATATGACTTTTTAGGTATCAGTCTGAATTCCCTTAGACCACAATTTGCATAAACACAGTCTGCAATAAAACAGGTTAAGATGTAAGATATAATAGAGGCAACTATGGCAAATGTGTGTTGCCAAGAACATTTGTGATCAATATTAAAATTCTATAATGATAAGAATAATTTTCAGTGGAATGAAGTAGAAAGAAATTTGCATTATTGGCTTATTATTCAGAAGAATCACTTTGTTTTAGCAAGTTGCAGTTATTAGAAAAACAATTTAAACAGATAAAAAACATCATCAGGATATTAGGTTTAATTCTAAACTAAGAATCATGTTTTCTAAGAGAAATGTGGGAAATGTAACTTCAAACAAAGATGATCCAGCCAAGATGGAATAATAGCAACCAGATTTCTTTCTCACCTAAACAACAATTAAAAAATGGAAAAACTATGAAATAATGGCATATAAATCCATATATATATATCAGACAGTACTTCTTGCAAGGTGGAAAACAACCAATGTGGACCTTACAATAATTCCCTGAGAGGGTTTCCAGGCACAGCGCAGACAGGGGAAACTCAGGTCGAGGTCAGCATGTTCCATGAGTTGTGGAGATGAGATTGAGCCTTTGAAGGTTTGGAGGCAGACAATGTTCTAAGCACAAAGTATCAGAGAGAAGAGAGCTGCAGGTAGAGAGAATCCCCAAATCTACAGAATCTCCTCTAGTGTTCATCTTAGCTCTGATCAACTCAGGTATGTCAGAAAACTCCCCAAAGTCAGAAAAAGAACCACCCAAAAGAACATGGAGGTCAGGGTGCTTACACTCACACAAAGTTGGGAATAGAAAGTTTTTTTTATTTTTGCTAGTCCACAGACCCTTATTAAAATAATAATAATTAATAATAATAATCTCTCTAATTTGGCTTCACTTAGGTGCCTTGGTATGATGGTGAATTTTATGTCTACTTGACTGGGCAAAGACCTCTCCAGATCACTTGTTAAACTTTATTTCTAGGAGTAGTTGTAAAGGTGATTCTGGAAGAATCAGTAGACTGAGCAGAATAAATCACCTGCACTGGTGAGGTTTGGCACTGTGCAATCATTAGAGAACTTGAATAGAACAAAAAGGTAAAAGAAGGAAGAATTCGCTCCTCTCCCTGACTGCCTAAGTGGGAACCTGTGTCTTCCCCCGCCCTCACCATACCAGGTGCTCAGGCCTTCAGACCCAGACTTGAACATACACCATGGTTCTCCAGGGTCCAGCCTTTGAACCACACCACCAACTTCTCTGCTTCAAGATATAGATGGCAGATCGTGGGCTTTCTCAGCCTCCATAAGTGTGTAAGCCAGTATCTCATAATAAGTAGCATCTCTCTTATTAACTCCCCTGTTTCTCTAGAAAACCCTGACAAACATGCCAGGATGAAAAATTGAAAGACCAGTGGGTTCCTGGACTTGGAAACTAAAAATTTCCTTAAATCTTTTGTGAAATAATATGATCACTTAAAAATAGACTACAATATATTAAAGATATATACTCTTAAGTTTTAAATCAACTACTAAGCAAACACAGCAAAGATACACAGTTATTAATCCACAAGGAAGATGAAATAGAATCATAAAAAATATTTAACCAAAAAGAAAGCAGAAAAGGAGAGAGAGACAGACAGAGACAGAAAGAGAACAAATGGGACAAATAGAAGACAGATCGTAAGGCAAACTATAATAACCAATACAGTGCCTTGTGGTAAGTGCTATAGCAAAGGTATGCCAGAAGATCCAGCTATGCAGGGGAGATGAAATCATTCAGAGGAGGGAACATGAGCTTAGGGAATATGCAAAGAACTGTGGTGCCAAAGAATAATCAGTCCCTACAGCAGATCCAAATGTCGAGAGTCCAAGCACATCTTGAAGACTGTATGTGAAGAAGGTTGAATTTCCAGCAGGATCTACTGTTCAGTCATGAAAAGATCCCCTTGTCATGTGGAGACTGATTTCCAGTCTTTAGTAAGGAACAATGAAAGGATTTATTTTACTATAAAAATAAATTGTGCATTTATCAAAATAGTAATATTTTAATACACATAATGTAGAGTTCTTCCACTCGAACTTCTTCCTTTTAGGACAGGATTCTAATTAGAGGAGTAATGAGTAATCACTATGTTAGCAATGTAAACATATCCCGGGGTAGCCACAGGTGCAGATGATTGATGGAAGGTAGGAGATAAGGAAAACCATATGTGCCGTTATGGAAAATTATCCCTGCAGCAAGAACAGTGGCAATGGGATGGGGAGAGGGATCCAAGTTTGGGAGTTGGGATTGCAAACTTGGGAGAGTCCCTGACTGCAACAAAATCACAGTCATTTAGAGAATATAAGGCCTATCTGAGGGAACTGATTTTGGAGGAAATAAAAGAAAACTTTTCTTCATATGAGAAATGATATTGAAGACCTGCCCAACTGCTGAGTTGAGGGAAAGAGTACTTTAGTCAGTTGGGTCAACATAAGATATGGAACACGTGTCTCAAAACCAGCAAACTCTCCAGTGGGATTAAAGTGAATGTTCCTTCCTGGCTAGAACAAAACGACAAAAAGAGAAATAGAACAAAGTCCTCAAAGGGCTTTGGATATCAAGCTAAGTGTAGGAAAAAGCATAAGTGTCAAACCAGGAGATGGCATGTGTGGTTTAGGATGCTTTGGAAAGAAGAGAGGAAGAAAATGCTCTGAACCTTGACTCCAGATATTTCTCAGAGCTAGGTGATAGGTTAGAGAGTGAGTGGGAAGAATAGGAGTTCTCACTTTTTTCAAACCAGTTCTATTTCTCCATTGTATCATATTACCAGTATAACTGGCTCACTTGTTGATTGAAAATACATATCCTCCTACTCCTCCCCAAAATGCCCTGAGTCCATTCTGGTGCACTCAGAAATCCAGTTTTCAGTTGTCTTCCTAAATACGTACAAATGGCACCATGAGTGAGATTACATTTGTTGAGTCAATTGTGGTAGGGTTGTGCACCTACATGAAGTTGGAGGTATTTCAAAACCCCAAGCTCAGGCCACTAAACCAACCCTAAGGCTTTTATGAGGGCTATAATTCCCAGCTGAACACAGGCAACAATAACTTGATGGGTTATAGTCCTGGCGATGGCAGTTTGCACATTTCATGAGTACTTATCACAATTTAAGTCACTGGGTTCTGTGTTATGCAAGGACTCTTGAATTACTAAGTAGCTCAGTTGGGTTTGTTCGTTAATGCTACATGATAACATAGTAATAATAATTAACTCTATCACACTCCAAAGGAAGTCCCATAAGTGTACTGTACTGCGGTTTAGAAAGCAGAGGTAATTATAGCCCTACCCTATAATTTTATGGTTTATCTATCACTATAAGCATGCCACTTGACAGTGACAAAGGATATGCTATGCAACTTTCATTGAGAAACCAGGAAGGAGTGTGAAACACTGAAAGGATTTACCCATAAAGATCTGAATTTTTACTGAAAACACAGAAGTTAAGACCTTGCCCATCCTGGTTTTGACTAGAAAGATAAAAGTTTTCGAAAGGAAGTGCAATAATACAACTGGCAGTTGGAGCTCATCTATGGATAAACTTATTTGTTATCTGCATTTAATTTAGAATTGAATAAACAGCATCCTGTTTTTTGATTCCTATGTAGGAAGGCAGAGGAATGCCCTGTGTGCTAGTGACCTCTGGCCTAAGGTTTCTGACTATTGGCTAACATAAGTCTACCTCCCCTATTTTGTGGCCCTTAAAGAATGATGAAAGTGCTTCCTGCCTCACAAGTTCAAGGTCCCGAGTTTGATCCCCGGCACCAAAAAAAAAATGATGAAAGGCCTTGACTATGATTTACAACCTTGGCTTGAATTTGGCCTACTTGGCAGCTATGTAATTTTAGCAAAATTACCTGCCCTCATCAATTTCAGATTTCTTATCTGTAAACTGGGACTAATAATTTGCTTAGATTATCACAGCCTGTAAATGTCCTTTGCAAAGTCCAGACACCAAATACCAACTCTAAAAAAAATATCATTTCACTGTATGTATATTGGTTACCTGATAGACTGTGATTTTGGAAAAACAACAAATGTCAGAAACATTAAAAGTTCAAAATTGGGAATTTATGAAATAAAAACTAGCATGTAATACTTTCTAGCCATTATTTCTAAGCCAATTATAATTGAAATATACTATTGCCCTTGCTAAAGTAACACCTTTTCAGCTGGATAATAATGCATATTTATATTAAGCAAGGCCATATGAAGAAATAGTTGCATAGCTAAGGAGAAAAACATTGTGTAGTCAACCATGGTTACTGCTTAGATGATGAAACAACATATTCCTGATTGAAATAAAAACTTCTGAAGCATCGTGTTCTAGGATAACTTTTCATGTCCCAGGAGTGAAAGTCAAAAGGATTCTCTCACTGGTCTCAAAATATTTGCCTATCAGATTTTAATATTTGGAACAATGTGTAGGATACTTTATGAATATTACTTCCGGTTATAAAGAGATAAGTCTTTATGGCCATTTTCTCCAAACATTCAGCCAAAAAAGATGTGTTAAATTTAGTAAAGGGCACATAAAATGAAAATAAACAATAAACAAATGATAAGAGATAAGTGGGGTTAAGGCTCCCTAGGAATTCTTTTAGGAATTTCTTTGGAAACAGTGCTAGTCTCTGTTCATTGCTGAATCTAAGCTTAACTCTCCACTCCCAAGCTAGCAGGGAGGGATGCCAGCTCCACTTTAGGCTTAACTATGTAAAAACTTGTATTCCTAGGCTTGTTTAAGCACTTTTAAAAGTTAGGTCAGGATGCTATCCTCATAATTTGGTGCTGTGGATAGCACAACTAAAGGCTTCAGTGACATCTAAACAGAATATTGTCTTTTCTCTTATCAGAGACGATTATTCTGTAGAGATCCAGATTTCCCCAGTCTTGTCAGTCACTACACCTGCAAGCAGCCCACATGTATTTGAAAGCCACTGGAGTAGCTAATTTGCCAAGATAGATTTAGGAGGGATGAGACAGCTTCTGACTATGGTCTCTCTGGCTTTCCCCACACAAAGAAGTTTGAGGCTCACAGAAGATTTCCTTTGCTGATGGTGGACTATTGTTTAAACATTGATGGATTCATTTTTCTATCATTTGCTCTTTTTTTGGTAGTGGAGATCAAACTCGGGACCTTTCACTTGGAAGGCAGTGGCGGGACCACTCAGCTAAATCCCTGGCCCCCATTTTTCTATCATTTACTTTTATTTGCACCTGGCATTCAATCACCACCACTCATAGATTTCCTTCATCGCCTATCGGCTGAAAGTTACCTGCTCAACCTATTGACATGAAGAGCCACTTACAGGACAGACCTAGAGGAGAAAAAAATAACACTCATATATTCACTGAGCCTAGAGTGAATTTTTTTTAGGTGATAAAAGTCTTACATGCTTTTTTGTGCCAATGAAATCCAGCATATATAACAGAAAATGAACTAATTCATGTTAAAGTAATTTCATAATGCAAAAAAAGGACTATACAAATGCAAAATATTTGAGAAATATATGGCATATCTCATTTGGAACTAAAGACCCCTGGGATAATTTTCCCCACCCTACTTCACACAGAACAGGGCCCAGTGATTGTGGTCCATGGAAGGAGAAAGATTTTAGAATCAAATATAGGGGTGAATCCTAATTGGATTACTCTTACTTATGGACACACATGGACAACTTACATAACTACTCTCAAGCTCAATTTCTTATTTATCAAGTGATGCAATATTAACAATCTCATAGTGTTTTCCAGAGTAGTAATGAATTAAGTTTGAATAAAATATTTAACAAACTGTGGCACAAAATAAACTATCAATATTATTATTAAGACTTTTTTTGTATTCTGTAAAGATCAGAAACAGAATTTTTCATAGAAAATAAAGTCAAAGTAATAATAATATCGAACACATGCCTGATATTAACTATGTGCTATGAATCACTCTATAAATTGAAATAGAGAAGTCATCTGCCCAAAGTCGCACAGTTAGTGTATGACTGAATTTGAACCCAGGCAGTCTGCCTGCAGAATCTGTGCTAATTCTCAACTCACAAGTGTTTATATTGTGGCCATTTTGGGTTAAAAAGAAAGAAAACACCTAAATGATTTTAAATAGAAATTTATAATAAGCATAACAAAGTCTCCAGACCATGGAAGTCGGGTTTCTGGTCATGACTTAGGCTGGAGCTATAGACTAGTTCTGAGTTCCAGGCCATGCTTGAGACCTTGACAAAAGGGTCAGGAGCCTTCCTCTAGGCCTCAGCTAGCACTGTGATACACTGCTGGAAGGAACCTGCCGATTTCTCCTGTTTCCATCTTCAGATGGGAGTCTCCTGTACACTTGTCTATGTCTTGCCATTCTTTTCCCACAGTTCAATTTGTCCATAATCAAATCCAACATTCCAAGGCAAGGAATCATGGAGCACTTCAGAAATGGAGTCCATTCCTGAACCCACCAAAGCTTCCTGAAAAAGCAGATCCAAGCTACTTACAAGTGCAAAAGCTGTAGAAGGCAGAACTATCTAGAAGCACTTCAGACAGATGCTTCCCATCATTACTTCACTGCCCTCTTTTGTTTTTCAGTACAGTACAGAGACTTGATCCCAGGGCCTTTGCACTCAGCTGCATTCCCATATGTGTGTATGTGTGTGTGTGTGTGTGTGTGTGTGTGTTTAACTTTGAGACAGGGTCTTGCTGAGTCACTAAATTACCCAGGCTGGGTTTGAATTTGTGATCCTCCGGCCTCTCGGAGTCCTAATGCTATAGACGTGTACCACCATGCCCAGCTCCTTATTATCCTTTTATCCTCCCCACTATGGGAAACTGAGGAAAACAGAGGCTGAACTCAGTTGTTTGAATCAGGGAACCTGAAAAGTAACCCTTCTCTGCCATTATTGTCTAGGTTACATTAGACAATTTACTAAACTTCTGTAGGACTATTGTCCTGTACGGAAAGTAATAATAATAATACTAACTGCTGCACACTTTGGGTATTCAGTGTGACAGTATACACAACACTTTTACATAAATTCTGGCACATAGTAAGTACTCAGGAAATGTTGACTATATTTTTATCACTATTCCAAGCTTATATAGCTAGCTCATAGGTACACTTCAGTCTTTTGAATTCTGAGGCTCGCAAGCTCCTTTGTTCTCTTTCCTCACAAAACTTTGCTTTCCCAAACAGCTAAAATATCCAAGGAATCAGAAGGATATCAAAATATGCAGAAGAAGCCTCTAAGTAGGTCTGTATATGTGCTAGACACCACTGATTGCCATAGATTTTGGGGTTCTTTTGCTAAGTATCAGACTGCTGATATTATTTATGTTGGCATGGCAACAGGTGTGGTGCCATTTTCCTACCTCCCTTGAAGCAAGATACAGCCTAATGACTAAAATCTGACTAATGAGCTACAGGGACTGTTGTGTGATCGTGATGTTTAGTCTTCATTATCAACTTGATTGGCTAGAGAACACTTAGAAAGTTAGTAAAACTTCTGGGTGGTATGTGAGGGTGTTTTTGGAGATGACTGGCATGGAGGACAGCAAACTGGGGAAAGGGGGAATCAGCCCTGAATGTGGCCAACACCATCCAATATAGAACAAAAGTGGAAATGCTCTCCACTGTCTCTGTTTCCTTGCTGCCATGCTCTTTCACAGGGATGTTTCTACATTTCTACAGGGCTAAAAGCAATGGAAACAAGTGACCATGGACTGAAGCTCCTGAAGCCGTGAGCCAAAATAAACATTTTCTACTTTAATTTGCTATTCTCAAGTATTTTATTTTTTCACTGCTCTGGAAAGGTAACACAGTGGTTTCCAGGAAACTTCTCAAAGCATCATTTTAGCACACCTGTCTTTCTCCTTCTCCAGCCTACAACATAGGCATCCGCCTCATGTTTCCAGAACCACTTTAGCAGATGAAGCCATCTGCTGAGAATAGTTTGAAAAAAAAAGAAAACAGGCACAAGGAACCTGCATCTCAGAAATCCACACAGTCTCCATACCAACTCTGGACTCCCCGCATCTGGAATTCTATTTGTGAATTAGAAACCTCTACTTTACACAAATCACTATTACTTCATGTTGTTCATATCAGAATATAAGCCTAACTGGCCATTTGTGACAATATGAATGAGCCTGTTGGACATCATGATAAGTAAAATAAACCAGACACAAAAAGACATTGCATGATACCACATATGGGAGCTAAGAAAGTCTACCAGAAACAGAAGTCGAATGGTAGTTGCCAGGGTAGACAGAAGATGAAAATGTAAAGAAAGAGGTTCAAGGGTTCAAACGAGATAGATAGGATGACTAAGTCTGCAAAATTAATGTACAGCACAAAGAATATAGTTAATAACATTGCATTAGCTACCAAAAATTCCCCAAGAGAGTAGATTTTAGGTGATCTTACCACAATAAAAATAATTAGGAAAGTAATGGATAAGGTAACTTAATTGGCTGTAATCATTTCACTATATATAAGTATATCCAAAACATCATGCTGTGCACCTTAAATATATACAATTTTAAAAAGGAAAATTCACAATCTTAACCGATGCAATAAGTCTGGATATCTGCAATTAATGTCAACTAAGTGAAATACTAGAGATTAATTCGTCGATCAAAAGAGAATGAGTAGGTGGTAAGGAGAATATAAATAAAGGAATGATACAAATAATACTTTCAATCAAAAGTAAAATTGAGACAGTATAAATTATTTTAATACTTATAGGTATGCATCACATCTGGGGTAGTATTGGAGCCCCTCATGATACTAAGAAGTTAATGAAATAAAGTCACTATTAACAAAGTAAAGTCATTGCCCTTGCGGAGCTTATATGCTAGTGGGACAGATGGAAAAGAGAGTCTGTTGGGGCAGGAACCCCTTATTGATCTTTAGTCTTTCCACTTCGAACCCACTTTGGGATGAAAGGCCTGAAGCCCTGTAGATGCCACCTCTGCTCTTCCAAAGGTTCACTGTTTGGTTTTGCCGACAGTGGGCACTGGAAGGAGATGTCAAGACCTGGAGAGGAAGAAGCCTGCTGTGGCCCACTTGTTTCCTGTTTTCTGTGACACCCAAACCATGACTCTTCTCGCTGGCAGCAATGGTTGAATCCAGAAGCAGTATGTGGTTCCAACTAAATATTTTTCCACACTACAAGAAGGGAGTCTCTTTGCCCCTCCCATAGAGAGTCTCACCCCAAGCAAGCAACACCCCATAGTCCTCACAGATCTTCATGTCACCTCCCAGAATTCCTCTTCCCTGCCTATAAATGACAGCAATCTGACCTCTTCAAGGCTTTCTCCTAGCTTGTATTAATCTGCTGTCCCTGCCATAACTAAACACAGCCTGTGAAATTTAAACAATAGAAATGCATCCACTCAAAATTCTTAAGGCTGCAAATCCAACATCAAGATATCAGCAGGGTTTGTTTCCTCTGAAGTCCCTCTTCGGCTTATCCTTGGCTGTCTTTTCATTGGACCCTCCTCATATTCCTCTGAGTGTCTGAGCCCTAATCTCCTCTTCTTATAAGGACATTGGTCAGGTTGGATTAGGGTCTATTCTTATTACCTTATTTTACCTTAATCACATCTTTATTTTTTAAGTTAATTTTATTGGCACATTTTATGTATACAATATAATGATATTCATCATTGGAAATTTGCATCTTTACATAATCTCTCTTGGTTCTTATTTTTCCCCCTTCCCCTGCCCTCATTTCAAACCCTCCATCCCTCGCTATTTACAAAGATTTTGTTTCCACTTTTTCATTTTCTCATATTAATTCCATTCCCTTCTTTCCTTTCCCCTACCCCTCCCACTTCCCCTTCCCCTTTTCTTC
>NW_004624775.1:3467483-3493154 GCF_000247695.1 Heterocephalus glaber | reverse complement strand
TATGTTGGGATTCCATCATGTTCCTCAGCTCCTCTATTTTTTTAATCTGTGTCCTCTTTAAATTTATTAATCATGTCTTGCAGTATAGGCACAATCTCTGCTGTTATCTGAGAAATTATGCCTGCTTTCATTTTTTCCATATTGTTTCATATTTCCATTTTGTTGCCAGTTCAGGGAGTCTAGGTGGTTGAGTATCAGATTGTTCCATCTCGTTTCCCTTTGGGGTTTTTTGATCTGGAAGTTTGGTTTTGAGACTTGTTTATTTGTCTTCTCTTTTCATCAGGGAGGGGGATGTTGGGGGGGGTGCTACTGGCACCCATGCAGTTCACCTTCTTGGCACCTGGGGAGGCTCTGCTCCTCGCTGCTGGGGGGGTTGGTACAGCAGCCCAGAAGGGTCCTCCTCAGTGCTGGCAATGGCTCTCCTTAGTCACCTCTTTAAATACCCTATCTACACACATTTACATTGTGAGGTATGGGAGGTTGATGCCTTCAACATGTGAATTTGGTGGGAGTAAGCATAGCTTGGAACAGCCTTAGCTGTTTCCTGAAATTACCACCTCTGTAAAACCAAGCCCTTTTCTATTAAATTATTTCCATTAAATTAATTGTGAGGCTTTTGTCTCTTGCATAGGCATGCTTGATACAGTATTTTTGAGGGTGGTATTATTAAGGAGGGAAAAAATAGTAGTGAAATGGGATTGGAAGTGATGAGGTGTCTTTTAACATAAGACAGTTAGGAAAGGCTTCACTGAGAAAGTGACCATTGAGCAAACCTGGAGGAGGTGAAGGAGCAAGCCATTGCTTTCTTGGGGCAAGAGCATATTCTGGCAGCAGACACAGCATCATACTAAGGCTCTAAACCTTTCCCTGGACCTTGTGCAATGTTCATTGCAACAGGTCACTGCAGAGCAAAGAGCTTTCTGTAACCCTTGCTCTGATAAGCTATCTTTCTGTGCACACAAGTCAGGAATCAAGGTGAGACAGTGAAGTATTGAACAATAGTCACCTTAAAATAATAATTATGAAGAACTATAGGACAGACAAGGATCTTATGGTTCATCTAAACTACCTTTGCCATTTTACAGAACTAGAACCAGAGAAAGGAATTCACTTGACCAGGTTCACACAGGTAATTGACTATGAACCTTAAACTATAGTCTTCTGTTTGTTACAGTTCAAGGGTCTTTCCACAGCACTACTGCATGCTTTCAACTTCAATAATTGTAGCAGATCTTAAGCTTACTGGAGGCAGATAATCAGGGATCCTCCTCCACCAAGAATGCCAAATTTTCATGTAATTATGTTATATACAATGTCATGACTCAACCATGTCTTTACTGGGCACTCTAACAAACCTCTGATACATAAACACAAAGAAAGGGGCAACAGCCCACAATCTTAATAGAAGTAATGATATCACCACATGCTCTTTATTATGTCTTATATCTCCATGGCCCATATTGCAATATATTCTGATTCTCTTCTAGCTCGAGAGCTCATCTCAGTTACCTTTCGCACCTCTCCAAACTTGTCTCACAGTGGCCCCTGCAAAGGTGGCTTTCTGCCCCTTGGGGTGGCAAGATATTCCATGTTACTTCACTCTCATTAAGCCACAGGAATGCCCAAGGCAACCTTGCCAGCTTGTAGAAGCCAAACCCTGGAAACCAGCAGAACCCTGATGACAGGGAAATAGCATGAAGCAAGTCTGTGGCAGAGCCTATTCTTCTAGCAGTTTTTTGATTATTATCTTGTGAGGCTTCAGTAGGGTGTACATGTTTTCATGCCATAAAACCAAAGGCTTTTGTTTTCTCTCTGAAAAGAAAATTACAATATTATTCCACTATTTATTAGCTCTGCCTCAGGTCCTAGAGTATAGTGCAGCCCTTGCACATGAAATCCGGACAGTGGCCCCAAAGCAGTGTTATAACTGCCTTGAGAAAAATGCATAGTACAGATAAGTGTCAGATACATGCTGGCTAGCCTTCCTAAGCCATTGGCTTCTGTGCTGTCTTTGGCCTAAGTGAGAGTCTTATACATATTCTATTTTTCTATATCCACTAAAGATTCAGTTCATTACAAACATCATTAACATCATGAATAGATGTTCATTGATGTTTACTTAAATACAAAGCACTGAGACAGGTAATGACTGTTATAAGACACAAAATCCATTTTTACTGCCACTAATATGGTGAGTCGGCTCAGAATAGCAGAGGTTCAAAAGGCTTCAACAATTTTCTGGTTCATTTTAAAACTGGGGATGAGAGTGGTTGATTACTCAAACTTACCCAGGTAGAGAGCCATATATGCTCCATATAATATTTGTTTTAAATTTGACTTCCATTTTAAACACAGTTGAATAGAATTTGTTGGAAGGTGGAATTGAGGCTGTTTAGGGGAAGGTATGGAGAAAAGGTGTCTTTTCCTTTTTATCTTCTACATGTTACTGCATTCTGTGATACTTTTTTTATAGGATAAGTAAATTTTGTTAAGTCAATGTGACCATCCAAAAGTTTCAGCATTCAGAGAAGTTTAGAAATCAGATTAAGTTATAGTTGAGAGCTGAACAAGTTGACCAAATCCTATACTGTATTAAAGACCTTGTTCTTGAAGAACAAACTGAATACCAAACTAATCTCAATGTCCAGAATTCACTGTGTACTCAAGAAAATACTACAGAATAAAATCATGGCAACAGGTAATGACTAATGCCAAAAAAAAAAAAAAATTAAGAGGAAAACAAAGAAATGGGACTTTTAAAAAGACTCATAACAAAACAAAACTGTATGGGGGCATTAGCCCTTCACAGGAATTGGATCACTTCTGATTAAGCAAATAGAAGAACTATACAAACAATCTCAGAATTGATAAACCTAAGTATTTGCATATGTGTGCTTCTAACATCTAATCTTTGAATATCTGTGGGTAATTTATCCAAATCAACTTCTCTGAGGTAAATCAAGTATTTACTTTTTGTTGTTAGCAATTTTTAATTTTTTAACTTGGTTTTCTCATTATGTCAGGTGTACTTTATTTGTTCTGATCTAGTTTGATTTTTAATTTTCATTTTTCCTTGTTTTGTACTTCACTTTGGTAATATTCTGATCATCAAGTGGTAGATATGAGCCAGGATATGGAAAGACAACCTTGATGGGCCAGGCAGCTGGGAATTCTTCAGGTAGGGAGTAAGCCTCCTAAGCGTGATCTTGGGGTATTCCTTTATTTCAATGCCAAGGGAAAGCAGAGCAAACAGAAATGTATCCTGTTACTCCATTCCCCAAAATAAAGCCATGATTTTTGTCTTTTTTTGTTTGTTTAGTTTACTTGCTGTGGTAGCTTTAGTCAAATGATTAGCTGCCTTTGTGTAGAAAACTAAGACAAGTACTTTTATTGTTGCTTATTTTTTAGTCCCCTAAATATTGTGTTGTAGAGTACACATCTTGATGCATGATGGAAAAATAGTTAATATTTAATTTTTTAAATGTATTACAATAAAAGACACATTTCCATTAATACTCCTCAAAATACTCCAATTCACTTTAAACTCATTTATCCCATTATTCTTCTTTTCTTTTCTTTTCTTTTCTTTTCTTTTCTTTTTGTTACTGGGGATCAAACTCTGGTCCTGGTGCTTGCGAGGCAGGCGCCAGAACCACTGAGCTAAATACCCGGCCCTCTTGCCACTTTCTGCAGCAGTTCTAGAAGTCCTCTTTTGTGAACGTTTTTAGTTGTGCTGTCGTGGCTGCTTCAATGTTCTGAATCATTTCAAAACATTGCCTTTTCATGGTCATTTTGACTTTGGGGAAGAGCCAAAGTCTCATGGTGCCAGATCTTGTGAATAAGGCAGATGAGGACTCACTAATATTTTTATGAGCCTTCCTTTCCACTGGATGGCACTTAGCAGGCGCATTCACTGTATTTCTGAAAACACCTCCTAAAAACACAAGAGAGGACTTCTAGGACAGGCCATTGTGGCACATGCCTACAATCTCAGCATTCAGGAGGCTGAGCCAGAGGGATCCTGGAGAGTTCAAGGCCAGCCTAAACAACATAACAAGACCCTATCTCAAAAAAAGGAAGGAAAGAAGGAAGGAAGGAAGGAAGGGGGGGGAGAGAGAGAGAGAGAGAAGAAAGAAAGAAAGAAAGAAAGAAAGAAAGAAAGAAAGAAAGAGGACTTACAGAACTGCTTCAAAAAAATGCCAAGAATAATAGGATGTTTCCAAAGTGAAAGGGAAGTATTTTTAGACAATGTGTCTTTACTGTAACAATTTTTTGTTTAAACACACTATATATTTTGATTACCCCTTGTAATTCCATTCATTGGATTTATAAGACATATAACATTCATTCCTCCTACATAAGTACAGTATTTTATAGCCATGGAAACTCACCCAGTCCAAGCTGCCAATGCTTCCCATGTTTCAGCCCATCTCGTTAATTTTCTCTCTCATCTGCAACTTCTCTTTAACCAATAGATTTCCTCCCAACTGAAAAGAGACAACCTCGCTTTGTCTCTCAAGAAGCTGAAATAGATACCACTACTGGTAGCAGAGATGGAAGGAGGTTTACTTTTCCCAGCTTGCAAAATGCCAGCCCTGCTGCTGTTATTTCTGTTCATTAAGTGGCCTCCCTGGACTCAGTTCCTCCCTACTATCCAGCCTGTCTGGAGTAAAAGTCTCCCCCAATTTTACAAAAGCCTGTGGGCCCCTGGGGCTTTATCTGCCCACTTGCATTTTGAATCTTGCCTCCCAGGATGCACTATCCCCACACTAATCCCTTACTATTACCACCATTTTTCTCCCCTCTTTCTTAAAGCATAATACTAAGTCCCAATTCTTACTTACAGCTGCAGGTGTGAAGCTGCAGGTGTTTATCTGTACAGAGGTTACCAGAAGTCACAGCAAATCAGGGCAGCATCCCTAGCAACAGAAATTAATACGTAGGAGAGTCCCAGGCTCAAGCAACATTTCTTTCCAATTATATTTACTCATTTTTGGAAAGTGTTATTTAATTCCCTGTGTTTCATGATAAACTCTACCAATGTCGTTCAGTTTTCAAAAGCAATTTGTGATTCTGTTATTTGAAAAGACACTGTATTAAATAAAAATTAGTCTTAATATTAGGTCCCTCCGTTCTCTGAGCAGGAAACTCATTGGTGAGCAATTCTCATTTACAGTAATACGTCTTTGCTTTGAAAACCATGATAGCAGAAAAGTGCGTAAAGGAGAAGGAAACTATGCTTCAAAATGTCAAACAACATCTGTTTCCCATTTCTGAGAATTACAGAGCTTTCTCCAGCCCTTTAACCCTTTAGCCCACATTGTATCTGTCTCTTCATAGTTTATGAGCTTTATCTTCAGAAGCCTTTCAGTAAATGAAACCTGATATAGAAAGTGAATCTCTTCTTTAGGTTCTCTGAGGATTAGGGACAAGATTTATTAGAACAACACTGCTCACACTGCGATACTTTAAGGTTGTGTCAACATTTCAATTATAAACTCATGCATCCAGAGGTGTGAGCGCAGCCTTAACAAAATAACCTTCAAGCTTCACGTTTGGAAAGGGGCAGCGATTTAAGGGTCCATATTTGCTTTATTCAATTTTTAAAAGATCCTTGCAGCTGACCTCTCTAGGTGTAAAAAAACTATATCCCACAGACTGTATTTTGTGCTTCAAAACTGTGTCACAGCCAGGAGTGGGGGTGCACACCTGTAAGCCCAGCATTCTGGCAGGCTGAAGCAAAAGCATCACAAGTCTGAGTCCAGCCTGGGCAACTTAGTGACTTAGCAAGACCCTGTCTTAAAATTTA
This sequence comes from Heterocephalus glaber, assembly GCF_000247695.1. The sequence goes on along the minus strand of NW_004624775.1, from coordinate 3,487,345 downwards.
GAAAGATCTGGGGATGTTGCTCAATATAAAGCCCCTGAGTTCATTCCCCAGGATTTCAATGTAAAAAAAAAAAAAAAACTATCTCAATGTCCACACAAAAATGGCAAAATGTAATGCTGTGATTATAAGTAAGATACACTCAAAAGTCTCAATAAAATGAGCTAGGAAACTGCAAAATGGGTTAATACTTCAATATATATTTTAAGAAGAAGGTACAAGCTGCTTCCTCAAATGCAACAAAATGTCTGTCATGTTATTTTTCCAAATGTCGCTTTTCAGCAAGCCCCCTGCTTGGTTTCTTCCACAGGATCTGCAGCAAGACCCTCTGCCGTCTAACCAACAGCTAAGATGGCTAACCAGACCCACACAGGAACCAAAGTCAGCCATCCACAGAGCTGAGAACGTGCTGGAGTTTGTCTCAGTTGCCCTCCTCTTTACTTCTCATCTCTGTTCTCCGTGCGCTTTGAATCTCTGGGCTTCCCCTTCTCATGCCACTCCCTCACCACAGCCCTGCCTCTATGACTCTGTCCACTCAGTCCGTGTCAGCCTGGTGTGTCTCTTCAGTTGACACTCACCTCTCGTACACCTGATTGGTCTGGAGCCATCATCCAGGTTGGAAAATATCTACTGAGTATTTATTGATTTCCTGGCTGCTGCTAAATCTTAACTTGTGGTCTGTCTCAAAGATGTGTGTATCGTTTAAAGAAGCAAAACTGATAGGATTTGGTGTATACCTCTGTAATTAAACGATCTAAATAACCTCTCAATTGAGATCAGGGTTTTGTTGTTTTGTTTTCTGCTAAACACCTGGCACCTAAACATTGAAAATATCCAATGAATGAAGAAATTAATTAATAAAATACCACTTTATCAATTCTCAAAGCCTTAATAAAATGTAATCAACAATCAAATTTTCTCAATGCAAAAAAATAAATCTATTGCAATAAAGAAACATCTATGTTTACATCTGGGTTGAGGTGATGGAGGAAAACCTCCTAAGTGAGTAACTGAGAGAAGTACCCAAGAGCACTGTTTCTTCTTTTGTCTGACTCTTAAATATCACATAGAACTTGAAACTGAAAGAAAGCTTAACTTTTCTGTCTCATTCAGCAACTTCTTTTCTTCAAATGCTAAAAGTATCTCAAAAGAAATTGTATTCTAAAAATATATAGTGTGTTGTCAATTTAGCCAGTAGATTGTAAGTGCCTGGAAAGCAGCCAGGAACAATTTATTATTCCTTTTTTAGTACCTACGAGGTCCCAAACAGTGGGCTGCACACCAAACTTGTTTAATAAAGATTAATGTAATAAAGGTTAATTTGGATTGCTTCTTAAAAATCTCTTTTTTTTTTTATACCAGGGATTGAACTTGGGACCTTGCACTTGCGAGGCAGGTGGAGGAACCACTGAGCTAAATCCCTGGCAAGACTCTCTTTTCATCCCTCTTCTGTACTAAATGTTTTTCTAAACTGCTAACAAGCACAAGATTCTTCTTTGATTTTCATCTACTTTTTCCTCCTCTTTAGGGGTTCAGAAAAAGTGAGGAAGAGATAAAAGAAGTTGAGGCAGTAAGTTCCAATAGTAAGATCTTCTAGGCGTTTAGATGATGTAATACAAATATTTGAGGAATCATTATGTATTACTCATCTGCATTTTCTAATTTTTTATGGTAAATTCGCATGACCTTTATGAATAGAATGGTGTATTTATTTATTAATAAAGTTTCATGCCACTGTTAACTATGGAACTTACCTTGGCCACTAGCCACAGCTAATCTGCCCCTTTCCCCTTTTGTCCCTTTACGCAGCTGGACTAGATGGCCCCAGAGGTAGTTCCAGAGCTGTTAGTCTGTGCTACTGCAACTCTCTTCTGTTATTTCTATGTGGCCTTTTTGGAGAGTTAAAAATACAGTCAAGTTTCCCATAAATCCTCTAATTCTACTTCAATTTACCTACAGAGTTCTGGAGCTTTCCCTGAAAACCAAGGTACTCATCTCTCCAAATTTTCATTCTCCGGCCCATTGCAAAAAGAGAGACCCTCCACATGGTCCAAAAAAAAAAAAAATGTATTATACTCCTGAGTGTTTATGTCCTTAATCTTAATAGCAGTTTCTTCACAAGAAAAAGAAAAAAAAATCTGCACTGGCACAATCATAGTCTGATTGCATTCCAGCAACTGACGACGACAAGCAACAAAAGCAAGGGCTTTTTTTTCTTTGTTTAATTAAATTCTTTCAAGCCGTGTGGAGCAACACTGCTGGGTAGATCTTGGAAGAAGAGATAATTAAAACACAAACAAACTAGTTCTTTCATTTGGAGTAGGAGCCACTGCACATGCTCAGGAGAGCTAGCCTTAACAAAATCCCAAAGGATCCTTAGTATGCAAACTGAGTCAGCTTTAGAAATAGGCTCAGCAATTTGTCACAAAGCTATAAACCCCTTCACACTGGAAATCAGGCAGGATATCTCTGGAAAGTCGGACTTTTTCTGAGACAATACCAAGGACCTGGGCAAATGAAATGATGCCTTTGGCAATGGGCTCTTGACAGACTTAAGTTCTCAGAAAAAGGATTTTCTCTCTTTCCACAGTCTTGGACTGGCGGAAGGCAATCAAGACTCTTTAGGTCTTTCAAAAGAAAATGAAAGTGGAAGGAAGAGAGAAAAACATGTTTGTACACATAAATGTATTTTCTCTAAAATGCTAGTAGATCCAGTTTTCAGATTCCACATGTTATATATTCTGATTAGATGTGATCTGTAAATCCTGCCACACTATCTGTGATGTTTCTTGGGGACTGTCAGTATAGTTGACAACCTTATTAAATGTTGTAAAATATATTGACCTTGTGGATTCTCTGTGATAGGTTTGAGACAACATAGCATTTGGAGGAAAATGCACTGAAATTTGAATCCTGCGTGAGTTTGGCAAAGTCATGACCCTTCTGTCTTGAAAGTAAGGACGTAGACAGCTGGCCTTAGAGCAGGTGTTTGTCTTGTCACATTCCTGAGGTCCAGCTGATCTTAGCACAGTTGTGATGCACAGTTCTGAGCACACATAAAGGTATCTTCCCCTTGGCACAAGCCTTGGTTTCTGCAGCTTTTCTGCTAAGAAAAACTTTCTCAACTAGCTATTGAATCTAGATACAGTGTGAGTACATCAAGTTAGTGAATTTGTACAATGCTCCCTGCCTGGAAGAGAGACTGCAAAAGCAAGCAGATGATGTTTATGACATCTATCGTGTGACAAAACTGCCATAAAAAATGGAATTCCCCACACCTACAAAGCCAAAAACAAAAGTAACTAGCCACTGTATCTCCAAATTAAGCCTTGCCTTAAGCCTTTCTAAGTGGACACTGTCCCTTTAGAAATCTCAGCTCCTAAGGCTCTGAGACCTTTTAACATGTCAATGACTCTCAAGCCTTTTTTGTTTTTTTCTTTTTTTAGATAGGGTCTCATGATGAAGTTCAGGCTGGCCTTGAACTCAGTATGTAGCCCAAGTTGGCCTTGAACTTGGAGATTCTCTTGCCCCAGTCTCCCAAGTGCTAGGATAACAAATATACACCACCAAGCCCAGCAACTCTCAATTGTTGACCTCTGATTCAAATTTCTTTACTGACACTCATACTCACATCTCCAAACAATATTTGCCAGGTCCATTTGGTGATTCTGTAGATTTTTTTTTTTTTTTTGGTACCGGGGATTGAACTCAGGACCTTGTGCTTGTGAGGCACCACTGAGCTAAATCCCCGGCCCCTTCTGCGGACGTTTTTAGTTTCAGAGGTCCAGATCTGTGCCCATTCTGCTTCTCTTTTCCACCTAAAAAATCTAAGTTCTAACCTGGGAATCATTCCAGACATCTACCTTTTAATTTCCTCATCTAACACATCAACTCCTGACAACTGTGCCTCCAAAACACATTTCTAATGCATTCCCCATCTCTACTGGTACCACGCTACCCTGATCTACATCCTCCCTTCCTCCCACACTGTGGTGCTGGTCTCACAATTGTCTTCTTGACTGCATCTTGACTGTGTCCAATTCATTTATTCTCCCTGCAGAACCAGAGTCATCTTACAAGGCATAACTGGAAGATATCACTTTATTTAATCATAAACTTAGAATAGCTTTCCATTTGAAAAAAATTAAATTTCCAAGATGGCCCTCATGTTCTAGTGCCTGCTGACTGCCCCAAGTTTATCTTGAGTCATTGCTAACTGATCTAAGCCAAGATTTCTGTGTGCTATCATCAAGCCACTAAAAAGTTTTAAGGTGAGTAATTTTTGCTATTCACAGACTAAAATGGAAGTCTGAGACCACAATCTGCCATACATGCAGTGATTAATTACATCTTTTTTATTAGCAGTTCATTAACTGTCCCTCATACTGTGTGTGGTCTGTGTCCTACTCTCTTTCAATAAGGACACCACTCACAATTGGGTATAACCTCCTTTCACCATAGTAACTTCTTTAAAGGTCCTATCTCTACATATGTTCACATTCTGAGGTACAGGAGGTTAGGACTTCAATATATGAAATAAAGGGGAACACAATTCAGCCCATAACAGCAACCAGAAGGACAGTGCACACCTTCCATTAGCTAAGCCTGCTGAGGCCCTAGCTGTCTCTCCTTTTCTGTACTTTGACTTCACTATTTGGAAAGTCCACTGAAGTTGACATACAACATTGCAAAGACAGCACTCTGTTACCATTATTCTTGGCCTCAGACAACCAGAACTCCTCTTAACAAATGAACCACATACAGTCATCTAAGAACTCACACCCTGGCAAGTCTAGTCTATGTTGGGTACTAAACCTATTCACATTAGTGTAAAGAGCATCTAAAATATTTTAGCCAATCCATATAACTTTAATTTCACCTAATAAGCCCATTCCTAACATGTATCATGTTGCTAATTTCACAATAAAATTCATCCCTGGTGTTTGGCTTACCTAAGAAAGCTCAGGTCCTGACTAAAATACTGATGACAGAAGTCAACCATATTGGCTGTAAGTGGAGTGGGGCCATTTTGATGTAATTCTAGCCAACCAGCCTGAGAACCTTCAAAATGAAATTGAAAACAACCAGTGCACTCAAAAATCTGCAAAATCTAGGTATAGGCACATCACAGAACACCATTAGCAGCATCAGATATTTTTCAGGTCTAAATTTTATCAGCCTGTTGCCCACCTTGGCATTCCAAATCATATCATCTCTCAGCATGGCAGGCTTTGTTTCCCATCCTTCCCTCTTTGAGTCCTATTCATCTTACAATCCTGACTGAAATATCCACAAGCCAGACATGCCATTCCTAATCCCCCAACTAAATCAATTTTCCAACTGTCCTTTTTCATAGTACCTTATACTTTTTCTCAGACTGTGTATGACAATTTTCAACAATTATTTGTTTGTTAAATGTCAATCATTCGTTACATTTCATGAGAGCAGGAAATATGCAAGTTTTGGTCACTGCTGTAATCCCAATGCCTGACATATACTTCACTTAGTCAACCATGTTTATAATTTAGTCAGGGGTAAGTAGATGTTATTTGAGCACATACTACATGCCAGAAGTGCAAAGGTATGTCCCTGCCTTCACAGAGCTAATGGTCAAGTAGATAGAGTGACCCTTGAACACAGGAGAACTGCCTCTGACCTCAACATAAATGGAAGCTAGTCCCTCTCATGTAGACTCCCATAACTTAAACCCTATTAGTCACACAGTGCAGCTTATTTAGTTGCTTTTCTTCTCTATCAGAAGTTTCAAAGAAGAGATATTTTGGGATATTGTTTCTTTATCTTCAATATTAGGCTTGATGATTAGACACATGGTCAGTATTTAGTGCTTGTTAGACAAAATCCAAAGTCACATTTATATACAGCCCTTGGCTATGTAATCAATTTAATAAATTCACCAAAAAGTGCTAATTTAGGAGAACTATGAGTCTTATGATCTTTCCGCCCTTTTTACTGACTTTTTTTTCTTATAAGAATGTTCATTCACAAATGCACAGTAGGAGGAAGGAAAAGGAAGAAATAGACTTAAGTGAACCATGAAACTAACAATTGCAAAAATTGTCCCAAAGTTATCTATTTCCATTGTCAAGTGAATCTGGGTGGATGCTGAATAAAAACCTGGAACTAAGACATACTTAAAACAGAAAGAATGTCTCTTTTTCACAACAAATACATATATATATAATATATATACTACCATTAGTGAATTCTTGAAAAAATTGACCCTATGTCTTTAAGATACAACTTGTTCATAGCTTCAATCCAACATAAAGATACATTTGCAGATGCCCCCAGAGAGGGAGAGGGAAGCTGGGAACCTCAGTCCAGGAGAGGCCCATATCCGCACTTCAAGAGCCTACATCCTCATGCTCACTCAACTCTGAACAAGGCCACAGGGTATAGTCAGAAAGAGCTACTCTGAGAGTGGAAACTGTCCCATACATCTGAGGAGGCTTAAAGTACCACCGCTCCCCGTGCAGAGGAGGAAGCTTCCAGGCCAACATACCACTGCTTCCAGCACAAAGGAGGTGAGCCTTACAGCCACCACCAGCACACCACCACCCCATCCAAATGAGAAGACAAGTAAAAAAGCCTCAAAACAAGACTTCCAGGTCACCTACAGCAACCCCAAAGGGAAATGAGATGGGACACTCTGATACTCAACCACCTGGACTCCCTTAAACTGGCAACAAAAGAGGATCTGGAAAAAACAAAATCAGAAATAATATCTCAGATGACGGCAGAGATTGTGCCCATAGTGCAAGACAAGATTAATAAATCTAGAGAGGACAAAGATAAAAAAATAGAGGAACTGAGGAACATGATGGAATCCCAACATAGGAAACAAATGGAATCCATGAAAGAGATGCAAACAGATTTCCAGGATATTGAAAACTCCATTGAAAGTCTATGCAGCAGAATTAGTCAATGTGAGGGTAGAATTTCACATATAGAAGATAAGATTGCAATCCACCGGAGAACATTTTTGCCTCAACTTTGCCCTGAAAAGAGATTTGAAAGTGGGAACTGATCTGTGCAAAGCAATCTTACTGGGCCTGCATATGGAGAAGGATAAACATCCACAGGAAAATCTTCCTTAACACATTTCTTGAAATTTCTCTCATTACTTACCCGGTTATAATAAACAGCTGATAATCTCAAAATAAACTGCTTCTGATGTCTGTCACTTAATACTAAGCTGCTATATTTAGCATTAGTAGATAAATAAATTCTGTCCTTGCCAACCCTGGAATTAAAGAACCCAAAAGGATTTTATGAAATTCCCCTAGGTAACTAATACTTTTAACTAAGCCAATCCTGATTTATGTTCTTGAGGACAAGATGTCAATCCTATGAGCCAACAACTAACTACCTATGGCTAAAATAGAATCACCTATAATTGCTGAAGTCAGCATATCAAATACCCTATTCAATTTCCATCTTGAGGCATGAAGAAGAAATCCAAGTGTAAATTCACTAAGATGATTAGGAAAGGAAGAATCTGTGATGCCACTGGAGGGCTTGCCCTTGACTCCATTTCCTACCTGCTATAAAGAGGGAATGTTGTTGACTTGCTCTTGTTGTGAATGTCTTTTCCTTTTTTGGAGACCAGAAATGGCCACCATGGAGGCTGTATCTCAACCTTCATGGAGGCCAAGTCTCTAGTGTAAGGCTTTCTATTGCTGCCTGATACTGTTCAACAGGCAACAGGCAAGCTGAAAGTAGGCCAAGTATCAGAAACAAACAACACTGTCACTCAGTATTCACTTCTTCACCCTCAATCTCTCTTGCATATGAAATGCTTACTGTGGGGATACCCTACAGTAGGGTAAGAGAGCTTTAAAGTTTCTGTTCTCAAGGTAAATTGATTATTTGAGTAAAATCTGCACACTTTGAAGAGGCCATATTTTTGAAAATTTGTTTTATTTTCATTTAAAGAACCAGTCCGAGGGACTGTATTTCTGTATCACAGAAGCCTTCATCAAGGCCAAAGCTATTACTTAAACGAATGTCATGGGCTTGAGAATAGAAAAGTTAGTATATGCATTAGCCTTGTTAATATAGGGCAACCTGAGACTAAATGTTCACCACTGTGGATGAATTAGATAAGATCAAAGTGATCCAACTCATCAGTTTGCTATCATAATGCCAAAAGAAGAGTAGGGTTTATACCTCTAGGTATCCACTGGGCATTTTAAACACTTACTTAAAACCAGTCACAAATTAGACCTTTTAATTTTTCAACTGATTTTGGTTTAACTACAGTTGAAAGGGAATGATCTTGATTTCTACTTACTAATACATCAGGTCTTATAAAATCTATAGTTTTATTTTCATCTACATTTTGTTAAGCAAATTGAGATAACATTCCACTTAGAAGTGATGTCATCAAATTTTTAAGGAGATAAAACTATTCTTGTTTCATGAGAAATATTTGAAAGTAGCTCTCTTTCGGACCCCAGAACCTTGTATGCCTTTTTTTTTTTTTAAGACAGGATCTCACTAAGTTGCCCAGGGTAGACTGAAACTTGTGTTCCTCCTGCCTCAGCCTCCTGGAATGCTGAGATTACAGACAGGTGCCGCCAGGCCTGGCTTTTTATGCTGTATAGCCAAGATGAGTCCTACTTTCCAATACCCAAGGCATCCCCTTCCCAGCTTCCTGCCACATTCCTACTTCAGTGGCTGATGTTTTCATATTTCCTCAGCCCTTTCAACTCAAAAAAATAAATAAACAAAAAATCTCGAACAGCTCAGAACTATTTCTGGCCTTAGCAAGGTATTGGTATCTTAAAACGTCACTCATTCTAGAATGTTTGGAGTTGAAAACATTCTGGATTCCATTCATCATCTCTTAGGAAGATGGACAAATACATGGATCTGCCATGTATAAGCTTTCCATAACTGAGAGAAAACACCTGAGAATAACAATTTAAAGGAGGAATGTTTATTAACTCACAGTTCCAGAGGTTTCAGTCCATGGTCATCTGGCTTCAAGGCAGAAACATCATGGTGAAGGGAAGCTGTCCAATTCAGGGCAGCCAGGAAACAGATATAGAGAAAGAGCCAGGCCAAAAGAAGGGGCCGAGAGGCAGAGACTATGTTCCCAGTGACATACTTCCTCCAGCTAGACCCTACCTCCTCATAGTCCATCCCCTGAACTCATCAATGAGTTAATCCATTGATGAGGTTAGCCATCTCACAATGAAGTCACCTCACTACAAAACTCTGAATCCAATCAAGTGAACAGTTGAGATTAGTGGCCACACAACAATATCCCACTAGATAGGCAGTATTGGAAGTAATTTTGAAGAGATGGCTTCCCAATGGCTTCTTTGGTAAGCCCAAATGTTCCTTTTTAAAAATCAAATAAATTTTCAAATATCACATGGCTAATGAATGCTACTTCCAGAACTTCAACCTTAGTGTGCCTGACTCACATCCTGCTGCCTATCAGATTTCTTCTACCCCAAAACCAGCCCACAAAAATTTCTACTGTGGTGATTTTAAGCCTAATCCATGAAGATGAGTGAAGTCATGGATCAATGAACCCTCTCCCGCTGTAACAAGTAACCACATAGCCATCTCTGCTTGAGGGTTTCTTTCCCTGCTTGTGTTCTTTGCTTCATCACATTCCTGCTTCAGTGTCTTTTCCATTCCAAACTAGACTTACATATTTAAAAATCAAGTACTATTCTGTCATTATTTTAAGTGGAAATCCTCTGAAGACCTCAAGGCGCCACACAGAAAATATTGCATAATGAGCGATAAATGTTTGGATTACCTGGAAGATACAAATGAGACCTCTGTGTTCTTACTTTCTTCTCATCCTGGAGGAAGTGGCAAGTTTTATCAAGATGAAATGGGCTGTTTTCCCAGGAGCTCTAGCCTTTCTCTGTTTAGAGGGTATGCATTTCAGTCCATGATCAGGTCGCTCCACTACTTCGGACAAAACCTCACGCAAGACAAAACCTCACGCAGCAGGCATGGCAGAGGAAAGCTGATCACCTCATGGCAGATAGGAAACACAGTAGCAGAGTAAGAAAGAAACAGCCAGAGAGCAAGGGGCCAGGGACAACATACACTCTTCAAGGGCACACCCTTAGTGACGCCAATGAGGCCCCATCTCCTAATAACCCATGCAGCTATGAGCTCATCAACGGAGCAATCCACCCTTGAGGTTAGCAATCTAATGATCCTATCACCTCTCTAGACCCCACCCCTGAACACTGCCACCTTTGAGGTCAAGCCCTCAGTCCACAAGTCTGTGCAGGACACTTTAAAGATATAGCACTAATTTCAACTCTATTCCAGGAGTCCATTTAAAAGTGTGTGAAAAACTTGAAAGATTAAGATTTAAAGTTGACTTAGTTGTAACCCTCGTTTTCCTCCTTTATTTATAACATTTAGCCAAGTTTTTTTTTCAAAAAATGAAAATATTGCTTCTCGATAAGATCTAACAAGAGTAATAAAAGAAGTCAAGTTCTCCTTCCTCATTTTCACCCTTTCTGCTAAATTGCCTAGAATCTGGTCAAGTATACAAAAGGGCAGATAAAAGTTGTTTTTAGCCAGGCCTGTTGACACATGCCTGTAATTCCAGAACCCAGGGAGACTGAGGCAGTAGACTGAGGCCAACTTGGACAATTTAGCAAACATAGGGAGACCTTGTCTTTAAATAAAGTCAAAATAACTCAGTGCAATGGCCCTGGTTCAATCCCCAGTACCTCAAAAAAAAAAAGAGAGAGAGAGAGAGTTGTTATAAAATGTTTTACACTTAAAATTCTTGTTCCAGGATTTAGATTTTTCTCCTGAGTTGCCAGCATCATAATAAAGTTCTACACATAAATGTGCAATTTCCATGTATCCACATGCTGGAGAACTTTAATGTTCAAATATTACTTTTTGCTAAGAACTTACTATTGCACAAATTTTTCTCCCTTTCACTATGTCTTCATTGGCCAATCACCCAAATGCTTTTCTCTCTAGAATCACATAGCACAGGAAAAGAAACTGAAGGGGAAATAAGGATTTCTTGCAAACGGTCATGTCTGGGAGAATGACAGTTTCTTGTCTAACAGCTGAATAAAGGAAATAATCTGAGATTGAGGATAATTTAAGATTTGTTACCAACAAGTGAATACATATGTACAATTTTCCTGATAATCCAGGACATGTATTACAAATTACTATATATATGTTTGTTTAGAAGTGTGGTTCAAGACCAAGCACCATTTGCTACACTTCAAATAGCAAGCCTTTAGAAAGCCAATAGTGCTCAACTTTATTTGTTAAAATTGTCTGAGAGCTTTTTAAGTACTATCAGTGCCTAGGTTCCACCCCAAAGCAATCAAATCTGAATCACTGGAGATCTAATGATCCTAAATGTGGGGGAATGTTGACAATCCCAGACTTAAAGCTCATTTCACTGAGGAGACCACCCAAACTTGAAGAGTAAGGTGACTCGCCTACCTTCTGCCTATATATGCAACGAAGACTACAAGAGAAAAGACTGCCAATCAGCAGCAAGAAATAGTAAATAATTTAAGATAAAAATTATTGTAAAGAGGAGTAAGGGGGGTGGGGATGGTCTGCCAGCAGCATCAGAAAGGCCTTGCTGGCTTCTCAGGATGAGGATTGGGAAAACGTAAATCGTACTTAAATCCTTTCTCGCCCAGCTGTGTGTGTACCAGCAAGATGGCTTTGGAAAAATAGACCTATGAAACTTCTTACTAAAAGTCTGAAATTTACAGGAAGCAGAGCAAAAGAACAATTTCTAAAATTCCAGGACTAGATAGTTAAGAAATTTTTTTAAAATAAGGGAATCTCTACCAAAAAGTAGTTTCACCATGTTAGTCATTTTTCTATTTCTTTTTATAGTTTTTTAGTTTATTGCAATATATTATATATAATATATGTATTATACGTATATTGCTGGGTTGATGAGTTGGAAATAGCTACAATCTGATGGCAATTACTACAAATTACCTGTCATCTTTTTCCATGGTATTTACTGCCATCATCCTGGCAAATATAAAAGAAAAAAAAAAAGCTAACATGATTTTAAATTGATTAATGGTCATGATGCTCCATGAAATTCTTGCCTTTGATTTAACAAGTCACTTGGCTATTACTTGATTAAATCAAAGTGAATGGTGAATTCTGGTTTCTTTTTCTTTTCACAGATTCCAGCCTTGGCCCACTGGCCCATTCTCATGAACTCTTACAGGAGGTTTTGATGTGCTAATTAGCTCATCAGTACGCATTAGCTGCTTCAGTTTAATTAATAAATATCTGGTTTTGACAAAGGAAAGGGAAACAGAAGTCTAATTCATGAATTTGATCATTGTGTTTCCCCCCCCACTGTGACCCACACTTGAAATTTGTCTTGAGTCTTATCAGCCAGCTCCATTTTCAGCCTCATCATTTGCATATCAAATATATCATTGTAAGCAGGCTGCTCACAGGAGTGCCCTGCAGACAGTTACAGAACCAGTAGCCCACTGGAGCTGCAGAGAAACATCTGTAAACCCACAGTGATTACAGGAGAAGAATGGGGGCCAGGGGATTACCCTCCTCTCCCATTTACTGTCTCTTCCAGAAATCAAGATTATGAGGTGTCCTGTTTTCACACATTTGATTTACTATTTATATACCTACTTTTTAATGTGTTTACTCTGCTTCTAAAATTAGAAGGACAATACAGGAGGGTCCAACATTTAAGGTTGGCGTTTTTTTGTCATCCAAATCTGACCTAGCCACAGGATGCTAATGATGACACAACTCAAATACCTTATCACTTCAGAGAATGCATCTGATTTTCATATATTAACCGACTTCAAAATATCTTCCCTTGAAACAATGTTTTTTCCTGAATTAAGAGCAGGCTGATAGTGGCTACTGGTTCAAATTAACCCCACCCTCCCCTTTTAAGTGGGTAGGAAGTAGAATTGACAAAATTACATGCTTCACCATAATTCTATTTGTGTCCTTTGTCTTTGAGTTGCCCACATTTTCCAGTCCACTCCCTTCCCAGAATTCACTTGTTATCTTTTACATAACATCCTGAGTTTGTTAGATTAATCAGAGGTAATATTTAAATCTCTGGTAGGGTGAAAAATATTTCAAAGATTTTTGCATTGTGTTCCAAAGCTGTGCTATCCATATGACCTACTTATCTGAAGAGCACTTTAGAGATGTGATCTTGGGCATTTGAAAGCCGATAACCCACTAAGAGACAGCCCGAAGGCTGAGGTCTGGCTTTTAAAAACTCCACACACAACCCCAGGAGCTAGAGTAAAAGGAAAATAATGCCATTCTGGGCTATACTAATTAGGCATTTTGAAGTAGAATTTTCTCCTTTTTTTAAAAAAATCAAAATATTACAATGTAAAGACACATGTCAGTTCCATTCAATGTACTAAATGAATTAGGCGGGAGCAATGGAAAAATAATACTGTGATTCTTTATCTCGGGGCACTATTATCTGGAGCATTATTACATGATGGAGCAGCAAGAACACTGGATTTGGAGGCTGAAGGCCTGAGTCTTATCTCAACTTACCACCAATTAACTGTCAAGCTTTCTGCAAGATCCATTCTCTGTGTAGACATCCATTTCTCCATCTGTAATATGAGACACTTGAATTACATGCATATGGATTAAACTGTGCTTCTCAGAAATGTTACCAAGTGTTCCTTAGAAAAGATTTACATAGCCAAAGAATTTTTGAGAATCCATATATTAAACACATGTACACTCACTCATTTATATTGTTGGAGATTTTCAATAAACATTAGCATATTTAATATCTTCTGGAGACATTCTAATAACATTTCAACAGTAAATACTGATTCATTTAACCTAGTATTTCTCCAACATATTCTACCATGAATCCTATGTGTGTTCAAAACTCTATAGACAAAATTTGTCTACGCACCTTTCAGCTGTAATTGGCCCTGCCCATTATAGGATAGACTGGGCCTGGCCTCAGTTCCTCTGAGTTGAGGATTTGAAAGCGGGTCCTCAGAAACTAGAAAAACCTGAGTTCAGTAGCTTTTCTGCTTCCCAACTTTTTAACATTACTTACATAATTTAATTTCTCTGTATTTCAGTTCCTTCATCTATAAAAACAATATAATAGTATGCTGTATTTCTTAGGGTCACTTTGAGGACTGGATGAGTTAATAAAGCATATAAAATGCTTAGCAGATTGCCTAGCAGCTTAAAGTGCTGTATAAGTGTTAACATTGCCATATCCAAAGCCCTTAACAGGTGCAAGTCTAAGAAAGGAAAGATGAAAGAAATTGACATTTGCAGAGCACCTACTCTGTTCTATGTCACATTCTTGGTATACATAGTCTCATTAAATCCCCCACAATAAAATGATATAATAATGAAAACAAAATGTAAAAGAATTTATTTAGGTATCTAGATATTTTTTTAAAATGAACTTCACAGGCAGGTATTCCTAACACCAAAATCAAATTCTAGGGCTGGAGATGTAGCTCAGTGGTAAAACATTTGCCTAACATGCACAAGCTCCTGGGTTCAATCCCCAATAAGTATTGCATAAATAAGCAAATACCTACACACTTACATATAATATAAAACTCAAGTTCTTTTCTTTATGTCATGTTGCCTCCACAGATGAAAAACCATAAACTTGTACCATTTTATGGAAGAAGATATTAGGCATACAAAAGTTTTCTTAGGATCCCACAGTAACATTCAAATTAGAATATAATACACATGCTGTCCTCCAACTCCATAATGTACTCATTACAGGGCCTAAATGCAGAAGAACATACAAAAAGGGAAGAATCAAATACCTCTTAATTGTGATCAGGTTACAACATTTAAATTAAGATTAGGCCGGGATTTAGCTCAGTGGTTTTGCCACCTGCTGTGCAAGCTCAAGGACCCGAGTTCAATCCCTGGTACCAAAAATAAATAAAAAAATAAATAATAAATTAAGATTACTTTGGCTTTCAGCTAAGTACCTACTATATGCATTGTGTCATTTTTTTTTTTACCAGAGATTTGGTTCTCCCTTACCTGACTTGGATTATATTTTTAGAGAAGCATAGGTCTAAAGTAGACATTTCAAGGTCAAATTAATTCTACTGCCTCCAGAAAGGATTGGATCAAAATAATTCTCAAATGGTAATCCCTATACTACTCCACTTTTAAATATTCAAACAGGAAAATTCTGTTATTTTTAATTTAAAAATTCAAATATTAATGATATATTTAAAATGCTATGGTATGCAAGGACTTTTAAGACATTTGTGAAAATAAAACCACATTAATCAAAAAAAAGAAGGAAAAATAGACTAAGAAGATGAATTGATTTTCCATGATGGAATATAGTATCCTGTGTTAAGAACTGAAATTCAGGACTGAGAACTTGGGGAAGTAATTTATTGGATATTAATCTTCCCTTTTAGCAGGCAAGGCACAACTTTACTTAGATATGTCTGCTGCATCCAAAGTTTTAAAATATAGGGTCAAAAATATATCCCTGCTACACCTCCTCTACTTCGATTCTGCTCGGTCTGTCTTATCGCTAAAACTGGTTTTTTACAGCAATGGCAAAGACGATAGAGCTTAGAGAGATTTCCATTTTGCAAGTAAAAAAGGGCAAACCGGTGGTGCACAGCCTGCAGTCTACTCAGATGGAGCCGCCAGCTGCCTAATTCCCATCACCAGAGCCTATCCTGGAATCACGGAGCATCTGATTGAGCAGGCGACTCCTGAGGAAATGGAGAAACGCCTGGGAGATTTCTCAGCACCTGAAATTCTCCATTTGGGCTCAGTGATTGAGAGAAGGGATCAGGATAAAGACTCCGATTTAGCTGAGAGTAAACAATCTCTTTCTTTGGGAGTTTACAATAATGAGAAATCTATACAGCGGCTAACAGAGAACCTTTTTTAACCTACATAGCAGATAAACCAGATATCTTTCTGGATAAAGTCTTTGGAGGGGACATGCTGCATTGCAAAGGTGTTCATGGGAAGTCCTATTCCCTCCCTTCTTTTTGATTTAAGATATATATTCATCACAATGAGCAGACCATCACAAAATGCAATACCTATCTCAAAAATGAGCATGTATTGGCCAATTTTGTGTTTTGAAGGCTATTTCTTCATTCTTAGAGAAATTCTACATGTGGAGACTTTTTTCCTTCAGGAAAAAATTTAAAATCTTGGTTCCTGGAGGTAAGGCAGAAGCTAAGTTACTAGAACATGAAAGAACTATACAGAAAATTCCTAAAATACTGAAATTTTTGTGATGCATATGCCAAACAATTCCTTCCACCTCAGTTTATAATTAAAGGCGAACGTAAGGCAAAGTGATGTCTCCTGGAAGAACAGTTCATTGGACCAACATTCTACAAATCTTGTTTACCTCATGTAATGTCCAGGAATTTCCCAAACGTGTATCTTCAAATATACAATCAAATGAGAGCAAAGAGAACTCGAGGTCAGCTGGAGTTGGTTCGAGTGCTCTTTTCTTACCCATCTTATCTATGGTGCAGAACGGCCACATCCATCATTGGAGACAAGCATTCCCTATTTGCCTGAGCAATGAGTAACTCATATTTATAATTCCCAGACAGAAATAACCAATGCTTACAACCACTGAAGAGGAAGATGACCAAAGAGTATTTATGTCCTGGGCTCTATTTTTAAGAAATTCATATGTGTGTTATATTTGTTTTTATAGTCTTAGGTTCCAAAATACCCTTTGCACCCTGCAGATTGTCTGCTTCATCTTTTTCAACTTTGAACCCACTGTCAAGATTCTAAGCACAGGGCCAGGGATGTAGCTCAGTGGCACAGTGCCAGCCTGGCAAGCGTGAGGTCCTGAGTTCAATCCCCAGTACAAAAACAAAAACAAACAAACAAAAACAAAACAAACAAACAAAAAAAAGATTCTAACCACAAACTCTTTTCTCTTAAAATACCACTTCTATTTGCTTGGAAAACTTGCAAACTCCTTCTGTCGATAAAAAAGAAGAAAAAGAAAACCCTTACCAATGCAGAAGCCTTTGAAAGACTGCCTTTCTTTTTTTTAGTATGTTTGTAATACATAATAATCATTTCATATTGCAGAATTTATATATATATATATATATAAAATCTTGATCATTTTACTTCTCCCCCATAAAGGATGATTTATGTATTGGTATAATCTATTTGTGTACACAAGAGCTAGGCTTTTTAGATATGTCAGTTAAATGATGTTTCAAGCACACCACACACACATACACACACACACACACACACACACATACACACACACACGAACACATCCTGCCTTGAAATCTTTCTCCCTTGTTTCCCAAGTATTTATGTAATAAAGAAATCTCCAGAAAGCCCCCTTTAAGAATCAGATATGGTTTTGGCCTAAAGGGGCTGCACATTAGCCTATTATTGAGCATTAATTCAAATTAGTTTATCAGATTAGCAGAACATATCCCTGGGGGAAAGAAAGACAGGACAGGTAAATTTAATGGGGCAGGGGACTAATAAGCACTCCCTCCTCTGGGAATGGGGAGAGAGGACCAAAGGGGGTTCTTCTAGGTAAGAAACTATCAGCCTGGAAACCCACACCAAGCGAGCATGAAATGACTGTCAGGGTTCTGTTCCAGGCCCAGCCCCTGGCACGGTATGAACTCTGAGCCCCAATCTGTAGTCTGTGTGTGGCAGATGAGCGTGGGGGCTCTGTGTGGTTCTCAAAATAACCTTTCTGTGCCTCATGCCCTCATCTATAAAACGTTAGTTATAAAAGGATTATTTCATAGGGACATTGAGATAATTAAATAATTAACCTATGGGTAGCACTTAGAACTGTGCTTGACAAATACAAAAATAAGTATTAATTGTAATCAGCATCAAGAATCAAGAAGTAGCCAGGTATGGTGGCCCACACCTGCAATCCCAGAACTCTGGGAGGCCGAGGGAGGAGGATCACAAGGTCCAGCTCAGTCTGGGCAACTTAATGACTTGGTGAGATCCCGTCTCAGAGCAAAAGATTTTAAAATGACTGGGGATGTAGCTTAGTGCAAAGGCTCTAGGTTCAATTTTCAGTATCGTGCCCCCCCCAACAAAATCAATAACCACATGGCCCCCTTTTATTCTTTAACCATGCACATATACACCTGTCGAAAAATATTGAGAGACTATATAATGAATGTTAATGACTAGCTCTCCGTGGTGGTGGAAATTATGAAATATATTTAAAAATGCTTCCCTCATATGTTTTCTAAATTTCCCACAATGAATATGATTAGTTTGACCAAAACAACTTATAAAAGACTAATTAATGCTACTTGTATGAGGATAATGATTTGCATTTTATTTGTAATAACAAAAAATTGGAAACAAAACAACAGTGTTCATTAGTAGGGATTAGTTCAATAATGTACGATTCACCCATATAATAGAGTTATTCACTTATAATTAAAAAGTACATTGTTGAAAAATGTTTATTGGCATAAAATATTCATGATATGTCATAAAAATTAAATAACAATGCTGAATAAAATTTAATGTCTCATTTACTAAAGATAAATATGTTTTTGTATGACTATAAATTGTACAATGTATATATTCTAAAAATGCTAACCATGATTATTCTTACTGGTGGATTGCAAATACTCTTCACTTCTCCTATGTACTTTTATAATTTTTTAAATTCTTCAATACAAACATCTATAGCTTTTTAAATGGGACAAAACACTGAGTATTATAAAAATAGAGACTAATCATAGCATTTTAGTAAAAAATAGAGAAGTCCAGATTCTTTCATAAGGAATTAAGTAAGTAGAAAGAAGTGGTGGCTCTCAATCTTCTTTCTCCATCCGCAGTTGGCACCAAACAACTTCCAAATCAGAAAAGTTAAGTTTTCACAGAGATTGGAGCTGAATCACGAGTTCCAGGCATCAACTGCTTCTACCTGCTTCTACCCTATGTAGCAGAGAGACAGAATTCAGCCCACAACCCAACTCTACCTGCAGACAACTGCACTACCTGCACGTTCAAAACAGAAGTATTAAGTGGACTGTCCTGCCAATTCTTACAAGTTCTATGGAAGTTAAAGAATAGAAAGAAAGAAAAGTAAATATAAGTCACTTACAGAAGTTAAGACTGGTGAGTACAGGTGGTTCCACATTCACAAATAAAATCCAGCAAAGCCAATCTTTGCTGGAAGAAGGATGGGAACAATATCAATTCTATTGCCCCTTTGGCCTTTTTCTCAGCCTACTGCCCTCATTTAATAAATCTGAATATTGTAGAGTGTTAGGATCAGAATGTGTTGAGGTCCCAAGAGAGTAGCTTTTTGTGTCTTTTTTGAGATAGGGTCTTGTGTAATTCAGGCTGAGCTTGAACTCACTGTGTAGCTTAGGCTGGCCTCAAACTCACAATGACCCACTTGCCTCAGCTTTCCCAGTGCTGGGACTACAGGCATGTGCCACCATGCCCAGCCAGAGTACCATTTTTTTTACTCATCATTTTAATTGACTTTAATGATTATTGCTCATCTGCAAGGATTAATATTGCATTCATTAAAAATCATTCAATACAAAATGAACTTTTTCCTCCCAAGTTGCTCTCCACCTGCTCCCTCTGATGGCAGATATTTTCCAGTGTCCCTCGTTACATGGCTTGACAGAGTCGGAGCCCTTACCTATTATTCCTATGGACACACGAATAAATACAGAACCAGAGGGCAGACCAGAGGGCAGCAGGACGTGGGCCCCTTCTTCTACCAGAGGTGCCCAATAGATACACTGTTGGCCAGGTTATCTTCCATAACAGATACAGTGTTCTGACTGACTGGTTAA
>NW_004624775.1:3457483-3462483 GCF_000247695.1 Heterocephalus glaber | reverse complement strand
TCTTTTTCAAGCTGCCAGCTCTAGCCTACGAATTATGGTAATGTGCCACTTCTGAGCCCTCGGCAGGATTTGCAACAGAGAAATCACATCAGCCTATGCTGATTAACAATTCCATTCCATCCAGAGATTTATATAAAAAAACTATCTTACATTTTGCTTTTTAATAAGAATGATCGCTATCTCAAATTGAGTCCCAGCAAATTTTAATAAAGGCCCAAGGTTGAGTGGCATTTTGCATGCTGATTTAGCTGTGATTGCTTGCTTTTGATGAGCACTAGCCTGGCATGTATAGCTCTCCTCAGAGCAGGTTTAAAGACCAGGAGGAAGGAAAAGCATAAAAATAAAAACTTCCAACTAAAATTCAAGTTCTTTTCTTTCTGTGATTGATTACTGAATAAATACCAACACGTACCTTTGGATTCAGCCTACGAGTGAATTCCCTACAGCTAAACAGCTGTTTTTTAATGGCTTTTAATATACCACCCTGTCAAAGTACATTAACTTTGATGATTGCAATTATTATTTTTAAAAGATGCTATCAACCTATTTATCTATCTTCTGCTCTGATATTTCTTCTTAAATCAAATGGAGAACCACAAACAAGTAGCATTTTGATTTTCAGATAAGCAAGTTGTCAATAAATATCTTTTGGGGAAACCATTCTCCTTTGTTGAAATACAAGCCAAATTAATTATTTGGAATAATAAAGCTCAAGGTAAGGTAAGATTTTTAGCCTATGCCAATTATTGACAAAAGACTTCTCCATGAAAGCAAAGAATAGGCACAAGCTCATATGGCTGTTTGGGGATTTTTATGTATTTGCAAAAACTAACAAATCAGTGGTTATAGTTTTATGGTATGTGTTAATGACTGTTGTTAGACCACATTTATCTCTGTCATCATTTGATTTCATTGTTATATGGAGCTGTGTATTCTAATTTCCTGCTAGCAGGAGGTCTGGGCACATAGCTAAATGAGCACCCTATTCAAGTTTTTGTCTGCCTTCCAAGAAAAAGTTTGATTGACCAACACAAAGCAGATAGGGGCCATCATGCAAATATGGTTCATTCATTGGCTAAAAACAACCAAATTTCACCAACTAGATAGACTACAAGTTTCCAAAACAGATATAGTGACCTAGAAAAGCCCTTAGCTATATTGCAGAGATAATTAAATCTCAAATGCATAAAACCATTCTCAGAATGTAAACAGTAAGAAAATAGCTTTCCAGTGCTGGGGTTGTAGCTCAGTGGCACCGCACCTGCCTTGCAAGCTCAAGGTCCTGAGTTTTATCCCCGGTACCAAAAAAATAAATAAATACATTTGATTTACTTGTGTTTAGTAGAAAATGAAGAAACAAGCCAACATAACGAAGACAATGATCACATGATTTGTCATACTATAAAATATAGTTGGTCAATGATGTCAAAGACTTTTCAAGTTAGTTAAAGTTTATCCCTTTATCATTCTTCGTTATTTTAACCACTTGTATTAGAAATATTACTTGTAAGCATTTTATATTTTACACTTTTTTTAAAAATCTGTACAGTTTAACTTTTTTGTTTCAGTTGCTCATTAGACATTTATGTGATATACTGAATATTACACATACTTTAATAAACTATGATAATATAAAATTATATATTATAATTTACTTTTAAATAAATATGTTTTGAGTAAGAATGATGAGCCAAGCACATTACTAAATTATGGGGAATAGATAGATAAATAAGATATAAATCCTGTCCTCAGGGAGCTTACAATCTGACCGAGGAAACCAAACAGTGGATGCTTATAACTTAGGGCAGTCAGTGCTACGAGCAGAGAAAATATTGGGTAGTATAGAGACACACTGCCTGAGGAGAAGGGGATCAGGACAGTAATGTAACCTCACAGCTGAGTAGTAAAGGACCAGTAACAGTTAACTAAGTTAAAAGAGAGTAGAGGCCCTAGAATTAGAGGGAGCAGGAACAAAAAAAATATCTTAATAGCTGTAGGTAGCAGCGTGTTTTAAGCAGTCAGCAAATATTTATGACATCTACTCTGTGTCAGCCATATTTCCACATGCTGGGGTATAGATAGGGACAACAAAGCTATTCCTGGCTTTGTGGGCTTTACATTTCAGTAAAGGGATCTTGAAATGTGGAGGAAAAAATAAAAATAAAAATAACTCAAAGAAGACCATGTAAAATGGAGTAAAGACAACAAAGAAAATTAACTGAGAACACAGGGACTATCTTAGATTGGGTGGCAAAAAAAGACCTATGAGATTTTATCCTAGGGGAAATTAGAAATAACTAGAGAATTTAGAAAGTAGTTAGATTTCCATAATTGAAATGGATCATAGCTGCTTGAGAAAACTGATTTGAGAAGAATAAGACTGAAGACCGGGAGAGCAGGTAGGAAACTGTTGCCTTAAATCTAAGTGGGGAAAGGAAAATACACTAAGATAATGGTCCTGCGCTGAGGTGGGTGCCATGGTGGGCATTGGGGCCCCCCTCACAGGAGCTGCTGAGGAATCAACTAGACAGGATCCTAACATGAATAATGTGGGCCATGTGGGGGATGCTCCAGGAGAGCAGTGAGCTTTTAGTTTTTATTATTCTATGTTTGCAGTACATAACATTTACATTCCTTGTGTAGATTGATACATGCACATAACATATCTTCATTCTCTTTTCGCTTCCTCCCACCTCTCTCCATCTCTTGATTCCCCCTCCCATTTGAGAAAGATCTGTCTCCCTACTTCCTAATAACTATCTTTTACTTTATTCTTTATTTATGATTTGGGTGTCTCATATAAGGGAAACTATACAATATTTAAACTTGTGTGTCTGATTTACTTCACTTAATTATGGTCTCAAGGTGCATCCATTTTCCTACAAATGAGCAAGCTTATCTTTCTTTATGAAAAGTAGTGCTCCATTGTGTGTAAATACCATTTTTTTATCCACTTATCTGTTGTGGACATATAGGCTGCTTCCCAAATTTAGCTATTATGAATTGTGTTGCTATAAACATGGGTGTGCATGTATCAGTGTAATATGACATCTTTAACTCTTTTAGGAAGATATCTAGATGGGGAATAGGTGGGTCAAATGGAATTTCTCATTTTAGTCTTTTGAGGACTCTCTGTACTGATTTCTATAGTGGTTATACTAGTTTACATTCCCACCAACAATATAGCCTTACTAGCATTTGTTATAATTAGATTTTTTGACCATGGCCACTCTTTCTGGGGTAAGATGGAATTTCAGTGTTGTTTTAATTTGCCTTTCGCAGCCTGTTTCAGACAGGCACACCTGCGAATGCCGTAGCAGGGTCCCCAACAGCAGGGAATACACCAATCCAGCCCACACCCCAGCAGCAATCCACTGGACCCCCCGCCTCTAGCCTCTTGGCTGTACTGCCATCTGGTTCCACACTACAAAGACACAGAGGCCACCAGACCACCAGACCACTGTACTGGGTAGGTTGAAGTGATCATCACCTCCCATTGGAAACGGGACTATCTTCAGGGGAAGGGCAGCTGGAACCTGCAGTACAACCCTGCAAAGTTAAACCCTACAAGAGGACAGGGAGCCCAACTTGGGACTTGCAGCCAGAAATCTGTCTGAATCTCACGGGTCTGCGACTGGCTTGCTGAGACTCAGTGGCTTATATCTGCATACTGCAACCCACGTTGTCTATTGTGACAGCAGAGACATACCCCGATAGAGGTCCTTCATCTTCATGGTTATTTTTTATTTCCAAAATTAGTATTATTGGTTTGTTTTTCCTTTCTTTCTTTCTTTTTCTCTTTGCTCTTTTCTTTTTCTCCTCTTATTTTTTTTCTACTCTTTGCAAACTTTTGTTTTTCTCTCTTTTTTCGTCTTTCTTTTCTCTTTCCTTTCTTTTACACTCACTCTCTTGCTGTCCCACATTGTTCATCTCCCTTTTTTTCCCTATTCTGGCCCTCATGTGGAGTTCTTCTTTATTTTTCTATTATTCTCTTTTTCTTTCTCACTTGTGTTCCCTGGCCTCACTGCTAACCTTCCCCTACCCTTCTACCTATCTATCCCTCCCTCCCTAACTCCTTCTAACTCCCCCTCCAGAAGGGTAAAGTTGTTATATTGAAGAGTTTATTCAGAGACAGGCAGGTCTGCGCACACCCTACCGAGGTCCCGAGTCAAGCGGAAGACACCGAATCAGCCTGCTACAGACAGGCAGATCTGCGCATGCCCTACCAAGGTCCTGAGTCATGCGGAAGATGCTGAATCAGCCCATGCCACGGCAACAATCTACTGGACCCCCAAGCCCCCGCTCCTCTGTACAGCAACCTGGTTCCACACTACAAAGATGCAAAGGACACCAGACCACCAGACCATGGCACTGAGTCCCACTGCTCCTGGCCCAGAGGTAGGGGCTTCTGAGCCACCATGCCACTGCTCCTGGTTCAGAGGAAGGGGCTTCCTGGCCACCACCCTTCCCACTGCTTCCAGCCCAGAGGATAGGGCTTTTGGGCCACCTTCTGTCCCTCTGCTCCTGGCCTAGAGGAAGGGGCTTCTGGGCCACCATTCCTCCTGCTGCTCCCAGCCCAGAGGAAAGGGCTTTTGGGCCACCTTCTGTCCCACTGCTCCTGGACCAGAAGAAGGGGCTTCCAGGCCACCATCCATCCCACCACTCCCAGCCCAGAGGTAGAGGCTTCTGAGCCACCATCCCACTGCTCCTGGACCAGAGAAAGGGGCTTCCCAGCCACCATCACTCCTGCTGCTCCCAGCCCACAGGAAAGGGCTTTTGGGCCACCATCCCTACCACTCCTCCCAGCCCCTGTCCCACCTCTCCCAGCTCAGAGGAGGTAATCCATGCAGGCGCCAACCCCCCCCTCAAGTCGAAATGAAAAAACACATAAATAGGTCTCAAAAGCAGACTCTCAGATCACCTACAGCAACCCCAAAGGGAAATGAGATGGAACACTCTGATACTCAACCACCTGGACCCACTGAACTGGCAACAAAAGG
>NW_004624775.1:3425791-3440162 GCF_000247695.1 Heterocephalus glaber | reverse complement strand
GACTATGTAAAGGTGCAAATTTCCAATGATGAATGTCATTATATTGTATACCTAAAATGTACCAATGATTAGAATGAATAATCAATAATGTAAACTACGAAGAAAAGGTCCAAAGGGGTAGGGGTAGTGGGAAGGGCAAGGGAAAGGAAAGAAAGGAAAGAAAAAATGCTGAGCAATGGAAAAAATGGAAATAAAGTCTTTGTTAATAGGGAAGGGTGGAGGGGGTGAAGGGAGGGCTAGCAATGGGGGAAAAATAAGAACCAAGATGCATTATGTAGAGGTACAATTCCCAATGAGAAATGTAATTGTGTTGTATACCTACAATGTACCAATAAAAGAATTTAATACATTTTTAAAAAAAAACTTAGTAAGGTTGGTGGTTCGAAATGTGTACCATAGCTTTCCTATCAGCCACAGATATCAGTTAGAAGAATTTTCCATTCACAATCGCAACTTCAGAACTCCCAAATCAATGAACAAAGATCAATAATCCAATGGTATAATGGGCAAAAAGCATGAGCAGGTAACTTATTAAAGAAGAAATATAAATCCTGAATACGTATAAGAAAGTGAACATCACTAACAAAAATTTTAAAATGAAACCAAAGTTAGATATTAGTTTTCTTCCATCCCATGAAAGTATCATCTGAAATTTTTTTAAAGGTGGTAGTTAGGTAGTCACCACTCTTGAAAGAGCTTGAGTGTCACAGTTTAGATCTTAAGTGATCCCAAAGGCCCATATGCAGAGCGCTTGATTGCTAGTCTATGGAGCTATGGGAAGGTGGCACTCTACATAGTATTGGGGTCTACAGGAAGGAAGTTGGATCATCTAGGATGTGTCCTTGACTGAAAGGCATACTGGGACCCTGGCTTCTCTCTTCACTCACTGTTTTTACTTCCTAGTCAACATGCTGTAAGCAGCTTTGGTTCACTTTTCACTCCCTGCCTTCATATTCTGCCTTTCCATAGGCCAGAAACAACGGAGCTGAGCAGGCCTGGCCTGAAGCCACTGAAAACATGAGCCAAAAATAAATCTTTCCTCTTTATATGCTGATTATCTCAAGTATTTTGCGACAGTAACAGAAAGCTGATTAACACAATGAGAAAGCTGATAATTCTGTACATAAGCAATAGGGAGATAAAGGAATTTAATTATATTAGAAAGTACTTTTTATAACATATTTCTAGTATACTTTCTTTTTGGGTGTTTGTTTTGTTTTTTCAGACCGAATCTTTCTATGTAGCCCAAACTGGCCTTGAATTAGCAATCCTCCTGTGTGCTGGGACTATTGACCTGAGCCACCACATCCAGCTCAAGTTTATATTCTTTACAACAAATACAAATTACATTTTTCATCAGAAATCAGCAGATACCACATAACTCACCTGTCTTTACTGATAGTCGCAAATGAATAGGTTTTCTCCAAACATTGAAACTTCAGAATTTTTTTTCTTTCTGCATTTACTTAATATAGTCTTGTTTTATGGTCATTTGCATCTTGTCTGTTAGAAAAGTGCTTTACTCAACTTTTTATGGTTACAACCAATAAACTACACATACCAATAGTAGATACTTATTAGATGTTCCCATAATTGAGTTCTAAATTACAGAATATTTATATTTTATAAAAATCTGAGTTTTATAGCCTAGAAAACAAAGCCCTTAAAATTAACCTGTGATTGTGATAAAGATCACATTTTTAAACAGCTGTAAACTCAGCATTAGTCATATTCTCTTCAACATTTTATTATGTTTAATATATTTTTAGCATTTATTTATTTATTTATACACCTGGATTAGAGCTACCATTTAGTTCTGCAGGTGACATTTTGTGGTAGTAATATATTTCCTTTTTTTTTTTTAATACTGGGGATAGAACCCAGGTCCTTTGTACTAAGCTAAATTTCCAGCCCTTTTTATTTTTTATTTTGAGGCAAATTCTCACCAGGTTGCCCAGATGGGCCACAAATTTGTGATCCTCCAGCCTTATCCTACTGAGTAGCTGAGATTACAAGTGTGCACAACCACTCCCAGCTAGAAATAACATGTTTTGAAGTGATAACCTTCCAGATAGTAATGTTGATAAACTAAAAACTTCACCTACTCATTATAATTGTTGCATTCTATGAGGCTGGAATTTGAGGGACTCTCAGAAAGATTATGTTTCTTAACTCTCATCTTTTAGGCAAATATGGTATTTTGAGGCTTATCTTATAGACAATAAAAATGAGACCCAGAGAGATGTGACTTCTCAAGACTTCCTGATTAGTTATTATGAAACTTAGGACTGAAATAAAGAAACAAACACTTCTGCTATGAAATCATGAAGAATATAATAAACTCACTCTCCAAATACAGAAAATAAAAATGTATTTGCTGCTGGTTTCCTTTTCTAGGTTCTTTAATTCAATAAACTGTGTACATACATGTATTTGTGTATTGTGCAAAACAGAAATGCAGGGTAACTGATCAAGGAAAACACAACTGTGAAAGAGAATTGGAAAATAACAAAGATGACCCCCCAGTTTCATGTTTGGGTCCCTTGAGAAAATAGTCATACCTCATTATTCAGAAAACTATTTGAAGAACTGGAAATTTAAAACCAGAAGTCATCTGAACAGGCGTAAAAAACTGCAATTAAAGAGAATGAAGAAGAAATGAGAGAGACCAAGGAAAGAAATGGGAAAGACCAAGGATAATACCACTGATCTGTTGCAGGAGAACCAAAAAGTAAAAAGAAAATGAACCCATGGCTGCCATGATGATTTAGACTTTCCTTACCACTAGCCTTCACAAAATGAGGAAGAAAAGAAATGTATGTATGGAGTCAGCTTGACTCTCTTTCCGAGAATGTGAATCGGGACCCAGAGCAAGGAGTCTGCAGTTGATGGCGGGAGCTGAAGCCAAGTACAGATGTGGTGATGATGTGGAGAAGCCATGATGAACTTTTCTCATGAGTAAATGTAAAGAAGGAGAGTCCTAGGAACCAAAGGGGTAAGGGGCAGGCATCCATATCATAGCAGAGATTCAATTAAATCATTGAAACAAAGATTAAGCTGTCTCAGTCACTCTGGTCTTTCCAGTCTCCTTCTTGTCCCTGCTTTTTAACAATGCATGTGGCCAAAACAAATAGACACAGGCTAGCTCAAAATATTAGGCAGTCTCTATTTTTGGAAAACAAAGGGTCACTACTGACTTTGAAAATACTTATGAATAAAGCAATAAATTATGAAACAAAAGTTTTTCAGATTCAAGAGGTCTTGCTATTATGAACTGGGAGGGAATGTGTTTTTTATACATATATATGATTAAATATATATATGTAATTTTAATCAATACATTTACTCCTCCCAAAAAGGTAAAGAAGGCATGGAAACCAATGGAATAAATCAGGGTCTACTCATGAATGTAAAAGAAAAGGATAAAGAAAATAGTAGGTTCAAAGGAAACTTTTTCAACATAGAAGGATCTATAATGGTCTAAGGGCAGAAAGGGAGGAGCTGATGCATAAGAGAATAAGAGAGAAAGGATTTTTGCCAGAGGCTGGTGTCAAAGAATGTAGGCAACAGTGTCAGGACTGATTTAGATGAAAATTAGAGGACATGTTTTCCGTGTCTTCCTTGGCAAAATATGAGCAAAGTAAGAAGATAGAGATGGGGAAAAGGAGAGTTTGACCTGGAAAAGTAGATGCAATTTTCTCTGTAAAAGAAAAAGTAAGTGAATTGTGCTCTGTGAACATACAGAGACACACATTCACATGGACAATGGAGAAGTTTTATATATGAGAGAGAGAGCATAAGAAATAAACATCAGCTGGCCTACAGCCAGGAGGCTAAGGCATGAAGATCACCACTAGTTTGAGGGCAGCCTGGGCTATCTAGTGAGTTCAAGGCCAGCCTGAACTACACAGTGGGACCCTTTCTCAAAAACAAACAAACAAAATGAAGAAATAGAAATAAACAACAGATGGTCCCTGGGATGCTCTTAAAACACTTAACCTGAATTCTGAATGGGATCAAATCTATACCTCTTGCGGCACTCTAATTTCTCTCACTACATGCTCTTACCTTTGGTGCAATATTGAATGCAACATAGGAGTTGTGTGCATGAGTAAATTCCAGTTTATATCATTTGGTCCACAGTCTGTGCCTACTATAATTTGAGAAGTTCAAAAAAAAATGCTTTCATTCCTTTTAAGTCCAGAGGAAGGTAGAAGATTATATTCATCTTTACATGAAACCATGTACAACTCTATTATTTGTTTTAGGCATAAAGGGGCCTACAAAAGCAAAAGAGCCTAAGGCCCATAGAAGGGATGAAAATGTGCATTCACTGATGAAAACGTGCATTCATGGAGCAGCAGAAGACAATGGCAGTGGTGGAAGTGACTAGGGGACAAAAACAGCAGGCCAAAGACAATAAGATGGAGGACCCTAGCATCTTAGTGAGGATAGTGCATGAGTAGTTGACTGTGGGAATTTCAAGGCAAAAGAGAAGGAAAAGGAAAGTTAATGAGTTACAGAGACACAGTGGGACATGAGGGGGCCTCAAATGAAGGTCCCAGAAATCAAAAACAAGCTCTACAGACGTCCTGTAGGTGGTAGCCAAGAAGTCGGTGTGATGAGAAAAAGGAATTGGGGTCTAGACGTAAACATCAGATAAGTAAGAAATCTAGGGGGTCTCAAAATTCAGGGACACCAAATCCAGTGTCCCTCAATGAGCCCTTCCACACTGAAAACTGCAAAACAAGATTCTTGAATAGCAATAGAAAGACAACTGAATCAGGAGATAGGTGATGCAGTCCCAGGTTCCCATTACTGCTCACCAGGTACAAGCTAGACAGATCAATCCTCTGAAATGAGTCACATCTAGAAATAGTTCTATTAAAACTACATTTGCTGGACCCTTGGTGCAATCTTGATTGCAATATAGGAGATGTGTGCATAATATTTATGAGTTCAAAGGGTTAAGGGCTAGACACAGATTATAAATGGATATAAACACACAGGTATAAGAAGAATAGATACTTTTTCTGTTGTTCAACCTTTTGGTTATCATCTCTTATCCCTTTTCATTAATAAGCCATGAAAGAATATGCCTCCACTTTTCCATTTCTCGCCTTTTGAAGTTAATTCCCAATCCTAACTGTAAATCAGAAATAGTGCAATCTTTTGATATGTTACAGACCAGTGAAAATTTAATTTATATAATATCTTTCCTTTTTTTAAGTGCCTTGTTCAATTGAAGCAGAAGGAGCTGTGAATGATGGCTAAGTTAAGAATAAAAAGTAAGATCAAAGTGATGTCTGCCATTATGATTTCAAACAGCATGCACCACTTGGGAAGGTTTGCGTGAAATATTAAAAAGAATGTGGCCGACTAGCTGAAATAGAATATAGGCATATAGAAAGTGAGGCATTCTGAAATTTCTGAATTACTCTGCCCATACAAAGTCTGAAGGACAATTGTGAAAATGAACAGGTGCTTTGGATATTAATCTTTCATGTTTGTGTGTGTGCATGCGCTCATGTGTATACACATTCACACAAAACTTAGGGGCATCACTGCTCACTGCAAATGTATCCCGTGAGTTATCAGCTTTGAAAACAAGTGCTTTTTCATTATTGGAATCCCTAAGCACAGGAAGGATACCTTCTTCCAAAGTGCTGCAGATGGTCAGTCCTAAGTGAGAATAGGAACAGGAATGGAGTCCTAGACATTAAAAGGGATCCAACAGGACTAAGAAGAGAAGGGCCATGGCTTCATACTCTGCAAAGCGTATTAAACCAATATTAACCCACTGAAAATGAGTCTTTAAATTCCTAAACTTGTTGTTAATATGGACAACAATGTAAGTCGTTTAATGGAACATCTATGGGAAGAGTGGGCTTTTACTGGAAGTGAATTGGGCTGTTTGGACAAGAGCCCTCAATGCCAATAAGCTGTAAATGTGCATATTAATAGAGTTCAGAGGAGAAGAAGAGTCTGTTTTGCTGCCAGCAGAGTAATTTTTTTCGGTGTCAAAAGACTTTCTAGACCACCTACAATGAAATTCCTAATGACAGGAATTAAGCAGTAAGCATACCTCGGGATTTTGTTTGAGTGAACCCTGAAGGCCTTGGAGGAGAAAAAGATAGCTACACTCACTCAGATATCCGGGAGAGGCATAAGACCCAGGAGCAAAGCCATTGGCAACACAGTCTCCAGTCTGTAACACCCAAAACCAGACGAAATAGCAGGTTTGCCTGAATCAGCCTCAGCTCCACATACTCACTAACAGAGCCCTGATAAGATGCTATCAGCAGCCCCCCTAAGTACCTTAGGCACTGTAAGCAGATCACAGGGCAATTACCATCAAGAGGGAAAGCTATGGGCCTCATTGATGGGAGGTTAATATTGAACACAAGGCCATTGATCTTTCTCTGCATCTTATTTCTGATTGTAAACTTGTTTTGCAATCACCTGGGGTTGGTTGGTTGGTTTGCTATTGCTTTGGAAAGGAACTGCATAGCGAGACCCTGTCTCAAAAAAAAAAAGAATATACTTAGAGTAAAATATTTCAATACAGAATCTTGCCTTTAAATTTATTTAGGGTTTTTTTTCTCTTCTTGAAGTGCTAGAAGAACGTGCGAAACAAAATTATTTTATTCAAGCATCCTTATATTCCAATTATCCTTAATTAAATGCCTACTGTATCTTAGGCACCATCTTAGGTATTATGCATACAACATGAATTGATTCTCACAAAATTATGCCCAAAGTATGTTACCCTCACACTTCATATGAGGAAGCTGATACTAGAATGACGGGAAACTCACCCAAGTCAACTCAGATAACAAGTAGCAGGGAATGAACCCTGGTATATTCCAGTAAAGTTCCATATGTTTGAAACATAATTTTGCATCTATTTCGTCAATAATCAAACAATTATTTTCTGCAAAGATATTAGATAAGTAGAATTTAGTACATTCCAATTTGAGTTAATATTGATATAAAAACTATTAAAACAAATATAGGACAAGAATAATAATTCTGAAATTTCCAGACTGGAACACTAGGGGGATGGTACCACCTTTAGCTGAGCACCCAGGAAAGAAAGAAAATAAGCAAAAGAATGATGAGAGGTGTGGAGGATGAGGTTGAAACCATTTATTTTGGTTTTGCTTTTTTAAAATACATTTTTAATCTTTTAAAGTAATATAAATGAAAGAAATATAAGCTAGTTTATTTTTGTACAGTATTCAATGTCATAGAATTTATATTTGGATTTATATTCTTTATACAATATGATATATAACATATAGAATGTGTTATTTTTATGTTTTACGATCTATAACATACATAACATATAAACATGTTTTACGAAATTTTTGTTTGTGTTTATATACAATGTCATGTTTATACAATGTGATATATAACATGTTATTTTATATAATATGCAACATGTTATACAAGGCTTAAAGTTTTATTTATAGTTTGTTATTTTTATTAATTTATTATATTTATTAAATATAATTACATATTAAATATATATTAAAATGATAGAAGAGAGAAGGAATAATAAATTGTCTATAATATCACCATTCTAGCACAATTACCTTCAGTATCTTTCTTCTAGTATTTATATACCTATTTTTACTTATATTCCAGTAGAAGTGTATGGGTGCTTTTTCTCTTTATGATGTGATTTCAACAACATTGCTACATAATCTTCACACTTATCATTTTTCACAAATACTTTCCATTTCATTTAGTGGATATTAGTGGCTGACAGTCTTTTATGGTTGGGCGTTTAGCTCATTTACAACTTTTTCTATTTCTATCCAGATCAGGAGAAATAAAGTGAATGAGGACACAGTGTTACGTTTTTATGAGTCTGCCTTTCTGTTAAATGGCATTTGGCAGGAGTATTGGCCACATTTTTTATTACACCTTTGAAAGACTTTCAGGATTGCTTCAGAAAGGGCAAGAACCATGGCATAAAAGTATTCCAAACAAGGGAGAGTATTTTGAGGCACTGTGTCTTTTACTATAATAATTTTTAAAATTTAAACATTCACCATACATTTTGCTCACCTCTTGTAAATTTGAGATTCAATGTTTTTTTCTGTATGTCATTGTATGGACATACCACAGTTACCCATTCAGTTACCCATTACATTCAGTAATTACCCATTACAGTTAGCCATTCATTCTTTAAAGGATATTTGAACTGTTTCCAATCTTTGACAATTATGTATAACACTGCTTAAAACATTCAAGTGCAGGTTTTTGTATGAACCTAAATTTTCACTAACATAAATTCCTGGGCTTGTGATTGCTGGGTCCCATGGAGTATGTATGTTTACCTTTTTAAGAAACTCTCAGACTATTGCCCAGAATAGCTGTACCATTTAGTATTCCTGCCAGCCAGGTGAAAGATTTCCAATTGCTCCATATCCATCGTAATTTGTATCATCTCTGCTTTTTTATTTTAGCCATGGTAATAGATATATAATGATATCTCGTTGTAGTATTTGTTTTCCCTAACAACCACTTTTGTTATTTGCTTATTTTCCTGTCTTTTATCTTCCTAGGGAAATATCTGTTCAAATCTGCCCATTTTCAAGTGGGTTGTCTATTCTTTCACTATTTACTTTTCAGAGTTCTTTATTATGGATATAAATTCTTTGTCTGACAGCTGATTTGCCAACATTTTCTCCCAATACTTACTTGTCTTTTCAGTTTCTTAACATTGTTTTTCAAAGAGCAAAAAATTTAATTTTGAAGAAATTCAACTTATCAAGTTTTCCTTTATGGTAGGAGGGTTTATCCATGAAAGATAAGAGTGAGAAAATTTGGGAAGGGTGTTAGATCTATTTTGTATCTTATTTGCGGTAGCGGTTTCAAGAATCTATCCATATGTTAAAGCACACTGAACTAAACAACAAAAATGTGAACATAAAATCTTCAATAATCTATTTCACATTTACTAATGGATAAGGAGGAAATGACTATACATGACATGAATCAGTTTCCCAATGTATAAGGTCTTATTTTTATTTTTAAAAATATAAAATAGTAAAAAAGCAACCTTAAAAAACCCCAACGTGTGTCTATATGGAAGGAAGTGGCATAAATTTATATTCTGCCACTCCTCATTTTAAAAAAATTATTTATGTGCTAATTTTAGCAGCTAATAGTCTCGTACTGATTGATGATTGATTTAATGATTGACTGATTTCTGCAGTGCTGGGGATTGAACCCAGGGTTCTCTGCTCACCAGGTAAGTGATTTACCACTGAACTACATTCCAAACCTTACAGCCAACTAATACAGAAAGAATTGTCATTTCAGGAATTTTGGCCCATAGAAAAGATGCTTCAGTATTAGGGATGACAATGTTTCATTTGTGTCCAGGTAGGATAGTACACAGATAAAGACAGCGGTAGTTCACTAGGAGACTGCCTAACAACAAATGAGCCCCTAGCAGGGGTCTAAGTGCCCCAAAACATTTAGGTCCATTCAGAACTACTCGGATTATTGATTCCTCCTACAGATAAACAAGATCAAACAATCTGGTCTTCTTTCTCTGGGTCCTTAACTAATTAAAACCTGAAGGTCTCAAAAGTACTTTCTAATTGGTTTCATTGTTTTGTTTATTGTGCTTATCACAGTGCAGTTAACATTTACATTTCTAATGGTCCATCCTGACATTTCAGTTGATTTCAAATTACCCTTAATGGTTTTCTTTTCTTTCTTTTCCTTTCCTTTTTTATTTTTTTTCAGTACTGGGGACTGAACTTCACACTTTCAACATAACCATTCGAGTCCATTGGCTTACAAAATGATCACTTTTATCCTTACAGGCCTTAGAAGGTACAAAAATTGAAATCTGGATTCATGTGTGCATTAGAAAACACATATTCATCTGGTTATGGAGGTACACAGCTATAATTCCAGTGCTCCGGAGGAAGGGTCAAGAGAATTTCAAATTCAAAGTAAGCCAGGGCTACAAAGTGAATTTGCAGTGGTGGACAGCAGACTTCGTAAGGAAAACTTGTTTCAAACAAACAAGAAAACAAAAAGTAACCAAGCCATGGTGATGCATATCCAAAATCCCAGCACTCTGGAAGGCTGCGGTAAGAGGATCACAAGTTCAAACTCAGCCTGGAGAACTTGGTGATTTCGCCTGACCCTGTCTCAAAAGTAAAAAAGAAAAAAAGGCTAGGGATGTAGCAAAGTGTGAAGTAAGGTCTTGGGTTCAATTGCCTGTACCACAAGAACCAAAACCCCTGTTCATCCTTCTATCAACAATGCGGAGGCCACACTGAGAGACAACCAGAGCAGTTGACACATTTTCCTGTTTATGGCCTACATTTCCCCAGATCCAGAGCCTTTCTTATGAGGGCTCCTCAGGCCGGGGTTGTAGATCAGTGGCACTGCACCTGCCTCGCAAGTGCAAGGTCCTGAGTTTGAGCCACCGTACTGAAAAAATGATTTCGATCTCATGAGAGCTCCTCTTCTCAGCACTTTTTCTCACCTGTTTCTATGCCCAGCAAAGCCATCCCCGAGTCTATAAGCTGGAAAAAAGCACATCTGCATTATTAGTACACTATCGCTATTTTATTATTAATCACATTTGTCTTCCTATGATGTTTATTACATGTTATTCTCTACCGCCATACACCTACAGTTTCTTACAGGAAAAGATCATGCCTTCCTTACTCAACTCTCACTCTCTCGCTTTCTCTCTCTCCCTCTGTGTGTGTATGTCTCAAACATTTGCAAATAGTTTCACCTTGTCTGTGGCTCATCTTTTCATTCTCTTAAATGTGTTCTTCAACAAGCAAAATTTTCCCAGCTACTCAGGAGGCTGAGGCAGGAGGATAACAAATTTAAGGCCAGCTCGGGCAGCTTAGTGAGACCCTGTCTCAAAACAAAAAATAAAAAGGGCTTGTGATACAGATTACTGGTGGGGCATCCACCTAGCATGCACAATGCCTTGGTTCAATCCACAAAACTGCAAAAAATTTAATTATGATGAAGCCCAACTTATCAAATAAAGAACATTTCTAGCATCATATCTAATAACTGCCAAATCCAAGGATCAAAGTTAGGGGGAGCATCTCTCTACAAGTGCCAGCATAAGGGAATTTTGGGAGTGAGGATGGTGATAGTGTTGGAATTGCTCAGCATCCTGTTTGTGGCGGTAGCTACAAGAATCTTCACCTGTATTAAAATTCATATAACTGTACATCAAAATATTTATATAATACTTTCTAAAGTCCTAAGTGAATGTTTGCTTACTTCAATTGTATCATTTAAGAGAATTATTTTTGCTATCTTAGCTCAACACAAACACAAGTCGCAAGGTAACCAAATAGATTATTCTCCTGTCCACCATCACTGTTTTGAAGACACTGGGCCATAGGACACACCATCCCAAGAAGACAGGCAAGCTGCTCAAACATGTCACAGTGACTTTTGTGCATGATTGGCTCATAACATGTACATAATCTCTACACTCCTGCACAAAATCTAAACTGACAACAATTACATCAAGTTCATTAATTAGAAAGAGGATTTAGAGATTCAATCTTCAGTCTAGAAGAGAGTTAAAAAGGCAATGATTGGCACTTAGCTCTTACCCCAAAAAAGTTATCTACATCCCATGGTAGCATTGTGTGTTCCACTAGTTACTAAATGCTCTCAGTGGTGAACACAAAGCTGTGTGATAATACAAAGCCAATTAGCCTTAGACAGCAGTGAAATGGAATTCCAATAGCAAACTCCTTACAGCTTAGCAAAACACTCCATGAAAGCTTACAAAAACTCAGGATAGATTTAGGTCTCTGCTTAGCAGCCAGTTAACATTATAGGGACTATCACACCAATTCCCTTCTTTTCCTCTATCACAATTTTACATGTCTGAGGTGGCAGGAAATAAGTACATTTAACTGCCAAATTGTTACTGAAGATGTTTTCTATGGAAAATAAAATTAAAAATAAATGAGGCCATGCCCACTTAGGGTACTATTACATTACAAGGTGCTTGAAAAGACCAAAAACACATCAACAAGATAAACGTTCTTTTTTAGAGGACCTAATGTGTTTATTCTGAGATAGAGTCTTGCTAATGTGTTTGTTGTTTTTGTTTTCTGAAAAGCATCTAAATAAAAAGTGAGTTAGTTTCATAATACCATTTACTTTCTCAATCTCCGTAAATAGAGTATCCAATGTAATTTTACTGCAAAAAATTGAGAAATCCTGAGTAAGTTAAAACTGAACTCAGTTGTTCAAAATAAGCACAAAGGTAAAATATTCACTGTAGGTCAGATAGCATGAAAGACAGAAAAATTAAATTGTCTTTAAATATTCATTCAATAGCTATACACAAAGTATTTTTATTTTCATGTTCATATTTTCCAAAACCCTCTGACAAGAGTAGTGAATAAACACAAAAGTCCTTGCTCTTAAAGGAACTGCAGTCCCAAGAGCGAGACATACTACAGACGCACCAGCATAGGATAACATCACAGGCAGACATACAAAAGACACACAAGCGTAGAAGAACATCACAGGCACAGTTAAGTGATGATGTGTCCTATAGAAAAAGAGCAGAAGGAACTCAGGCGTTGTAGTGCTCGCACGTGATTCCAACACACCGGCCCAGGCAGGACAATTGCAAGTTCAAGGCCAGTGTGCAACTTAGTGAGATCCTGTCTCAAAATAAAAAAGGGCCGGGGATGTAGCTCAGTGAAAAGGCCTGGGATTCAGCCCCCAGTACCCATTCACTGTCCTGCCAAAAGGAGCACAAGGAGATTTTTTAAGTAAAATGAAGCAAGGAAAAGTTACACAAATACAAAAAAATTATACAAAGATCTTTCAACAAATCACCTTTGGGAGAAAAAAAACTTCAATTATTTTGGGAAAAGCTTAAATTATTTTTTATTTTATATATATATTGCTGTACCGGGGATCAAACTCAGGACCTTAAACTTGCCAGGCAGGCAAGGAGCCACTGAGCCACACCCCCAGCCCTAGATCCTTATATTTTAAAGCAAAATTAATTCCAGATAGCTTTAACTAGTTAATGTAAAACAGAAAGACTTACTTAAAAAACAAAGATAACTATTTGCATAATCTTAGATTAGAGAAGGATGTGGTAAATATCTAAGCTAAACAGAAACTCTAAAGAAAAAGCAAAATCATACAAAAGTGTAAAATTTACATATTTGAAAACCCTGTAAAATAAATCAATATATGACATTAATAAAATATTTGAATTATATAGGTTTAAAATTTCAATATATTTTCCCAAATTTATAAAAAACAAACTTTTCAGAAGAAATTACACCCCAAAACACTAAGGAGCAATTTATAAAACAAGAAATAAAACTACCAAAAAATACAAAACATTATTCAAATGAACGCAAATTAAGACATCATTAACATATCATCATTTTCCATTCAAACTGACAAAGAATTTTTAAAGAAAACAGGGCAAAAAAAAAAGGAAGAAGAAAGAAAACAGGGCAAAGAATAATCACTGCATACACTGCTGTTGGGAGGGGAACAGCGCAGCAGACAACCTGAAGTTGTGTATGTAAGGGAATGATTGTGTATGCAAAGACTTGTGAATAAGAATATTGAGGTACTTTTTCCAAGTTCCTCCAAAGCCACCTAGTTTGAGGTGGGAAGGGGAAGAAGGAGTGAGGAAGAGCAAGGAGTGAGGAAAAAGCAGGGAGTAGGAAGTTCCATATGAGCCTCTGGTGTCAGCCAGAGCAGACTAAGTATGCATCTGTTGAGTGTGTCAGCATTCCAAGTGAGATTTTCTTTTTCTCCTCTACTACAGGGGATTGAAGCCAGGGCCTCCGGCAGGCTATGCTAGGCAAGCACTTCACTACATCCTCAGTCTTTCCAAGTAGGAGTTCATATGTCTATCATTTGTACTGTTTTTGGTTTTTTTAAATAGGATCACACAAGGTAGGCCAGGCTGGCCTTGAACTTGCAATGATCCCCCTGCCTCAGCCTCCCTAGGGCTGAGATTGCAGGAATGCATCACCACACCCAGTAGGATTAGGACTTGAATGGCACAGAGGTCTGGCAGCAATATACATATATATTCAAATAATACATATGTACACATATAGCATACAAAGTTATTTATAAAAAAGTTATCTAGAAGTAAACTAAATTGGCCTCCATCCCAGGCTCCTAGGGCAGTGAAGCTCAGCCGGTCCCAGCATCCAGAAGGAAGCTCCTGCCTCCAACCCAGGCTCCTAGGGCAGTGAAGCTCAGCCGGTCCCAGCACCCGGAAGGAAGCTCTCCTGCTGCCATTCCAAGCTCCTAGGGCACAGAAGGAGAGCCGCATGGGTGCCAGAAGAAC
>NW_004624775.1:3380893-3422637 GCF_000247695.1 Heterocephalus glaber | reverse complement strand
ATTTATGTATAGAATAACAATAATGTGCTTAGAAATAGTCTGAAACTATATATTTCTAGTCAAAATAATAGTTATGATTATCAGTGGGTAGGAAAATCAAAAGTGACAAACTAAACATTTTTAAAATGTATACACTGGGTATACAATCCCAGCACTCAGGAGGCTGAGGCAAGAGCATCACCAAGAGTTTGAGGTTATCTTGGGCTACATAGTGAGTTCAAAGCCAGTGTGAACTACACAGCGAGACCCTGTCTCAAAAAGATAAGAAAAAGAAGGGTCAGGATTTAGCGCAGTGGTTCTGCCGCCTGCCTCACAAGCTCAAGGACCCGAGTTTGATCTCCACTAGCAAAAAATAAAAGATAAGAAAAAGAAAGAAAAAATGTATAAATTATAAGTCCTGGAGTCTTCTACATATTATGAGCCTACAGACTTTATAAGAGCCCCTATCATACAAGAAATAAAATTCTTCTTGACCAAATTGTAAACAAAAGGCTTGTTTACCTCTGATTTAAACTGGATACTTAAGTGCTACATTAACCATTAACCTAATATATTTCTCTTTTTTCTCTAATTTTCTTTATAGCTGGATGATCTTTCTCCATTTCTGTAATTTCTGTGACAGAAAGAAATAAGGATATACTAGAACATGATAATGAATTAATAAGATATTCAGGTATTACTTCGGAGTTTTAAACAGTTTCACATATACAACCACATTTAAATTCAACATTAACTGTGTAATATACGTAGTTAAAGGGAAAATATATAACCTTTTTTATTTTATTTTACAGATAAAGGAATTGAAAAGCTGTGACGTTAAGTGACTAACCCAGGAAGAGAGTTCAAGTTCTCTGCCTCCTCCTCTACTCTGCACTGAGTCAAACACAAGCTTGTAGGTCAGTAATTAACTGCACTTTCTCATTACCAAGCCAAGCTGAGAAAATCCTTTATTGAGGATGATTTTAAATATGTACCCTACAGAACTTCATTCTTAAGTGTGAATAAACTAAAACATCTTTGTTTTCAGACTTTTGAAAATTATGTCACATCCTTAAATATAGAAACATCTTGGAACATTGCAAAATTCACTGCACTAAATAAGAAAATACTTATGAAATGTGAACAGATAGTTAAAGCAAATACAGGGGTCAAAAGCCAGGAACCATGACCCTAATCTTTTTCTTCTTTCTGGTGTTGATGAAATGATGGACTAGTGAGATCCACCCAGAAGGCTGGGTGCTGCTAGGACTGACTTAACCCACAGAGAATGAAATTAAGTTGGCTTTTCTTTTTATTTAGAACAGGAAGGACAACAGAAGTGATTACCCGAGAAACTTCAGAAATGTCTTGCTAAGATAAACCCCAGTTTTTCCGAAGCTGTTATTGGATGACTGGACACCCACAGAAATTCTACCAAATGATAGGACAAGGGGAAAATTTAGCCAGTTCATCTAACAGATTTTTCACATGCATCTCAACCTAAAATTGCCCCACTGTGGGTTGAGTTTTGGTTTTTTGTTTTATTTTGTTTGTTTGCCCTTATCTCTCCTTTTCTCAGGGATGGCATCACCCACCTGGTTACTTCAGTCAAAATCTGGCTGCAATTTTAAACCTTTGTCTCTGCCCTAAACGCATCTAACTTCCCACTGGTGCCTAAATCTACCTCTGGATTCTGTCAACGTTGATCCTGCCTTCCCCTCGAAGGTCAGACTCATTCTGCCCACTCTGTGGTCCCCTCCTGGAGCATGGGACTAGGGTCCTAACATTCCCTGCTTTTACCCCAGTGCTTCATTCCTAAGCCCCCAAACCTGTTAGCCATCTCACACCCAGCTCTCCTGGTGCCCTTGATAAAGATACACTCATTGTCGGAAATTAAAAACTATACTGGAGCATAAAGAACAAAATTTTTAAATCCCTTAGTTATTTCTCCCAAGGTTACCACTGATTTTTTAAAAGCAAGATGATCAATAATGACCACAGAAGCTACTGGTTCCGCTGCAGTGAGTCTCTAACTTGACTCATCTAGCTTAGATGAGAATATAAGATGGAAGCAATGCAATGCTTTCGTTTATGCTCAGAGGATTTTAATTTTATGACACCCTTCATCTTCTCACCCTGTCAATTATGTGGACAGCCCTACTTGCTTGAAATAAGAATGAGGTGAGCTTAGTCTTTCAGCTCAGAGTATTTTAATTTTATAATACCCTCTGTCTTCTCACCCCATCAACTGTGGACAGTCCTACTTGCTTGAAATAGGAATGAGGTAGGTGTGGTGGTGCATAGTTGTAAACCCAGTACTTGGGAGGCTGAGGCAAGAGGATCAGGATCACAAGTCAAAGCCAGCCTGGGCTACATGGTAGAATAAACCTCAATTTCCGACCCCCCCAAAAAATAAGTACAATACTGCAGGGCTGTGAGTATAGCCCAGTGGCAGAGCACTTATCTAACATATGGGTCAGATTCTGTGTGTGTGTGTGTGTGTGTGTGTGTGTGTGTGTGTAAGAGAGAAACAGAGAGAGGAAGAAGAGGCAGAGGAAGAAGAAAGGAGGGGAGGGGAGAAAAGGAGAGGAAAGGAGAAAAGGAGAAAAGGAGGAAGGGAGAGAGTAGGAGATCAGGAAGGAGAAAGGGAGGAAGGAAGGGAGGAAGGAAGGAAAAAGGAAAGAAGGAATATTACATCTATTCCATAGCTTGTAGTCTTCATCTAAAAAAAAAAAAGAAATTCAAGAAAAACTTTGGCTAAAAGGCACTAAGGAGGATAAAATTGAGATTGCTAAGAAGAAAAATTAAACCAACACTATATGTTACAGTAACAAATGACCCCAAGTGTCAGTAGCCTGCAGTAATAAAGTCCTGATGACCAACGACCTTATGTTAATGCAATAGTCTCTGACTGGTTAGTAACAGCCACTTGAGGAAAAAGAAAGAGACATGGAGAATCAAGACTGGCTTTGAGAAATTTTTTCAAAAAGTGTGTCATGTATCACTCTCACAAGGTCAAGTTTGACATCAATAAAGGAGAAAGGTATCGTTCTGCCTGAAGGGAAGCAGTGAATATTTGTGAGTACACAGGCTACTCCACCTTCCTGATGCTACTGTGATCTAATCTGTAACTGAAGCAGGAGAGTAATAAAAGAAATGAATAAGGACTATAAAGTTCAAAGTAAGGATGAAAGTATCATTGTTAACAGATGATTTCTCTAGAAATTCTGAAAGTCAATTGAGTAATTATTAGAATTACAAAGAAAGCTTTCTAAGATGACTAGTAATAAAATACACAAACATCAATAGCTTTCCTACATACAGTAGTAACAGTTCAGAAAAGAAGGTAAAGGGCTCAATGTTGCAATTTGAAGTAGGGAATTCAAATTCAATAATACATAACACTGATTTCATCAGATTGCTTATGTTACTTATTTAATTCTCACAACATTTTATTTTTCATTGCTAGAGATCAAAGCTAGGGCCTTCCACGTGCTGGGCAAGTGTTCTGCGACATACCACCAGGCCAAATTCTCACATTCTTAGCTCTCCATTTTACAGACGAAGAAAGTGGGGCAAATGGAGACTAAGTAACTTATCAGTTAGACACTGGTGAAGACACGGTTCAGATCTGCACTGTAGCTCCAGGGTCTAAGCTCATTCAACTGCCATACTCTTTCCCTTATCTACCTAAGAAAGTACATGTATACACATGATAAAAATATTTCATCACGTTAGAGAGACTATTGTTTTTAACTTTGTAATACAACAGAAATATACAGTGGCTATGATTATTTATATCTCCTAACAAAATAGTGAACTTGATTAGAATCATATTCTTGTTTTACTCATAGCAATAAAGGGCAAAAACAAGTTTTCACAGTCTTACAATAATAACAGAATGAAAACAGGCTTCGTTCCTACACCTGCTAAATTATTTGCCCTTTTTCTCTTTAAATCAAGAGGCTCCACCATGTATGCTTTCTATGGGGCAAAAATGAGAAACCGGCTTCTCCTTGGTCAGTGCACAGGTTTCTTGGAGACAACCAGTTTGGGGTGGGAAGAACCAGTTGTTCACAGAATTGTTCTGGTAATTCCAGCTACCCAGCACCTAAAGGCCACAGAGCAAAGAGGGCTATGTAGTATGCGTGCTTAAGGAGGGACCTCGGGTCCAGGAGATGACATAACGTGTATGCAGCCCCTCCTGCAGGAAGAAGGGATCATCTCCACTCTCCAGCCACTGTCTCGTCATAGAGAACAAATTCTTTTAGGAAAACTGTACTTCATTAATCATAGATAGAAAGGGAGCCTGAGGATCGTGGCTATGAGATAGATATACCAGGTCAAGTTAAAGGATTTGTTCCCAAGTGAAATTCAAATTAAGGGGAATCCCTTATTTTTTAAAAAAAATCTTACTTTTATTAGTACTGCAGTGTTGCACAAAATACATGAATTGTTATATATCTATAATTTTGATCTACCCAATAACAGCATGACCGAGGAGTTAGGAAAATTTAAACTCAGAAAGTCAACATAACTTTTCCAATAACACACATCTGGCATTTGGCACAGTGGAGATTTGAACTTCAGCAATAGAAACTATTAAACTAGTTTTCTTGACCGTACTCTGTTTCAGGCATCTTAAGCTATTATCTTCCTCAAAGTGTTTGTAGGGTGAACTCATTTTTGTTTATTTTTTCATACTTGGTAGATATTCTTGTAGTAGGGCCCTTAATATATATTTATTGGATGAACAACTAGTTGAAAAAAGACTAAATAAAAATCAGGGTATATTAAACTTTTGTAATAGGCTATTTCTAAATGTTTCTGCTTTGATTCCAGTCATGTAAAAACTGCCTTAAAATTTGGGCTTAAAAATAGTTGGAGAGGCCAGGAATGTAGCTCAGTGGCGCTGCATATGTCTGATAAGCATAAGGTCTTGAGTTTGATCCGAGGTACCACAAAAACAAAAGACAAAAAACAAAACAAAACAAAAAATAATAATTGGAGACTGCAAGCTTGTATCAAGTCAGCTGTTATAAAGTAAGTTTTACTATACGAGAAACTCAAAACATAAATAAATTAGAGAGCAAAATAAAAGATAAACAAAAGGTAGAAGAAAGCAGGGAGATAGATCTTTTGCAAAAGGGAAAGGGGTCTAGAGAT
Organism: Heterocephalus glaber; assembly: GCF_000247695.1. Next base: position 3,417,492 of record NW_004624775.1, on the reverse strand, counting down.
GGGGTGGGAGAAGATGGGAAGGAAATGGAAAGCAAGAATTAATATGTGTTACGTCCTTGTACCAACTCTCCACAAGGAATGTAACCATTATGTACTGCAAACATGTACTAATAAAAATTTTTAGAAGAAAATTAAACATAGGAATTAAAATTCTAAACCAAAATAGTAAATTTTACCCAGTGTTAATCATCACCAGTGTAATAATGTGGGTATCACATATTTACTATAATATGCAAGGGCATAAATGAAGACAGCAGGAAGGGCAACAAAGATTTTGTTTTGTCTTTGTTGTTGTAGTTTGTTTTGTTTTTCATATAGGATCTCACTATGTTGCTAAGGCTGGCCTCAAACTCCTGATCTCAAAGGATCTTCTGACCTCAGCCTTCCAAGTGTCCACAACTACAGGCACACACCACCACACCCGACTGGAAAAAGTATTTCAAATCCCCTAAATTAGACTTGGTACAAAGAAACACATCAAACGAAAAGTAAAGTAACCCAGAATAAACTTGTTTTATGATAGTGAATTCTGACAAATTATCAAAGAATTTGGAAATTGATCAAATTCATTCTTTTTATCTTCAGGAAATAGATGTGGGGAAAATAGGAAGGTGTATTATCTTTATAAAGCTGGAGACATATACGAAAGCCATCTGAAGATATCTATACTTTCTTGGATTATCTATGTGATCAGAAAGGAAAAGTCTTTCCAGCCTCAGCATTCTGTTTCTCTTGGTAGGAATTGAATGGAAGATCCAAGATTAGTGTAGATTAGAGATTAGTGTAACTACAGATCTCTATGGCAGATAAGATCAGAGAATGAAAGGTAATGGGGTTCTGGAGAACTTTATCCCAAACACTGAATTCTAGCCTTTACTATCAGATGAAATTTCTCCTGAGTCACTCAAGGAAGTTGAGCATTATATGCAGGGTAGACATGGCCTAAGTCTCAACTGCTTTATCTATGAATCCTGTGAATAATAAATAATAATGAGGATAATTACCCTTTTCTACTTCACAAAGATGTTTTCCAGATTAACTAATTAACTATTAGAAGGTGTTGCATCTTATTAGGTTTATTATGATCATGAAGTTCTCATGATGAAGAGATAAATTTTGAAATTAGATGTTCAGTAGGTGGCGTTCTTAGCTCTAGGTCCAGAATGAATTACAGATCTGTTCTGGGGATCATCTCTGAAACCTTGTACCTGATTCTTAACCGATATTGTCCTCTGGCACTTTCTTTCAGGTACATCAAAGCTCTAAGCTCTATATATCAAATATATCTATATTTGATTATGATTTAAATATCATTATATCAGCTTTGACAGTGGATGTGTAATACAGTACCTCAAATATATATTTCCTGATACATGGTATTTGTAAAACCAAATAAATATATTAATAAATAAAACACACAATAAATTCATATTTATTATATAAATAAATATATTTATGCTAAGATATAGATAGCCAACATTCATAGAACATTTAATTAGGTACTATTTCATTGCCTTATATTATTTCCTTAAATCCACTCAACAATCCTTTGATTCTCATACTAACAGACAATTTGTTTAGCACTTTCTCCTATATCATATCATCAGGAGGAATGAGTTCAGCTTCCCTTCTTTGGACCAGTAGACACTCAAAACAATGCCCGCAGACTCCATAAATAATTTGTTCATGGCACATCTCACTTGGTCAGAACTGTCTGAACAGATTTGCTGAAACAATCTCTTTAAAGCGATATCTCTTTCCAACTTCTTCATCATTAAATCCACCAAATAATTTATCCCAATGTCTTGTATAACAAGAGGATGATGGAGATACAGGTCTTTTGTTAAAGTTTTACTTTACAATGAGGAGTGGAGAAACAGAGACATTGAGTAATTTACCCAAGATCACAATGAAAGCAAACTGTGGAAGCAGATAAAAACCCAGGAAATCTAAACAAAAACCAAACCCTCAGCTGCTAAGCTTTACTCCCTATTTGCTACTATACATCACCTAGTAGTCATGAAAAATGCAAAAGATCATGTTATTTTGACCAGAGAGCATAAAGTACTCATTTCTTTTATAATTAACAACAAAAAAAAGTTATGATTGAATATAGGCCAAAAAATGGTCATGGGTGATATTTTAGAATTGTTTTCTTTTTAAAAAGTTAGAACCACTTTGCTTGTATAATAATTAAGCATTTTTGCCTACATACACATGTATATATTCTAGTATTGCTAAACTTGTGAATGATGTTTTTGTTTTGCTTCCTTATTAATTCAGGGAGTGACTGTGTTGGGAACAGCTCAGGGAGGGAGAAGCAGTCATCCAGATTACTGGCTTTAGAACTCCAGGATGAGGTTTCCTGGAGATAATGACATCAGGCCTCTGTACTTTTCCTCTCCAGGTGGAGAGTTTGGCCCCAGGACATTGTTTAAGTGATTGAACTTATTGCCAGGTGAACAGCGAGAAATGAGCACAGGTGATTTCAGGATGCCTGGTGCCACTGCATTATCACCTGCAAAACTGGAGCCCTTGTCAGAAATTCTGGTCCTGTTACCATCATTCAGACCAGCAATCTTGCTGGAGAGAGAGCGCTATCAAATTATTTTGAATTATTACTATTGGATTGTTTTGTGGCTTTTCCCAATAAGATTAGAACACAGTTATTGATTTGGGGTTTTTTGATTTTGTTTTTTCCCCCAGTGTAGCTTATGATCAATAATTTTTTTTAAAGTGCAAAATATATGGCTTGCAACTGTCACAAAAAGTATAGGAATGATCGTAAATTGTTCAGCTATTACTGCAGGCAAAAAAAAAAAAAACAAAGTTCTTAAAGTGTTAGACTTCATAAAAAGTACACCAGGAAACAATAGTTCTGCTTCTTACATAAAACTCAATGCAGACTCAACAAAACTAGAAGGGTGCTATCCACTTTAAAGACAGCCACAAAAGCCTGTTGCTGCTGCCCTTGCTATCACTGCAAGGATGACAAGTGGAATCTCTGCCTTCTGGAAGGGTCAAGAGTCAGGGAAATCTGGCTGAAGCAGGGCTGGCCTTAGAAGCCCAGTGACAACCTCAAGCCCCATTCCTTTCCGGCTCTCTTCTCTCCCTTCTGCGGGGCCACTGACCTCAAAGTGCCTTCAGGGTCCCAGTATAGTCAGTTCCCCTGGCAGGTACATGCTTCCTTATCTATACCAAGAAAGACACAGGTTAATTTTTATTTTAAAAATAACAAATAAATGAAATCCATTTTAAAATACAAATTATTTAGAGAGACAGAATATGTTGCTTTTCATAAAATGGTCCCAAGTACCCCAAGATCCACATTTGTGGATAACAGAACTTAGTAAGTGTTATGCTTGCATCTAGATGTACCCCCAAAGCCTCATGCAGTCGTAGGTGGGGACTTTTCAAAGGTTACTGGATCTAGAGTGTGATTGATTCATGGTACAATTCTGGGATTAAGGGTGCTGGGATTAAGGGTGTGTGATTACTAAATTAGTCCACTGATTGGTTTGGCACCCACCCTAAGACAGGTAGCCTAAATAGAATATAAAAGGGGCAGAAAGAAGGTGTTGTGGTCACTTGTTGGTTTGCTTGCTTGCTCTGCTACCTTCTGCCCTCCATGAACTGTTTCTCCTCTGTGATGCCTGTCTGCCATGCCAATCAGTCTTGGAGCCAGCTGATTATGGACTGAAACCTCTACAAATTGTAAGTCAAATAAAGCTCCCCTCCTTTAACTTTGGGTGTCGGGCGTTTTGTCTCAGCAATGAGAAAAGTAACCAAAACAGTAGGATATTGAGGACAGATTGGGGATATTAGGAGTAGCTGTTCAGTTTCTTGGATGAGATGTTAATTTTGCAAGCCCAGTGTCTTGCCTAATCTGCAGGGGTTGGTTTGAGGAATCTGTGAGGATACCAAAATCTATCTCTTATATAAAACAATGTAGTATTTACATATGGCCTACACACATCCTCCCATATGCTTTAAATCATCTCTAGATTACCTATAAGACCTAGTGCAATATAAATGCTATGTAAATAGTTCTATTGTTTAGAGAATATATTGTTTAGTTACATTGTTTAGGGAATATAAATGCTCTTTAAATAGGTATATTGTTTATTTTCAATCTGTAATTGGCTAATTCCACAGATGTGGAGTCCTGAGTGGAGAGCTGAGTGCATTGCTCAGGAAACTTTGTTTGGGTGGCTGTAACCCAGCATTGAAATCTTTATCATACCTGTGATTGGTGAGATGGCTTCTGGATTTGATTCTTCTCATGAGAAAAAAATACATATGTGGCTGGCCTAGGAACAGAGAGAGGGGGAAAAAGAGAAGGAAGAAGGGGAAGGGGAACTAGGGATGATTAAGATGGGATATATATATATTTCCCAAGATGAGTGTAATTATTATGTTTCACAAACATATACTAATAAAAACAGTTATACTTAAAACTTAGGAAAGCAGATTCCAGAAAGAAGGTCTGAATTGTCATGGGGAGTAGAGAATGTGGCAAGCGCATAAGTGACTATCATTAAATATTGACTTACAAAACAAAAAGAATAATGAAAGAAAATAAACTAATAAATACAGGTATCAAAGCCTGGGATGTAGCTCAGTGGTGGAGCAATCATCTATCATGCATGAAGCCCTGGGATCCAGCCCCTGAAAATAAATGAATAAATAAAATGTCGTGCATTATTTTTGAAAGTGCATACTAAGTAAACAGTGACAATTGCCCATAGATGACAAGTAAGATAAATCATAATGTTCATACTTTTAAACTGTTTTAGAATAATGTATTTCTCATATCACTAAAATTTTATACCTACATTTCCTTGAACTTATGATGAATTTACCATAAGCCATCTTCACCATTTATCTTCTCAAGCCATCCTAAGAAGGTCCCAAAGGAACAATTTTTCAATGGTCAAAGTAACACTGAAAGAGTTTTTCCTCTTTGTCTCAAAAGTATGAGGTATGCTCAAAATTAGCAATGAATGATTAAATTAAGAAACATTTATTACAGTGAAAGACATATTGCCATTAATCTCCCTCACAATATTACCCCCTTGCTTCAAACACACTTATACCATAGTTTCTTCTGCTCTCTGAAGCAGTTCTAGAAGTCTGTTGTGTGTTTATGAAGTGTGATCAAAATTATGGTGAGTGCTGCTGCTGTGTGACGTCCAAAGGAAAGGCAGGCTCGTAAAAACAGTGCATTCTCATCCACTCTATTCACCACATCTGGTACCGTGAGACTTCTGGCTCTTCCCCAATATTTCCCCTGTGAAAGGGAAATATTTTGATTGATTCAGAAAATCAAGGTGGCCACAACAGTATAACTGAAGACACTCATGAAGGATACTTCCAGAACTGCTTCAGAAAGTGGCAAGAATGATGGGATAGGTGTGTTTGTAGTATTTTGAGGGGGATTCATGGCAATCAGTTGCTTACTGAAATAAATATTTTTAAATTTAAACACTCATAGTATTTTTCAATAACATTTGTATAAAATCCCATAACACAGGCTGGAGTAATCTCACCTATGTTTCAGCCATGTACACATTTCACTTTTCTGTTACCACTTAGGTAGAACACTGGTACCTGGAGTAACTGGGAAGAAACAGGAAATCTCATCTGCAAACTGGGGAGAGCTGCAGCAGCTCTGTTAATTCACTTGGGCTGGGGAGTTTATTAAGAAGTTAAAGCTCAGACAGACAAGCTGCTCAGTGCCCTCAGTTCAAATGTGTCCTTTTTGTTTCTAATTGGTGAGACTATGGACCTTAGCTTGGACACAGCTTCTAGAGGAATATAATAAGTATGAAGAAAGAAGGAAGAGACATGTGCAGAGAATAGAGGAAAATCAGCCAAATAATAAAATCTGGCCATCAGTGTGGAGATGACATTGCAGTTTGCCTGCATTCCCATACACTTGCCTCAGCTTGTTACCACTTTGAAAAATGTCCAAGTGTTACAAATATGCAAAACATATTTTAAAATCCCCATTCTCAAAACATACAGTGTAATATTTAAAAGAAAAAAGGCTTATCTACTGCCAATTTTATATGGCCCTTCTCCACTGAAGTGTTCCAAGTGTCAGAAAATAGTCTAACATTTTCTTACTGTTCTTTACTCTTTCAATTTAATGTGCCATGCACATTTCTACCCCAGGATCTTTGCATTTGCTGCTCCCTCATCAGAACAGCTGTTCTAACTCTGTATTCATAGAGCTTGCATCTTTCTTTATTCTGTTATCTTCCTGGGTGAAATTATCATGGAGGCCTTGCCTGGCCACTCATTTAAAGCACTTGCAGCATTCCTTGCCCATCCTCCCCACTCTGAGGATAAAGAAACAACATCCTCACTTGTTTTCAGCTATTTCACAGCCAGAAATCAAATGCTTCCTATGTCCCAACTGTGCTAATTAATTCATGTGCATTATCTCCCTAAATCCTCACCACAGCACAAGATAAGGTATTTTTACACATTGCAGATAAGGAGAATAATTTTGGAGAGGTTTAGGAATCTCCCCCAAATCACAAAGAAAAACTAGGCAAGACGTCACCAACCAACACCAATTAACTATATGGAGGGCATTTTTCTGGGTGGGGGCATAAAACTGGCCGTACTTCACCTCGGCTCTCAAGGAACTTCCAATATAATTGAGCAGTAAAGTAAGGTTTTGTTGTCATTTGATAGATAAAAACTGCATGGATCCAAGGGAGGAAGAAATTGCTGCAGAATGGAAGCAAGGAGATTTCAAAGACCAGCAGGACTGAATATAGCACAAGAAAAGCTAGCACCTTAATGCAAGGGCCAGTCCAGGCAGGGGTAGTGGCTCTTCATAGATGCGGAGCATGTAAACAGACTCTAGCTAAGACCAGATTTAAGAAAAAAATGTTTCCACTGACTTTTAAAAAGATGTTTAGAATAAACCTGAAACGTACATAGATTTAGACAAAATAATGTATTCATATAAACTAGAAAACTCAGTAGGTGACAGTGCCAGTTGTAGCCTTCGATTAGAAGAGAATCCTCATACTATTAGAGGAGAATCCTCATACAAATCCAAATTTTCCAGGAGCAAAATGGGATTGCTGTCAAAGATTTGTAGATATGTACATTTCATTTTGTCCCAGAGCTTCAGGAAGAAGTTGGGTTTTGTTGTTGTTGTTTTGGATTTTTCCCAGAAAAGACCTGTAACGGACATCTATTGTCTTTGTAGTTTTAGGTCAAAATTATTTTGGTTCCACAAATTGAAATATGAACTTCCACCTGGCAACAGTGTACACTACCTGGGATCCAAAACTCCTGGTGATGTTTTTCTTACTCATTCATCACCATTACTGCCAAGAAAGATTCTGTAGTCATGCTACTTGACAACTGAATTCAGTTATTCCCCAGACCAAAAATATTCAGTGCATTCTTGCACTGATACAGTGGTTCAGCCCTTGAAGGCAAGTGTGAACACTTGTCTGAAATTGTGAGGTTTCAAGGTGTGCCTTGAGACAATCAATCAGAGACTAGCTCAGTGGCTCTCAACTTTGGCTGCACAAAAGAGTCACCTAAAATTAAATTCCTGATAATAGGTGTGGGTATAGAACTCGGGCATCTAAATTCACACAAAGCTCTCATCACACATTGAGTCTACTGTACAGCTGAGACTCAGAATCAGTGTTTCCATTTTTCTGATGGTTTTCACCCTGCATCTACATGAGAACTCCCTGGGGAACTTTGACAAAATGCTAATGATGCCACCCTTGGAGATTTGGAGGCACTGATTTTGTTGGTGTGGGATCAGCAATTTCTTTTTTAACAATACAGGAGACTGAGCTCCATTCTTATTTCACTTCTTTTTTTTTTTCAGTCAGTATCTTGCTAAATTGCTAAGTTATCCAAGCTGGGCTTGAACTTGCTATTCTCCTACCTCAGCCTCCCAGAGTGCTGGGATTACAGGTGTGTGCCACAACACCCAGTTTAGGATCAGCACTATTTAAAAACTCCCCAGTCATTCTGATGGGCAAACAGGGTTGAAAACTACTACTATTGGTACTAATTCTTTATTTCTCACTTGTGCCAGGCAGCTTTCCATTACTGTAACAAACACTTGAGATAATAAACTTATAAAAGTAAAAGGTATAACTTAGCTCATGGTCTCAGAGGTTTCAGTCCATGGTTGATGGGCACCATTGTTTTGGGGTCAGTGATGAGGCAGCACATCATGGCAAGAGCACATGGCAAGCAAAGCTACTCGTCTCATGTCAGGATGCAAAAAAGGAGAAAAAGGGGAAGGGGAAAGGAAGTGAAAAGGAAGGCAGGTGTCTCCCTCTACCTTACAAGGGAGCTCAAATGTCTCAGACAGCCTACAGGCCTCACCTCTTAAAGGTTCCACCATCTCCCAAGAGCACCGAGCTGAGGACCAAACCTTTGACACATGAGCCTTTGAGACACATCCCATATGGAAATGACAGCATCACGGAAGTCATGGAGTTTTTTATCATGAAAATGTGAATTATAAAATGATATGCAGGCCCTTGGCAAAATGAAAAATCAAATACAGATGGCTAGATCTGGCCCCAAGGGTGTGAGGAAGAAGAGGAGTCCATTTTCTAACCATGGATCCTACATGTGGATCTTAGGCCAAAATGTATTCTTAGACCAAGTACATGAAGAAGCCCACACAAACTAAGACCAAGAATTGATTGAATCCAAGGAATCCTTGACTAGGGTAAGTCCTCTGTTACTCAGAATTTTCAGGTTCAGAAAGACCAAGGCTTCAATGATTTTCTTTGAACTCCTGCTCAGGGCAGTCGAGAGAGACAGGATTATTTGATTCTCCTTATTTTATTGCTTTTGTTTTCTCATTTATCATGATGACTCCTCACCACTGACAACCTGCTGATATTTACATTCTTATGTTCCATCAACCTGTGTGTTCTTTATCCCAAGAACTGAAGTTGCCTTCTACTCACACCAAGTCACTTGAAATTTCCAATGTCACACTCTCTAGGAGTGTCCCTTTCCATCACTTTTCTTATTGCCTGGAGCAGGGCAGAAATACCATGGTGCAAATTCCTCCCCTCCTGGTCTCCCACCATCCATCCTTTCCTCTCCATTTCCATGGACTTCACTGTATGAGACCTCTTGCTTGCTAATCTCCTTGTTCTCCCTCATCAGCCCTCTTCAGTATCTACTCATCACCAGCACATTAAACATGCTTGACCATGCCTCTCACAGTCACTTTCCTACTTAGAATCCTGCCATGACTCCCTATTATCTACCCCTTCTAAACTAAACCTTCCTTTTTCAAAACACATCATCCATCGATTTTACTCTCTTACTCTTCAAATCAGATTTCTAGCTCTTCCCATGATGACGCTTTATTTCATCAGCATGTTTCACATTGCCTCCACTCTTTCTTCTGCTTCCCCAAATCCCACCTCTGCTTATCTGGCCCATAAGGTAAATGTAAAAGCACCATCAAAGTGTGCCTTATCTCAAAGTTCAGTGCAAGAGTTTAAGCAGGCTGCAGTTAGTGTTTAGATGACTGAGCCTAGCAGGAAAACTATGAATTGCATTTTGTATTGGGGATGGAATCAAGGACATCCATGGAAGAAGACTGGAGTTGTCATTCATTTCCACCAGACCCACCTACTCAAACCCGATTCTCCTGCCCCAAATTCAATGACTCTTGGTATCGTCAAAAGCTTCTCATTCCAATGAAGTTTATAATAACAGGATTCAGGAGAGAAAGATATGTCCTGGAATAATTGAAACTTGCAAAGATAATGCATCCCCAAAATACAGTAAATAAAGACTAAACATTAAATGAAAGCACAGCTCCTTTACTTGAGCAGACCTCCCACTGTGGTGAAAGAGTTGAGACCCACTAAGCATATATAATGTCACCAAGCACATGAATTGAGCACTTTGTGATTTGAACATTTATAGGGTAAATGGAAAGTACTGGTTGTTCCAAATTAATTTTACAGTTCACTGCTGTTACATGAAATCACTGTGGACTGCTTCTCCTGGGATGAGAAGTTTTCCAGAATGGCAGTTTCCATGGGTTTCTGCAGAAAGCAGTCTCCCTGGAGTGGGTACACTGCATGGCATGTGGTTCCTGGGCAGGTGAAATTGCACCAAAGCCCAGTGCCTTCCAGGAAAAGCACCGATCACTCCACAAGAGCTGTGTGTTTGTGTTTTCATTTTCAATTTGCACCTGTCAGGGTATGCAGGCCAGGCCAATTATTATCTCCTTGTGATGTTAGATCTGTGTTGGATTTTTTGTTTCTTTTTGATATGGAATCACCTTGGGATGTAGATGGGTTGTTCCTATTAATAAAATGTGTTTTGCACCAGTTTGGGGATACATTTCTTTTCATTGTTTTCAAAAGAAAACACCGAATTGCTTTTCTGGGGCAGTTTTCAATCCCTTCTGCCTTTTTCTTGCAGGTATGCTATTGTCATTGAGGTTACGGAGGTTGGGGGAAAAAGATTTCAAGAATAGAAGTGGAAGTCATGTCATGAATCAAATTTATGAGGTGGGGTTTTTTTTCACCCACAGAAAGCAGCTTTTTAACACCTCCTACATCTGAGAGCACATCCCCTGAGCTCCCCCTGCACCACATTAGCTCCATGAAGGGAAGGCTTCTTACTCTGCCTGGCAGCCCACCCATCCCTTTTTCATGGCTGTCCTGTGGGAAAGAAACTGGGTTTTTAGCTGTATTTTCATTGTCTAAAACAGAGTTCATTAAGTGTGTGTACAATGAGTCACATATATAATTACACTCTTAGATGTAAAGGAATTGGAATGCACATTTATGTAAGGGTAAAAAAAAGAATTGAAATGATGGTAAAAGTGGAAAAGAGAAATAGAAAATAGTCCCCAGTGGGTAATACATGGAATAAATGGATACAGAAAAATTTGACACATTTGTTTTTTACTTCTCAGAAGTGTAGATGAGTCCGGGAGAAAAACCTAACAAGATAGGGACTCTCTTCTGGAAAGCCAGGCTCAGATCGGGGTGGGGCGGGGGGCTCATGAGTCTGGACACACACTTGGTGCCTTTCTTCTGGTGACATCTTGGGGATAAAAGTAAAGAGACTTGATGTACTCCACCCAAGGGAGAAGACTGTCACAAGGAGTGAATCAATGAAAATAACTGAACAGATTGAAAATACAAGGGTTAGGATTTTTTATTAGGTTATAATGTATGTATTAAAATTGCCCTATGGTCAAATTTTGGATATTATTGAGATTCAATAAAGCAGACTAAATTGAAAGGGATTTTGGTACCAGATATAAATACTGAAGTGGCACTTAAAAATAGGATGTTAGGACTTCCCTCCAAATGGAAAGGTTTGCAAACACCTGTGTGCAGTGCCTCCTAAGAATGCAGAATTTGAAGTATCCTAAGGAGCAGCTGTACATTGCCATTAAAGAGAACAACAGAGGTCTCCTTTGCCAGGAGTGGTGGCACACACCTGTAATCTCAGCACTCTGGGGGCAGAAGCAAGAGGATTGTCATGACTTCAAGGCCAGCCTGGGCTACATAGTGAGTTCAACGCCAGCCTGAACTACACAGTGAAAGCCTATGTCAAAATAAACAAACAAACAAATGAGACAGACTCTGGAGCCGACAACCTATATTCAAATCCCTGATCTGCTACTGACCAGCTATGTGATTTTGCACAAGTGTCTATCTAATCTCTCTGTATCCAGTTATTTCAGATGAAAGATGAGGAACTTCTTTCTTTTGGATTTTCTGAAGATTCAGCAAGATGTCACATAGCAAGTAATCCACAAATATTGGTTGTTATTGTCATAAACATCCTATTAGTGTTGTTACAATTTTTGCTTTACAGAAGATTATTAGATCCTATTTGACAGTTCCCTAATCAAGCTCTTGAAGCTGAGAAATTACTAGTGTGTCTGTGGCCCTCTAAGATTAACAGCGGAGGAGGATTCTTGCCTTCCCAAGATTTCCTGCATGTTCTAGATGGGTTTGAGCATCAGCGTGATAGATCGAATGATTTTATTACCAACTCACATTTTTATGTAAAATATAGCACTTTAAAACAATAGAAGGAGGTAAAGAGTTAAAAGGCAATACACCAAATTGTTAACTGATCATATCTCTGGGAGAAAAATTACAGTACATGTGATGTTTTCTGCCTTCTCTCTACTCTTTATATATTCCATGTTTTTGTCAATATGACGTCCTGAGGGACAGGAAAATGAATTAATTTCAGGTCATCTAGCTTATCTCGACAGAAGTTTGATTTCTTTCATTTACGATGTTTTTGTTTCCCATTACCTAGTGTTTGAAGACTGTTATCACCATAGGAATGAATCCACATACTTTATGTGACACACATCAAAATTCCCCAATAATGAAACTGCCAGTTTGAAAGCCAAGATCTATTCAGAGTACTGCTGGGGATATCCCTAACACAAACATTGGTTTACCTGGAAAGATCATGGAGTTTCCTTGTACAAACTGGGAGCATGTTGTGATATTCTTTGTGGTATTTAGTCATGACCACATTTACATGTTATTGATGCCTTGTAGTAAGAAACATAGCAGAGATAGGCTATTTGGAAGGGATAGATTCAGACTGAGAACTTTTAATGACATTGAAACACATCAAAACATTTCATAAAGCTCTGATCAGGCAGCATTCTCCCAGGTCCCCGTGAGCTCAGTATTAAAACCCATTCCTGTGTTCTCGTTTCCCAGATAATTTGATCCATGTCACTGATGGCCTTTTCATTAGATCAACTTGAAGTTCTTCCAACAGTCCTTACTTTCACCTCTTAGACTATTCACATTTATATGACATGTATCATTTTATTGATATAAATTGATAGCACACCTTTATATGTCTTTAGAAAAATAAGGCCTAGTTGGGTTATAACTCATCAGCATTCATTCCAAGGATTCCAGAATCCTTGGCACATTTTCCCCCATGAAATGTATGAATGGGTGGATGTGACTCCAGGATAAACCTGTGCAGGGACACAACATGAATGGCAACCACTGACAAGAAGAGCTCCAATTTGAAGGGTTCACTTTTCTGTGATGATGTGGCTCAAAAGAACAACCCAAAGTGAATGTTGGTGTCTAAGCTAACAATTTGTTTTATTTAGAATAGCAAGAACCTGCATTGAAACTGGGCACATCTCCCATCTCCAAGCTCTGCCATGATGCTGCAGACCCCAGGCCAACACTCAAGGTGATTTGGGGATTAAGATGAAATTTATTTGCTCTCTGTAGTCTTCATGATTATGATTAATCAGGCCATTGTGAAGTTTGCAGTTTTGTGAATGAAAAAGACACTGAAACATATAAAACTCTAAACACCTAAAATATCTTGTGTTTATCTTTGACTTACAAATTCTGTAATTCTCTTTTGGATTATGTGATTAGTTGACCAGTCTATCCACTGTCATAGCTAAACCAAAAGACATATCAGCATCATATTTATTAATGTCATTTGCTGATTTAGGACAAAGACTGATAATAAAAGGTCATGTAATTCATGAGAAAGAGAATGAGGAAAGATTTGGCTAGTTAGTAGACTAAGTGCTATATGCTAATGAAATGACAAAAATGGCAAAACAGAAGCAAAGATCAGCATAAATGACAAAATGAAGAGGTCTGAATTTGAAGAGAGACACGTTGAAGTGGGACAACACATTTGTGTAAAGGAAGCTGAGAGATGAAGCACTCTGATATCTGGAGTGACTACAAAAGATCAGCCAGTCACCAGGCAAGTCGGAGTGCCCAAGAAATCTGAAGACTGAGACTTTAGTTCCAGCCTCATCCTTAACTAGCTGTTAACTAGTTTCATCCTTATCTTGCCCAAGTTACATAATAGCCCTCTTCTCCCATATTGTTTTATGCTTCATAGGAAGGGAAATCTGAGAGGCATTAATGTAAGGGAGCCAAAAGATGTAGTAAATTTGGCAATGCCTTAATTAATGAATCCTCTGGAATTGAAATTCCTCTTCAATGGAGTTAGGTACCTAAAATAAAACTTCACAGATCACGTAAGTGGAATGCACAATAGCACATTGGAGATACTGCTACTACGAGCTCCATAGGAGTGCAGTTAGACACAGCATCCTTCCATACATAGCTTCCATCTGAAAAGTACAGAACACGTGACTCCAGGTGAAACTTAGACTGTTCCTTGGCTTCTCCAGCTTCACTGTCATGGACACATTTTCTTCTTCCTCTACCTTGGCTTAGCTACTCCTAAAACCAAATTTTAAAAAAGATAATTATTTCAGTGTGTAATTTCAATCATTTGTTCACAATACTTCAGCATGAATGGATGTCAAAGTACTCTTTCAATTAAGTATCTACCTTTAATTTCTAATCATACAATCTAAAATTTTTCGCAAATATTTTAATTCTCCATTGAAAACATTTTTGACAACTAGCAAATAGACACCAAGAGTGCATGAGAGGAATTCCCAGCACAACAGGAGGGACCATGGCTTGGATGTGGCTTCAGTGCTTCCTCCACAAGCTCACGTACTGAAAGAATGCTCCCCAGTGCGATGACAGTAAGAGGCAGGGCCTCCTGGAAAGGAATTCCATCTGTGGGGACACCACCTTTGGAAGGGATAAGTGCCGTTTCCATGGGACCCTAGCTAGCTTCTGTAAGAAAAGGTTGCTATAAAAAGAGCAAGCCAGGCCCCTGAATCTCTCTGGTTTCTTGTCTTGCCCTGTAATCCTCTTTGCACAAGGCTCTTTTTCTGCAATGTTGTTGTGACACAGCCAGAGGATCACTGCAGGATAACAGTGCCATGCTGTTTTGCTCCTTCCAGCCACCAGGACTATAAAATAAACTTCTTTATAAAGTTACCATCTAAGGTGTTTTTTATAGCAACCAGAAGTGGACTACTAGTAGGTATAAGCTTATTTTTTTAGGTGAGGAAATTTGTTTTCTGTAGCAGGTTTGGGGGAGGAGGAAACTCAGAAGGAATGACCTGTATCGTCTACTTTTTCCTCTTACTGAAGACATTCAGCTCCTAAGTGGCTCTAGATAGCCTTTTCTAGTTCTGCTTATTCCAGGCAGAAAGTGTGTGTCTCTGACTTGGCTTCCTAGTTGAAATAACCAAGCACTCTTCCAGAGAAGCCTTCTCAATTCTGTTCTTTTTCCTATCTTCTCTTTTGACTTTTAATCCTATTCTCTATCATCATCTTTCCAGAAGTATTTTTTCTACCACATTTGCTGTGTTTGAGATTGTATTAAATTATAATTTTTACCATAGTCCCTTTTCTTATATTCTATTACCATCTCTAGGATCTGTGTATTTTCTTCATTTCCATAATTAGAATTCTCAGATATTAGAGAGAATTACTAAACAATACCTCTACATTATTAGAAGCATTCCCACTTTTCAGCTCTACTCATTATACATTGAGAAACTTTACATCCTCATTAATGTGCAAGATACAAATAATTATGTCATCTACACTTAAGGTGTTGAAAGAGTGACTGACCAAGCCTTCGTATGAACAAATACAACCATAAAAATCTTTGCATCACCACAAATTTCTTCTGAAACCAAGGCTAATTAATGATTGACAAATAACAGGTCTCAAATATGGCTTATGTCTTGGCTCTAGGCCAACTACCCTGTACAAAATAATATAACATTCTAACAATCACTCACAGCCAAAGCTAAACCAAAAAAAAAGTATCAAATGCATGCTTTGAATGAGACCTATTCAATACTTTATTCTTGTACTTTATAACACAATTCCTCTAAAGAACTTATATTTTTTTTGTATTGTTTTGTTTTGTTTTAAGACAGGGTGTGGCTATATAGTTCAGACTGCCCTTGAATGCATAGTGATCCTCCTGCCTCAGCCTCCTGAGTGCTGGAATTATAGATCTGCAAATATTGGGTAAATTATTTTTTAAAAGGCATAAAAAAATCAAAGAGAATGGGATTGAAAGGAATCTCAAAATGCATCTTATGTATCCTTCTGCACTGAGGAATATTGCCCTGAAACTATTTCACAGAGTTAGGCTTACATATTGAGAATAAGTCCTCAAAGGTCACCAAGTTGTTTCACTCTACCAGCAACACACGTGTAAGTTATTCTTGTCACTTACTGCTAATGTTTGGCTTTATGACTAACTTTAATTCTCCATCTATTTTTTTTTTTTTTTTGGTACCAGGGATCAAACCCAGGTCCTTGCACTTGAGCAGCAGACGGCGAAACCACTGAGCTAAATCCTCGGCCCTTCTCCATCTATTCTTTAAGTGAACTTCTTTACTTGTCTTCAAAAAAGACAATGGGCTTTGGTGCAAAGTTCTCTATGTTACAACATTTTTTAAATTCAGCACACTAAGTTACTTCTCAATAATCTTCTTTTATCTAAATATTTCCCATTCATTTCATTTTTATTTAATAATCCAATTTCCCAACACTTGACCCATTGCTGCCTCACTCTTTTAATATTGGTTTTTTCTATCTTTGGTTTACTTTTAAATCAAAGTGTCCAAAGTGTAACTGTTTCAGGAAAGAATTATTACAGTGTTGCTTTGATAGGCATCAAAATTCTACAGGCAAATTCTTAAGGTCACAGTCAGTCAACTCTGAATACCTGGGTTTTGGATTGATTGCTAAAGTAAGCAGATATTATGTTGGCCCACAAAGTCTTATGTTTTCAGAAATGGGGGTCAAATGTGTACTGTAATGTCTAGAGTCCAACATAGTTTAGGTATTTAGAGAAGAATATAAGACACAATCTATACCTCAAAAAATTGATAATCTATTACAAAAGGATGGACTGATAACTAAGACAAGGTAGAATAAGTGCTATGGACAGGAACTGGCCAAGTTTTTAATCAAATGCTTCAGATAAAGAATAAATCATTTTATATAGATGGAAATGACAGTGGGAGAAGGGGTCACACTGAGCACATGGACATTCTCTGTGGTGTGGCAGGGCAACCTGGGAAGGGCTGACACCCAGAACTGGACATGTCACCTAGGGCAGAACCACATACAGGGAAGCAGACCCAGCATCAGATCTGGAATACAGTGTAGTCCACCAGATGGGGAGAACTGGAAATTGGCCCAGATAGAAATCCAGTGTGCCATCTTGGGAACTATGGGGGCAGCATATTAAGAGAATGGACAGGAAAAAAAAGAATGAGCACAAACAAAAGGAGGCTACTGACAGAGACTAGCAGAAGGAAGAGAAATGATATGTGGAGGTGACAACAGGGAAAGCCCATTGGAAGTGGGAGCAAGCAGCAAGACCACTGAAGTTTAGAGTAGAACATCAGGGCAAGAGAGGAGCGTTACACCCTTTACAGCATGCAAAGGCATAGATGTCCCACATATGCTAACTCAGGCTCACTGCAATGCCATTAGATAGATACTATTAATGCCATCTCGCGATTTAGCAAACTGAGGTTCCGAGGGTTAAGCGACAATCCCAGTGTTACATAGGTGGTAAGCAGCAGGGCCGGCTTGAAATCTAGCATTGTGGTTTCAGAGTCCTGGCCACTGTTGGCCTTGTCTTGGCCCCATCTTGGCCACCAGACTGTGCTAGCTGGCTGGGCTTCCTTGGATACTTACAGAATATTTTCAGGAGAAATATTTTCCTGAGAGCTGATGCCTCCTCTGAAATCCAGCTGTATTCCAGCAGGAAACAATCAGGTAGGCTTTCCTTTTTAAAGCTGCATTGAAAAGCACATCATAGCTCCAGAACTGCATTGTGTTGCCAATACTGCAGGCATGTATAGGAATGGAGAAGCCTAAGAAAAGCAAAGGGTTGGGAGAAACAGCATTTTGCTTTGAATATTTCCTTCATGAATGAGATATTTTGTCTGAATAAAAAGAAAACCAGAAGGAAGACAATAAAAACAATATGAGATATTGATAGGCTAGTTTTCTAAGCCAAGCTAAAATGAAAATGAAGAACTAAGGTAATCCAAGGAAAGGAAAAACAGGAGCCATAAGAACATAGCCACCCACCAAGGTAATTAATAGCATTAACCATGGAAAAAAATTTCCCCTCTGATGTAAGGGAAACTGTCAAAACCAGGAAGTTGGGGCCTTCCCAAATTAGAAAAAAACCAAAGAAGAATAAAGGGCAGGGAGTCTTTGATTTGATCTCGTTAAAGTAGAAGATAGTCTTGCCTTGACTTCCAGGACAAAAAAGATGCTTAACTGGCTGCCATATATTAAATCCACCACATCAACCATTTTACTTGGGGTAAACCACAGTTTAGGTTCAAATGCATTGATAAAAATTTCGGTTTTGCCATGTTGAGAAAACAACATAGCTATCCTCTCTAAACCATACATGTTTGTACTTTTTCTTTTGCTTCTTTTCTTTCTTTTAAAAATCTTTTCCCGTTTTTGTTTTTCATATTGGTGAAAGTTTTACTTCCTATGAAAATTGAGAAATGAAATCAAATGGAATGACTTTCTAATATCCTCAGTTATTTGTCTTTTTATGAATGTTTTTTCTTGGTAGAAATGTACCAAGAACCCAAATTTAATTGTGCTTTTATTCAGAGATTTGAAATTCATGTTTATAGTAGCACAATACATAATAGCTAAATCCTGAAAGCATCCTATATTCTCACCAACAGATGACTAAATAAACAAAATGTGGTATTTACACACAAGGGAATACTACTCTGCTATGAAGAAGAATAAATTTGAGTCATTTGTAGAAAAATGGATTTACCTTGAGACCATAGTGTTAAGTAAAACAAATCAAGCACACAAGCTTAAACATGGCATGGTTTCTCTTATATGAGAAACCCAAAATATAAATAAACAGCAAAATAAAAGCTATACAACAGGAAGTAGGGAGATAGATGTCTCTCAAAAAGGAAAGCGATCAAGAGATAGGGGAGGGAAAGGGAATGAAAAAAGGAATTAAGATGTGTTATGTACATGTGCCAACTCCATACAAGGAGTGTAAACATTATGTACTACAACCATACTAATAAAAAAAACTAAATAAAAAAAATTTTTTTTTAAATGAACAGTGCTACAATGAAAAAAATAGAATGCTACAGGTCAAAAAATGTCCTTGGATCCCAAAGACTATTGCTACACTTGAGCAAGTGAAAATAATAACAAAAATGAGGCATTTGTGGCAAACTTTGGCGATCAAGTTCAAACTATAATCTGTGAGTTATCTCATGGTAAACACTGAGGCTGCTGACACCACCAGCAAGTATTGCTGCTGTTGTTTTTCTGTCTGTCATTGACCTTTGTTAAAATTTTATTTTACTGTCCATGTTTGCAGTACACGAAGTTCACTCTCGCCTTAGGGTTGCCAGTATTCTTGAGGCAACAGGGGATGGGTGGTGAGCTTGCCCCACCTTGGCTCTCCCATCCCAGACTCGCCCACCTGGGTGCAGAATGTCAGCCTGAGCTTCCACACCCCAGCCGGCTGACCACTCTGGCTGGAAATACAGCTGTTACCTTTCAGCAGAGGTAGTTTCAGCTCCCACACATGGGACATAGACAGCGGAGCTATACTTAATTGCAAGTCTTTTGTGTATTTTTTTTTCCAGGACAATTGTATTAGTTGCCTAACATAATCTCAGCCTCCCCATTCCCACTCCTCCCCAGGCACCACTGGCCCGTCAACTCACCACACAGTCTTTACAGGATGCTTCTCCATGTCAGCAAGGTCACCCACTCTTCCACAACATGGGGAGTGTGATGGCTTCCACTGGAAAAGGTCCCTGGTGCTTGCTTGGCAGATCCCACAGTCTCTGCTATCTCTCTCCAGCCTACGTCTTGATGTGCTTTTCACACTCCTCCCCACCCACAACCAAGGAAACACTTCCTCCACCTCTTGGCACCTCTTAAAGTCCAACACATTAATCACTTTTTCTTCATCTTTTTTATTTTCTTTTTCCAGTACTGGTGATTGACTCCAGGGCCTTGTGAGTGCTAAGGAAATGTTCTACCACTGAACTACACCCACAGTCTTTTTGGGGAGGAGGTTTAAGATATGTCTCACTAAAATTGTTCAGGCTGACCTTGAACTGTGATCCTCCTTCCTCCACCTCCCAAGATGCTAGTATTACAGAAGTAGGGCACCTGGCATCAATAATCTTTTGTGCAAAGCCTTCAGAGTACCCTTTAGACAAAAAAAAAAAATATATATATATATATATATATATATATATTTCTTTATGTTTTATAGTACCTTATCCACTCACTTATCCACACATTATAGCAATTATTCCTTGGGATCTACCATAGGCCACATCTGTTCTAAACACTGAGAAGACATCATTAAAGAAAATAAGCAAAGTTCTTACCTTCGTGACCTTTACATTTGAGTGAAAGAAAATAAAATTTTTTAAAGTAATAAAATCTATATCAGAGGGTGATAAGTACTGTAGAAAACAAGTTAAGTGTGTAAGAGAACTAAGAGCTCAGGGACAGAAGGGGCGCATTATATCTGAAATTAGGCTGAGCAGGCGAGGCTTCATGAGGAGACTGAGCAGACACCAAGGAGGGGAAAGTGTGAAGCCAGCACGACGTCTGATAAAAAGTCTTGGTGAAGTGAGACCTACCTGACATGCTAAGAGCTCTTTAGAGGGCAACAGGCAGAGGAAACAGGGGCGTAGTGGCTGGAGAGGAGTTAGGAAGGAAACAGAGGCAGGGGGCAGCTGCAGATGAAATAGTCTTGCATACTAGACCAGCAACTCAGGCTGCTCTGAGTGAAGCGACAATGAAGCTATCGGATTGCTTCAAGAAAAAGAGCAATACGGTCAGATTCACATAAAAATGTTGCTCTTTGGAGAGCAGGTAGAAGAGAGGGAATGGTAAGTGCTGTGAATCAAGAAGGAGATTGCTCCCATCTAACAAGTGAGAAACATGGACTGCTCAACTAAAGGCGGAGGGTGGAGCGAAAGTGGAGGCAGGACCATGATGCACTTTGCAGAGCTCCCAGATGTGCTGAACTGTTGATGTAGGGGAAAGTACAAGAAGAGTTAAGGATGACTCCAAGATTTCTGTGATGGATGATCATGGAGAATGACTGCGTCACTTGCCAAAATAAAGAAGACTGGGAGGAGCAGGCTAAGGAGGAGGGAGGAAGGAGAGATTCACCTATTTGAGATATCTATACACATTCTAGTGAATACACAGACTAGGCAGGTGGACATTCAGGATTGGAATTTAGGGTCTAGTTTAGATATATACATGTAGGAACTTGTCAGTTTTTAAATCATTCAGGGATGGAAGAGTGATCAAAGGACTGAGCACTTGGACACGCCAATATGTAACTGCTGGGTTGATACAGAAGAAGAGAAGGTAGTGTCCTAGACCCATGTGAAGCAAGTATTTCAAAAGGGTCAACTCTGAAAAATGGACCTGTAGGTCTCTCAAGTCAGAAAAAAGCTAGAAACTGATGGATTTAGGAGCATGAGAGTTACCAATACCCTTGGCAAAAGCTTTTGGTCGAGTGACAGAAACACATTCTGATTAGAATTAGTTTATGAAAGAATGGGAGGGTAAGAAGTGAAGACAGTGATTACAAAGGCCACTGTAAAGAGCATTTTTAATATAAAGAAATGTAGAGGAATGAAGTGGTATCAGTGGAAGAAATCTTTGACAAGTGATACTTTAGGACATAATGGACACATTAATGGACATAATCCATTAGAAGGGAGAAAAATTTGGTAATGATTCAGGAGACATGGAACCGAATCTAGAGCATAATGCAGGAGTTGCCCTGATATTGAAGAAAACAAGAAGTTGCCCTTGCTGTCCAGACAGAAGGTGCTCATGGTAAGGGCAGTAGTTGAAGGGGAAACACTAAGAAGTTCTTCTGATCATTTTTATTTTCTTAATGAATTGGGAAACAAAGTCACCAGAGTTGTGTTAAGAAAAAGAGAAGGTGTGGCATACACTATTTTAAAAAGTGGGAGAATGAATGGATGAAAGAAATGGGGCTGGGCTCTCTTGGATGCCCCCTTGAGGTTGTGAGGTAAAGAGAAACCATGGAGCTCACTTTATCTCGAGTCTCAGCCCAAGGAACTCTGTTTTCAGGGTAGGTGTTCTTATTTCCCTCATACATCATCAGCTCTTAGAATATTGATCTCTTACCCAGTTCTGAGCCTCCAGAGCCAGGAAAACTACCTACCAAAAACTTGATGAATCACACTTAGATGAAGTCCTATCACACACGGCAAGGCCTATCCTGCCAAATAGATAATTCAGCTAAGAAATAAGTGAGCAAGGCAGCTTCCTGGGCTCTTTCTATTGTGGATCCTTGGGTATTACAAGACCCAAATTCCCAAGATTCCCCAGCCTCATTAGGAAAATAGCCCATCTTTATTCTTCCAAATAACAATAGATCTTTTCATCTTAAGATCGAAAAGCACATGGAGACAATTTCAAACAAAGAACAATTTTCTACAACCTCTGATCAGCCGATCCTAGCTTACAGACAGGTAATCTGAGGCATGCAAAGTCAAACAAGCCTAAAGGTCACAGATCTCAGCATCTGCCCTGGAATTGCCCAAGTGCAATCTACTATATGTCAGCCGTCAGCTTTCATTTGAACAAAGGACAGATAAAGTCAGTATATAAAATATATTTCAGCACTATAATTGGACCTCCCCCAAACCAAATTATATTTTCTCAAGTTTTCTACATAGAAAACACATTTATTTATATTCTTCATGTTCTATAAAGGATTTGAGGAGGTTTATAATTTAACGTTTTTCCCCAAATAGGGTAAATAGTCACAGCAAAATCTTACAAGCCCTACCAGTTCTGATGCCACGCCCATTTGTCTAGTTTGCAGATTTCATCCTATATAACCCTGTTTGCAATGATCAATCTCCCTTTCTACTTCCTTTCTGTAAAATTTCCATCATAATTAAGCCAAACAGGTGAAGAAAGGGAGTTGGGGAAATTTCCATCCCTTGAGACATAATGAATGCCAGATGTCAAATTTTGTGAATCAAAAGTGGTTTTATGTGCCATAAAAATGACTGATTTATGTATTATAAGCCTCTATTTAACAAAATACTGTTTTAACATGTGACCTAACAGACTGTACCCCACCAGTGTGCCCATAAAATATGAGGGGCAAATTACAAGTAGTATAATGGCTAAATCACTGTAACTCTCACCACATTAAGACTTGAGTTTTGCATTATATCTAGCTAATATCAATCCTACAAGAAGTGAAGTCAAATATGTAATTAACAACTGCTGTGTTTGAAATTTTGACTCAAATGAACATTTTAAAAAATTAATTTACTAAAATGACTGTTTGAGGGCCGAGGATTTAGCTCAGTGGTTTCACTGCCTGCTGTGCAAGTGCAAGGACCCGAGTTTGATCTCCGGCACCAGAAAAAAAAGAAAGAAAGAAAATGACTGTTTGGGGTCAGAAGTCAAACAGGATAATCCAGACCCAAATTATTCCTCAATCCTCCCTTTAAAGAGTCTGGTGAAGTGTGGCATGGTGACACAGGCCTGTAATCCCAGCACTGAGGGAGGCTGAGGCAGGAGCCTTACAGGTTTGCGTCCTGCCTGGGAAACTTAGTGAGGCCCTGTCTCAAAATTTAAGAAAAAAATGTTTTCTTTTTTAATGGGTTGGAGATATAGCTTAGCGTGCCACCTTTGGGTTTTATTCCTAGTATCAAAAAAAGATTAAAAAAAAAAAAAAAACCAGGGCTGGTGGTGCACATCTGTAATCCCAGCACCCTGGAAGGATGAGGCAGGAGCGTGCCAAGTTGGAGCCCATCCTGGGAAGTTTAGTGACTCAGTAACAATCTGTCTCAAAATTACAAATAAAAATAACCTTTTTGAGTTTGATCCCCGGTACCAAAATAATAATAATAATAATAATAACAACCTTTTTAAAGGGCTGGGAATATAGTTCAGTGGGAATGCCCTGAGTTCAAACTTCTGTACTGGATTTTGGATGGAGTTGTCACAAAGAAGACCAGTTTAAATGTCAGTGCCCATGCACTCTTCCTTAATACTGTGGTCGTTATAGTAACAATAAGAAGGGAGAGTATCATAAACGATGAAGTACCTCAACTTTGCAAGGTACATTGACTGTTGACTGTAGCACACTCAAGCTATTTCATTTCTACACTTGGCAGGTGTGCAAGAAGCCCAGGTCTAGAGAGGAAGAGGAAGGTCCTCAGTGGCCCTCGTGGGCCACAAGCCCTCCTAGGCAAGAGCACTGGAAGGATGGTTCGAGGACTGTGCTGAGCTAGCTCCCACTCTGTTCCTTAGGAGGCAGCAGCTGCACCTCCCTGCAGCACAAAGCCACCATCAGCAGATGCCTGCCTGCATCTGCCAGCCTGTGCTGAGCCCTCCAAGGGAGCATGAAATGCCCCTGCCATTCAGTGCGATGACTGCTGTGAAGAGGGCAACCTCAACAGCTTCCCTCTGCAGCCCTGGAAACGCCTGCACCTTTGGAGACATGAGGATGAGTCACAGGTCAAATAAAACCATGTTTGGGGGTCGCTCTTGCTTTTACACTGAAGGCATCTGTTGATATCCAGTTAAGCACATGCAAGCGTGCTGCCTCCTATGTGCTGGGAAAGGGCAGGAGTGACCACACCAGGAAGTCGCCAGCAATAGGAAGTTGCTCTCTGAAGCCCACTTCTGGGAGGAAGGATCCCAAAAACTCTCTGCAGCCCTGTGCCCCTGGCACCCCCTTCCACAGGCTCACAACCCCCCTGCAGGGAGTACAATTGAATCAACAGGACTTGATTCAATTTGGGTGGTGACTGAGTCTTCCTGATACATATTCCTTCCTGGGCAGCAAGGAGCCTTGTTCCTTGAGATGCCACTTCGAATGCCCAGTGAAAACCCAGCAAGCCTGAAGCAGGGAGGAAGCTTTTGGACACTAGAGGCACCAAGAGTATGATTTCCATCAGTCTGTAAAAATGTACCCACCTAAATCAGAGGGGTGCTGAAAAAACAAACTTACCAGCCTGTGCTAATGCTACCATCCTATTTGCTCAGGTTCTGTAGGTTCCACACATGTATTAAGTAGTCTGTGCTTACAATAATACTTGGTTCTAGAAATCGATACCAAAATACTGAGACATTTCTCTCACTCCATATACAAAAGAGTACATATTTCAAGAGTATATACAACAGCCAAAAATAACACAGTGAAAATTATTGGAAATAAAAACTGGGCTCCATCTATATCCCACATTTTGCATATGCTTTTAAATCAGCCGGTTTCCCTATCTGTGTACAAATTGATCACAGGTTGTCTGATTTTCTTATTGGTCTTAATAATGCCAATCTGCTCAAAGTAATCAGCCACAGACTCAGTTGTGACATTCTCACCCAGGCGGTGCACAAATCCTGTTTCAAATCATGCTTCATCCTTGGTCCCAAGGGTCACCAAGTTTACTGATACCACCACAGTCTTTTCTTCCCATGCTGCCTCTGCCTCCACCGCCACTTCCACAATCTCTGGATTCATACCCACCACTGCTGCAATTGTAACCACCACCACCACCCCTGCCTCTGCCCCCACGGTCCTGTTGGCCTCCCCCATAGCACCAGGGAGGACTGATCTTGGCCATAATTGCCTCCACCACCCCCTCCACTACCTCCACGGCTACTGTTGTTCTGGTTCTGTTGTCCACAGCCCTGAGGGTATTATAGGAGCTTTGCTACTAGTTGTAGTTCTGTTGCTGTCCACCATAGCCAGACTGTTGGCCATAGCCCCACTCAGGGGCTGTCCGTAGCTACTCTGGGAACTGCTGCCATAACTTCCTGAGATGCTGCTGGGAGCTGGCTGCTGGCCATAGCCAGGGTAAGGGGACTGCTGCCCATAAGATAACTGGGAACTCTGGCTACTGCTGTAGCCTCCAGTGGAGCCATAACCCTAGGGAGCTGCCATACCCTTTGTTGTGAGTCTGTCCATAGGAAGAACCACAGCTGCTCTGGCCATAGCCCAAAGTGTCTGTTGACTGGCCATAACCACTGTAACTCTGCTGGCCATAGGGCTGATTGCTCTGCTCGGAGTAGCCCTGCCCAGGCTGGGTGTGGTGGGCCTCACAGCTTTGGGTTGCTTTGCTGCCTATAGTTGTTTGAGGCCATCTCCGCACACGTGCACACAGGCCGACAAGCAACAAGATTCCACCACTGCACAGAACCAGAGCCTCAAAGACTGAGCCAAGGTCTTACATTCTATTGTGTGGGACAGGGACCAATTCGTTCACAATATCACCTCTTGTATAATGTGCAAAGAACCTTAGAGATCATCTGACTAAACTCATTCTCCTACTGAGTAGAAAAGAGAGACCCAAGTGCCAAGTACTGTAACTTGTTTAGGGGTGACATGGAATACAACAAATTGTATTTTTCAAAAACATTAGCAGCAGTGTCTCTGAGCCACCTGGTCTTCCAGAACTTTGGCATATCTCCATCAAGAAGTGGGTCAATTTCTCCTCTCCTAGTGACAGTCTCAGCCCAAAGAATGCCACAGAGAGGGGCGGGACTTCCAAGAGTAGGACATAGCCCCAGCTAGGGGAGTCTTCCCAGCTCAGGAGTCAAACACATAGCGATGGAGTCTTCATGGAAGGAACCTAAAGCAAGAACCTCCTACTTGAGCCCAGAACTATAAGAAATAAAAACAATGCTACTGTTTTTTTAAACCAGGTAGTTTGGGATGGTTTTGTTACCCAGCAATATGTAACTGGGACACAGTCTTCTCAAGACAAGAAAAAAGAAAAAAACAGATCTCTTCCCTCAAAGTCTTTCTGCTCTGTATATCCCCTTTAATTTTCTTTCTCTAGAATTCCCTTGATGTGTGGCAGTAACAGCAGATTCCAAATGAGAAATTTACCGCTGGACATGATCATATCAATTCCAAAGTTCAGAGCCTTCACCACATTCTTCTCCATTTACCTTTCCCTTCTCAGGCTGTGATTACACAATAGCCTTCAAAATAAGTGTTATAGTATGAAGGAACAGGCACATTCTCAGAAACAGTTTGGTCTTTCAAGATGCTAAGAAGCAGTAGACCACTGTCAAAGAGCATAGATTCGGGTACACAATGAACCCAGGGTCTACTGGAGATTCTCTTTAGGCAGTAGTAACCTTTTGAACTGCAGTCATTTTGCCTGTACTAGAGAATCACCCTTACCTCTTAAGGACAGTTGTTAAAATGGGTGTAAATAACAGATGAAAAATTCTGACTAGTAATGTGTACTCAATATCCCTGTCATTATCATTACTATAGCTCACTGGCATTATTATGATGCTTTAATTCATTTCAAATAATAATGTAAGAGT
Source organism: Heterocephalus glaber (assembly GCF_000247695.1). The sequence goes on along the minus strand of NW_004624775.1, from coordinate 3,390,169 downwards.
AGACCAAAAAATGGAATTAGATGTATACTAAGCCCATAATGTCATTGGGAAGGGTAGGTAGAGTAATAAATAGATATTTATGAAAAAAAAACCAAAGTTATACCCTGAAGAAATTAGCTCTTTAAAATAAAATTAACTCTATTGTTTCTGGAGAAACAGATTCTCAGAACTGTAGAAGTTTTACAGATTTGGTAAAATTACCTTGCCAACCTATCATTTAGACAAAACTAGATGAAATCAAGCAAAAAGTCTGAAGGAATTTGGCCAAAAAGTGATCTTCTGGGATCTTTTGTAAGTGAGAGCAGAGAGACAAGAACACTGGTTGCAAGTGGAATATTCCCTTAGAAACCCAAATGGGTGTTTATATCTTCACATGCTGGTAAGAAAAGAGAAGGGTTAGAAAATGATGATGGAGTTGGATGTGGTAGCATCCACCTCTAATCCCAGCTGCTCCTCCAGAGGCTGAGGCAGAAGAATGGCTAGTCTGAAGCCAGGCTGGGCAACTTGGGGCAATTTAGTGAGACCCTGTCTCAAAAAAAAAAAAAAAAAAAAAAAAAAAGGAGCTGAGGCTCCAGCTTGGTGGTAAAGCACGCCTATGTTTGATGCCCAGTAAAAGGAAAAATGAAAAAAGTTATAGTATAGTCTCCACTGAAATTACTATGGCCCTCACAATTTTCAATGGGAAAATGCCTAATGAGAAAATAATAATTCTGGGAAAACAGGAGTTAACAATGGAGCTTATTAACAGTTATTTTTGTCACCCGTAACTTTTAAATTCTACTAGAATATTGTGTGAGGCAATGTCTGATTGAATAAGATGGATAAATATCCTTACCTTCTAAAATCTGGCATTAAGATAACATCCTGATAAGTAGTGGCGCTTCTGGAGATAGAAATAGAGTCCTTCAAAGGTAGCCCTAGGCTGTAAGCACCCGGTGACATGGTCCTTGGCTTAAAAGAATGACTTGCACTTTTTCTGCGTATCTGAGCCTGGGGAAATGAACAGCCAAGGATTTACCAGTGGAATTCTTCCCTGGCTACCAGACATCAGTCTTCTATCTCTATTTGGGGAAAAGATTGAAACTATGGGGCAGAGGGATCAGGAGATAATGTTCCTCAAGTATGATCCCTGATAAAAGCAGCTGTATGATTTGGAGATGGTTATTCTTAGAGTCTAACTGAAAATGTTCTCGCTGGCTCAAAGACTTTTCCAGTTGTGTCTGGCTGTGAAAGAGCTGCTCTGGTCACTCAAGACACCTTCACTCAAGACTTTCATCATCTTTCTTTTTCGATTGTATACCTAGACCATGAGCACCAAACCCCAAAAGGCGAAGTGGAATAGCTGATGGCAGGCACTCATTTGAGAACATACTTGCTCTTTGTACCTCAGAGTCCCTTTTCAATTCATGATCTGTACCCTGTAACCATGGATGATTCATCTCACATCCCATGACCATGAAAGTCTCATGACCTTGGCCCGAAGGATTGCACATGTGTGCAGTGTGACCCACCAGCCCCATGTCTCTCCTGATCCTCACCCCAGGGCAGGTCAAGCTCAACAGCAGCCTAGAGTCTGGCTTGTGGCTGGGATTCGTAAGATGCTGGGGGGAGCTCATCAACCGTGGAGAGGAGCCAGGCATGGTGACACATGTCTGGAATCCCAGCCCTCTGAGAGGCTGAGGCAAGAAAATCACAAGTTCAAGCCTGGCCTAGACAGTTTAGCAATTTGACAAAACCCTGTCTTAAAATAAAACATATGAAAGGGCTGGGGCTGTAACTCAGTGTGAAGGCCCTGGGTTTAGTCTCTAGCACAGAAAAAGAAAGGAAAGGAAAGGAAAGAGAGAGAGAGAGAGTTGCCTCCCCCCTCAGCATGAAACTACACCCAAGTCCTTGGGGTTTTGTCCCAACACTGAGCCCCAGGCCAGAGAAAGAAGAGCTATTGGCAGCTGAAGGTGAAGGAACCTGGAGGCTGACACAGGGAGAGCAGAAAGAGGATGACGAGGGTCTTTTTAAAAGGACACAAAGAAGACTGGAGTGGAGTGAGCATGGATGGGATGAGAAGGAAGTGAGCAGAAAAGGGGAAAAAATGATAAAGTAGAAAACCAGGAGAGTAAAGTCATGACCCAGGTCTAGGAAGTGAACTGAAAATATGAGAATGAATTTGAGGAGACAGATGGGAAGGGGTGAGGGCTGCAGGGGGTTTTCTGAGGCCCTGGCTCTGGGTGAGTCACTTTAGTTCTCAGTGTCAACATGGCGAGGCTTGGTGCCTGAGAGTTTGGTCAAACACCAGTGCTGATGGGAAGGTCTGTTTTCACACACTTACATCAGCAGACTGTGAGTAAAGCAGATTATCCCCCAGTGTGGGTGGGCCTCATCCCACAGTTGAAGACCTTAAGAATAAAAACTGAGATGTTCCCAAGAAGATCTTCTACGTCAAGACAGCAACTGGAAACCTTGCCTAGGTTTTTCTGTCCTACCACTCTTGGCCCCAACAGCCAACTGCTGGCTCTGTTTCTGCAGGGACCCAAAGAGCATTTAGAGCACTTTCCACAGCTGCCGTCTGCGGAAGAAGATAGAGACTTATTTTTTTTGTTGTTTTGACATGGAGCTTTACTGTATACCCTAGGCTGCCCCCAAACTCAGTAGGGGCCCAGGCTGGCCTCGAACTTGTGATTCTCCCCCTGGGCCTCCCAGATGTTGAGATTAGAGAAATGTTATCACACTGGGCTGTAACTCTCTTACAGACAGGAAGGCTTCAGGGACTTTCCCTTCCACACTGCCCCCTGGGAACTACCTCTCTGGCTTCTCTCAAGATTTTTCATCTGTGAAGAAACAAGAAGGTATTCTAATCTAGATCTTTTTTTTTTTTCAAGTTTCACTTTTTTTTTGTTGGTACTGGGGATCAAACTCCGGACCTTGCACTTGTGAGGCAGGCACGGTGCCACTGAGCTAAATCCCCGGCACTCAAGTTTCACTTTTTATTACTACATGTTTGTAGTACATGTTTGCAATACATGGTTTCCATCCTTATGAGGAGTTAGTACATCGACAAAACAAGCCTCTATTTATTTTTTTCATTCTTTACTCCTCTCTCTCTCCCTGCTCCCTCCATTTCTTATCCTCCTTTCCTTTTGCAAAAGATCTATCTCCTTATTTCCAATTATTTATCTTTTATTTTGCTCTTTATAATTTGAATTTCTTATATAAGAGAAACCATGCAATATTTAACCCTGTGTATTTGATTTACTTTATTTAACATTATGGTCTCAAGGTGCATCCATTTTCCTATAAATGACTCAAGTTTATCTTTCTTTATGAAAAGTAGTACTCCACTGTGTAAATCCCATTTTCTTTATCCACTTCTCTGTCTATAGACATATAGCTGCTTCCAAGATTTAGCTATTATAAATTGTGCCACTCTCCATATTGTTTTCCATAATAGTTGTACTAGTTTACATTCCCACCAACAATGTAGAAAAATTCCTTTTTCCCTGCAGCTTCATCGACATTTGTTATTATTTGATTTCTTGATCACAGCCACTCTTTCTGGTGAAAGATAGAATCTCAGCATTGTTTTACTTTGCATTTCTCTAATGGCCATAGATGTGGAATTTTTTTTCATGTTTTTATTGGCTATTTATAGTTCTTCATCTGAGAAGTGTTTATTCATTTCAGTTGTCCGTTTTTTGATGGATCTTTTTTGGGGGGGATTTATTTTCGTTCTTTATATATTCTAGATATTAATCTGCTATCTGAAAAGTAGCAGACAAAATTTTTTTCCCATTCTGTAGGTTGTTTCTTCACTCTGTTGTTTTCTTTGCTATGTGCAAGATTTGTAATTTGCTACAGTTCCATTTGTTGACTGCTGGTGCTATTTTATGCATGTGCCACTCAGATTCTGTCCAGAAAGTTCTTGCCAATGCCTACATCTTCAAGAGTTTTACCTATTTTATCATCCAGCGGGTTAAGTGTTTTTGTTTTAACATTTAGATCTTTGCTCCATTTTGATTTTAGTTTAGTATATGGTGAGGGATGTGGGTTTAGATTCAATCTTCTGCATGTGGATAGCCAGTTTTCCTAGCACCATTTATTAAAGAAACTATCTTTCTTCCAGAGTATGTTTTTGTCTCCTTTGTCAAAGATCAGATAGCTAAATGTGCCTGGGGTTGTTTCAGCATCCCTTATTCTAGTCCATTGATCCATGTGTCTGTTTTTGTGCCAGTACCATGCCATTTTTTAATCACTGTAGCTTTGTAATATAACTTGAAGTCTGGGATTGTGATGCCTCCTACTTTGCTCTTGTTGTCCAGGATTGCTTTTGTTATTGTGGGTCTCTTCTGGTTCCATATACATGTTAGGATTGTTTTCTCTAGTTCTGTGAGGAATGCTGTTGGTAGTATCTTTTTTATCTCTAAATCCATTTCATTTTTAAACTAGGAATAGTTTCTGCAAGTCACTTAGTCTCATTTGAAGCTTGTGAAATTTTTAGGTATGTCATTTGCAACATTTGACCAGAGGGGCAAAGAGAATCCTTTTCCATGATTCTGTGGCCTCTGGTAATTATGTGGTTCTTATTCTAACATGTCCTAGACCTGGGGTTTGGAGAGAAATATCAGATACCAAGGATGTCAACCACTTCACAAACATGAAGACCTAGGAAGCATACAACTCTCTCATATTCAGACAACATTGTAGCTAAAATCCCAAACTGCTGCCCTTTTTCTGCTTCATTTGTTGTTCCCTATTCTAATTAGCTTGAATTCCTATGTTTGGTTCCCTTTCAGCATTTCCTATTCAGGAGCTGGCCTTCTTTGCACACATAGCTGAGTCATAAATTATACGAGACTACAGCTGGGAGTGGTGGCACAGTCTCTGGAAGGTAATCCCATGCTCTGGAAGTCTGAGGCAGAAAGACCACAAGTTCAAGCCCAGCTGCGTGGGCAATTTAGTGACTTATCAAAACCTTGTCTCAAAATAAGAACTAAAAGCACTGCGGATGGAGCTCAGTACAAAGACGCTGGGTTTAATCTCCAGTACCAAAAAAATAAAAATAAAAATGAATTGTACAAGACAGCAAAACCTACTTACTGAGAATTCTTAATTCATCTATGTATCTGAGTAGATGGCCCCAGCATGTTAATGAACTTGAAGAAGTCAGCATACATAGTGTCAGTCAGGTGTCTCACAGGAATCTGAAGAAGGCAGAGGGTTAACCACCAACGGAAGCTCAATTTCAACAGCCTTCATTAGCCCTGCAAGTGATTCTAACCACTGCTTTTGGATACAGCAAAGGGACCAGGCTTCCCTCAGTGTGCTAGTACCACAATGCTGATATTTCAGAAGGAAAAACTGTTAGAACACCTGTAGTTGTCTCATGTGGCTTTTGCTACCTACCAATGTCATCTGGGTAATCACATTTCTTCATGATTTTTTTTCCTGCCAGAGATAAGTGATTTCTCCTGCTCAAAATGTTTTCTTAGTCTTTCAAGCATCAACACTGAATCTTTTAAAGACCAATATCAAGTACCATTTTTTGTAGACCACTAGAGTGAAGATTGCAGACATTAGGTGAAGTGAAGCAACCTGGTCCCCTGGAATGATCATAGGCCCAGGGATTGGGAGATGCCCGGCAATCACTCCGTCACTGCACCCATTAGGAGTCCATTCAGTTTTGTCAATGTTCATTGACTCTTTCTTATAAACTAGATGTTGTGTTGAGCACTAGAGCTCTAAAGACAAATGAGCCACTGTTTTGTCTTCAGAGAGCCTATAATAGTTGCCAGAGCAGATGAGTCATGCTTCGAAGAAGGACACACAGTGTTGTGGGAAGCTCTAATGGAGTGGAGTGACAATTCCATCTAGGATACACTTTAGAGAATGTTTCTCAAAGAAGGTGGGACCCCAGCACAGCCCCTTCTCTTATTCGAGACATGAAGAAGCTAAAGTAGATTTCCGTGTCTCTCCCAGCTTCCTTGTAACTCTGAAAGTCAGTAATTTTATGGATCATCCAAGAAATCCTGATAACTGGGAATTTCCAGAGTTGATAATTTCCAGGGACACTTGTAGTCTGTGGGACCAGGTTGCTACACAAAAGAGGTTATGCTCAGAACTAAACACCTGGCAGAGCCACAAGGACAGGCTGTCCTACCATGCCTCTCTCCAACCACCAGAAATTCATGTCAACCTTCTGGCAAGTGAGCCAATCAACTCCAGTCATCCATTGCAAGACTCTGAGCTAGGAGAAGAGAAGTGAAGACGTTAACTCTGCTGTTGAGAAGTTCACAGCCCCGAGAAGTGTTAGAATGTGACAAAGGCAGAGTTGGGGATGCACTGACTATAAATCAGGCCAATATAGAGAGTTCAAAAAGAGGGCCAAGCCAGGAGTCATGAAAGGATGGAAAATGTTTGCCTTCTGGAGCAATCCCAAAAGGCTTCATGACATGTCCACTTGGAGAGTATCAAAAGGTAGAGAGAGGACAAGAAGAAAGAGCACTCCACACAGAACAAGCAATGCAGGAAAACAAGGTGAGGAAACAGAGGCAGCCTAGAAGATCAAAAGCAAAATGGGAATGGAGCTATGGAATATAATAATTATTATCCATTTTTTTTCAGCAGTACTGAGGATTAAAGCCAGAACCTTGTACACCCTGGGCAAGTGCTCTACCATTGAGCTACATTTCCAGACCATTTTATTTATTTTATTTTGAGATAAGGTTTCCCTAAGTTGCCCAGGCTGGCCTCAAACTTGCAATCTTCCTATCTCAGCCTCCTAAGTAGCTGAGATTACAGGTATGTACCACCATGCATGACTATAAATATTACTTATTGAGTTTCTACTCAATTCCTCAAGAATTTCAAATGTCTTGTCTCATCTTTTATTGTCACCTCAGATAGGAGTATCATCCCCATTTTTAAGATTAGAAAACTAAGGTTTATGGGCCAAGCTTGAATTTTTAACAAGTTGTTTCAGATTTCAGAGTCCACATTCTTAACAACTACGCTCATTTACTTAATATTCTGCTGGTAAATGTACAATTATCTCAAGAGGCAATGTAAAAGATGCTGTTTTGAAAGAAAGGACTAACATAATGCAGCAAGTAAACCCAGCAGCAGTATGGAAAATGACTTAGAGCAGGGAAAGACTGGAGATAAGGTGATCTTTAACCTGAATGCTTTGATAATGATGTATAGGCAAGAGTAACAAAAGCTTCTGCACTGAGGCAATAGCAGTCAAAAAGAAAAGAAAGAAGGTATGTATTGAAAACATTATAGAGAGAGTTTGGTGTGTGACTCCAAGCTCCAGTGTTTGCCCAGCATGTTCAAGGCCCTGGGTTCAATCCCCAGCACAACACACACACACACACACACACACACACACACACACACACACATACACACACAGTAAAATCACTAGGAGCTTGCTAGTGATTCCATGGTGGGAGAGGTGAGACTAAATGGTTGGAGGATGTGTGTGTGTGTTATTCCCTGGGGAGGGACCTCCACCATCCCAGAATCATTCACTTCCTCCCATCCTCTCAGATGCACAATCAGAATGACTTTTCTGAATTTTTTTCTTCCCTCTATAGTCTGAATTTACTTGTTATTCCTGTTAAAGTCCCAGAAATGTAATGGAAGGTTTATTACTGGTGATGTGGGTAGCAAAATTTTCCTCTAGCAAAAGTCTGCCCTGACCTCCTATTTCTAGGAAATGCAGTATGTAAGAGGTAGTCAATGAATATGCCCTAAAAGTAAGTAAATAACCCACAAATATGTGAGGCTTTTACCTCTAGCTTTCTTTCAAAACAGAATTCTGGAGGCACAAGTCAAGAACAGGAGGCAAGGACATCAGAGAATTAAAATGTAAACCTTTTAGTACATTTGGTCACAGAGTCAGAAAGGGGGACCCAGTCTGGGTCTGTCTTGGGATGTTTGGTGTCACTCCTAACACCTGGTTGGGCCTCAGTAAGCATTTGCTGAGTGACTCAATGAATGAATGAGTTTGCTCATCCAGATTGAAAGATCCTAGCGATTCATACTTACATGGGGGAGTGTGTGCAGCCACCAGCCGTATTAACCTAACATACCAAGGTGATTAGTGTTGCTTTTTCCAGAAGTCTTGGCCTTATCTGCAAAACTCAACATTGAACACCTGAAGAAAAAATAAAAATCCCATTGGCAAAGCTTGCTTTTAACATTGGGAGACTCCCAGCAATCTTGCCAATATCCTGGGGGCCCAATACCTTTCTGGCTTTGCAATAACTCCCAAGTTAAACAAATTGCCAAAGACTTATAAGCTTCTTATTAGTTGGACAGATTCCTCCAATCTCTCTGTTGGCTTTATTTTCCCTGCACACATGTTAGTGAGTTCCATCGATAATTCGTGTGCCTGCAAGTTTGCCCCGCCACTGAGGAACTCTGGCATTTCTGGGTTAAGCATCTGCTCTGTGATCTATGATCTATGATCTCCACTCCCTCCTGCCTTCACTTTGAACTGAAGTGCTGTGTTAAGCAACCCCACTACCCACCAGCTAACAAGCTGAGACGTGAGTCTTCATTAGTGTTACAACACTTGAATTTATCCCAGGCTAACCAGTAACACCAGTATTGAAATTGCAGTGTGATGATAACCACAATGACCCAGATGAAATGGTAGAGACCAGTTCCCTAGAGACAGAGGATGAAGTGTGGCACTAGGAGAGTTGATGACAGAGGTTACGGAAGTTTTAGACAACAGAACCACTGGAGAACCCTGTGGAAGGCTCAAGTAGAAAAGTGGCCTTGGGTGTGGCCTTGGATTTACACTTCAAAAACTGAGAGCTGGTAGAGATAGAGTAAATTTCACCTGGGTAAAGATCAATCTGATCCTTTGAAATCAAAATCCACTTTGGAAATCCAACTATCTATTTCAAGCAGACCAGCCTAATTAATAAGTATTGTCTAACCCTGTTTCATTGTATTAGTGTGGTAGCTTTAGCTACCATACTGTTTTGTTTCCACATGGACTTCTATATAAGTAAGAGCTGTGTGATGATTTTATTATTTGAATGAAATGAGAATGTTCCATCAATATTTATTTCCCCACGAAGGCTCTGTGGAAAAAATTATAAGCTAGGTTAAGTTTTATTTTTCTTTGGAAAGCACAAATGTCTATAATACACTGGTTCCACTTTTTTTTTAAATGAATTTTATTGGTACATTTCAGGTATACAATATAATGACATTCATCATTGGAAATTTGCACCTTTACATAATCTCTCCTGGTTCTTATTTTTTCCC